>WOXC01009599.1:0-213488 GCA_011680675.1 Gymnobelideus leadbeateri
AGAGAGAAGAGAGAAAGAAGAGAGAGAGGGAGGGAGAGGGGAAAAGGGGAGAAAGAGAGAGAGAGAGAGAGAGAGAGAGAGAGAGAGAGAGAGAGAGAGAGAGAGAGAGAGAGAGAGAGGACGGAGGGAAATTCACAATGATCATAACTTTGAATGTGAATGGGATGAACTCACCAATTAAATGGAAGTGAATAATAAAACAGATTAGAAACCAGAATCCATAATATGTTGTTTACAAGAAACATACGTAAAATGGAAAGAAATACAGGGTAAAAATAAAGGGCTGGAGCAGAATATATTTTGCTTCAGCTGAAGTTATAAAGGCAAGGGTAGCAATCACGATCTCAGACAAAACAAAAACAAAAATAGATCTAATTAAAACAGATAATCGGGGAAACTAAATATTGCTAAAAACTACCATACACAATGAAGTAATATCAATTCTAAATGTTCATGAACCAAATAGTGTAGGATTCCATTTCTTAAAGGAAATATTAAATGAGTCATAGGGGGAAATAACAGTGAAACTATAATAGTAGAGGATGTCAACTTTCCCCTCTCAGAATGAGGTAAACCTAAACATAAAATCAATAAGAAAAAAAGTTAGGGAGATGAATAGAATTTTGAGAAAAGTTAGATATGATAGACCTCTGGAGAAAATTGAATGGGAATAGAGAGGAATATAGCTTTTCCTTAGCTGGATATGACACCTTCATAACATTTGACCATGTATTAGGACATTAAAAACCTCACAATCAAATATGGAAAAGTAGAAATTTTAAATGTACCCTTATCAGACCATAAGAGATAAAATAAAAATTATATTCAACATAGGTATTCAATATATCCAATATACATTATAATATATTTTTATATAATTATATAAATTCAATATATATTCAATACAAATTCAATATATACTCAGTATAAAATTATATTAAATAAAGTGCCTTGGAAGCATAGATTAAGAATAAATTGAAACCAAATAATCTAATCCTAAAGAATGAGTGAGTCAAAAAATAAATTGCAGAAGCAATTGATATTTTATTAAAGAATGACAACAATGAGATAATATATGAAAATTCATGGGGTGCAGTCAAAACAGTACATAGGGGAAATTTTATACCTCTAAATATTTATATCAAAAAGGGAGAAAAAGCAGATCAATTATTTGGGTACTCTACTAAAAAAAAAAAACCTAGAAAAATAATAAATTAAAAACTCCCAATTAAACACCAAATAAGTCACCCTAAAAATCAAACTTGACACTAATAAAATTGAAAGTCTGTATCCTAAAAAGATAAAAGAAAAATGAAAAGTATTTACATATCCAAAAATAATTATGATAACTCTGTACTGGCAAAGAATTGAAAATTGAGGATATGTTCATCACTTGGGAAATGGTTAAAATACTTGTGGTATACCATTGTAATGAAATACTATTGTAGTATAAGAAATGACAAGGGGAATGCATCCAGAAAAAATGTAGGGGAGATTTATATGAACTGATTTAAAGTGAAATGAGGAGAACCAGGAGAACATTGTACGCAGTAACAGAAATATTGCAACACTCTTTAACTGTGAAGGAATTAGCTTCCCTGATCAATAAAAAACTCCACTAACAATTCCAAAGTATACTTGATGATAAATACTATCTACCTCTAGAGAGGGAATTGATGAACTCTGAGTGTAGATTGAAGTTTTTTTCGTGTTTTTTTTTGGCAACATTTCTAATATGGAAATGTCTTTTGCATGGCTTCACATGTATAATGGGTATCATATTGCTTGCCTTCTCAATGGATAGAGGAGGAGTTAGTGAGAGGGAGAGAATGAGAAGCTCAAAATTTAAAAAAAAAAAAAAAGAATGTTAAATTTTTTTTCCCATGTACTTATGTTGTTTCCAAGCTGTTGTGGACAACAATTCTGGTGGTGTTAATGCTCCTGTTCATGTAGAGGTGTTGTTTTTTTTCTTTTTTTTCTGTATTGCTAAGGATATTTGAAGGGACTTGTTATCTGTGAAGTTATAAAAAATATATATAATTATAATCAATGATTGTGCCTTAAAAAATAAATTTGGCTTAATTCCTTATATATTTAAGAAAGTAAACCTTTATCAGAATTTTTGCTTAAATTTTTTTCCTGCAGTTTCCTGCATTGGCTGTTTGTGAAATCAGATGCATATATTTTGTGCATATCAGATGCAATGGTTGTTTGTGCAATAAAAAAAATCATATAATAAAAATAATTTTATGTAATACTATGGTCCTATGGATCCTTATGTCTTTCTGTGATCCTATTTCTTATTTGGTAATAAATATAGCTATTAAAGGTGCTAAATTTATGAACCGGGAAGTGACATATTTCACAATTTTAGCATGTTTTTTGCAAAATTTACAATATTAAATATATGTAAGTTCTTTTATAATAACTGATTCTTAATTTCCATTGGCAATATCTTAAAATGTCATCATTAACTCTTCTTCCATAAACAAATCCTCACGACTCATTCATGTATTTTTTTTTCTTTTCAGAATATTGTTAGATGCGTTTTCTTTTAAGAATGTTGCTTATTTTAGTTCAATTGGATATTACCCTTAGGAGGCCTTTTGAGTCTGTTTTTTGATGTTCTTCAGAATGCACTCCTGCCTCACGTCCAGCTGTTACAAATCTGAATTTCCTTCAAAACTCTAAATAAGAGACATGAATCTTTCAAGATCCCATCAGTTATCAGTGCCCACTAATAATACCTCACAGTGATTTTGGATATATCCCCATATCTATCTATCTTTCTACATTATTTCCCTAATAGAAATTAAAATTCCTTGAGGGCAGGGATTATTTCATTTTTATCTTTGTATCTCTAGCATGTTGCACAGTACCTGGCACATAATGGGCTATTAATAAATACTTATTGATTAATTGATTTGCTGATTCTTAATAAATTACTTTTATGTAAAATATACTCATCTTGTTTGATGGAGAAATGGTCTTGGAATAAGTTGTTATACTGCTATTTTTTCATTTAAATGTAATGTTCTGTTGATTATTGGCCCCATGGGTTCACTGTTTATATATATTTGTAAATATATAACCACGTTTATGACAATAGTCATTAATAATCTCATGATGCCTCTACCAAATTTTGCTCTTGGTGTGCTGATGAATGTGTGTTGTCTAGTTATGTCAATGAAATACTGGCATTGTCTGGTCCTACTAAGCATGAAAACTTTGCACTCAGGATGAATTTGGAGATCAGTAGTGTCCAAACTCTTCATGATTCCATTTGGGGTTTTCTTGGCAAAGATAATGGAGTGGTTTGCCATTTCTTTCTCCAGCTTATTTTACAGATGAGGAAATTGAGGTAAAGAGGTTTAAGTGACTTGACCAGGGTCACATAACTACTAAGTGTCTGAGCCTTTGAACTCATAAAAATGAGTCTCCCTGACTCCAGGTCCAGCACTCTATCGACTGTACTACCACATAGTATGTACTATGTACCAGCTATGGCTGGTACCAGCTATGGCTGCCCCTTCTTCATTTCTACATTTGTAAATTGGAGCTAATTCATTCTTTTAGTACTTCTTTCACAGAGTTATACTATAAAGTGCATATGAGATAAATTGGTATAGTATTACTTGATTTTAAGATCTATCTATCTGTCTATCTATCTACACATATACATACATATATACATATGCTCACAAACATATATACATATGTGTATGTATGTATATGTATATGAATATGTATACATACATACATGTTAGCTATTCCTATTATACTTTCCCCTAACACCACACTAGTCAATGATGAAAATGATTAACATGTTCCTCATTGCATATATATCATCTATCTTATTTTTTAATGTATCTTGTTTATTATTATTTTTGCACTACAGCATTAGCTTTCAGTTTTTTTGCCCTCTGATCTACCCTTTACAATGCTGCCAGAATAATTATTGTTATGCAGTATTTTGATTACGCTACATTTTTGGTCTAAATCATCAATGGCTTGCTATTACCTATTGAATAGAGTTGGAATCCCTTTGCTTGCCAGTATTCTCCACAATCTGGAATCTTCCTACCTTCTGAATTTTATCCTATCTGTATTTGTCTTTTCCATGCACCTATGCACCATTTTCCAGCCAAACTATTTCACTCTCAACTTCCCAAATACATGTGGTCCTCTTATTATGCTTCCTCTGCTTCCTCTTCACTTTGCTGACTTTTTTTCCTAACCATTTCTTTAAAGCCTTATTCTTTAATGGTTCTTAAAACATCAACCACCTCCCTATTCTACTCCCACACCCTAAAAAAGAGAATGAGAAAAAAAGACTATATAAAGAGCTATTATATCATCTGCTGAAAGATTAAGGGCCTTGCCTCAATGACATTTCTTCACTTTTGTTCATCAGAATAGTTGATGATACTTTTCATTATTGACTATATAACGTATCCCTGTTTTTAAAGGTATGGGTTACACTATCCCAGTGTATGTCAAAGTCATGCCCCTTGTAAAGAAGTAGCAGAATCACAGAATCACAGAATTTGAGTTTTGGAAGGGACCTCAGTAGCCATATAGTCCAACAAATACATGGAAGGATCTGATAAGTGGTTTTCTAGCCTCTGCTTCAAGAAATGGACCAATCCTCTGTAAAATTCTAATTGATAGAAAGGTTTATAGTTGTTTTCTTTGATGTGATATATATCTATATCTATATCTACATATATATTTGCAACATCTACCCATTGCCCCGATTCTACTCTCTGAGGCCAACTACAAATCGTTCCTTCCTTCCCTCGCCCCTCTCCCCACCAAATGGCAGCTTTTCAAACATCTGAGGACAAGACTCTCTCATATCCCCACTAAGTCTTCCAATCCACATTAAACACATCAAGTTCCCATATTGGATCATCATATGACATCCTCATGGCCCACCTCTGTGTCTTTTCCAGCTTACCAAAATTTTTCTTAAACTACCATGCCCTTGGCTATGCATAATATTCCAGATGAGGTATAATAGGATCAGAGTACATGTGGGACTATCATTTCTTTATTTCTGGAAGCTATGCCTCTCTTAACACAGTTCTATAAGTTACTGACTTTTTCTGGGCAGTCTTTCTAAATTCTACAAGTCAAAGAATCCATACATATTGAAAGGAAATAGTTTAACAATACTTTCTAATCTATAGACCTGGTTATGTCTTCCCACTGATCAGATATATTCAGTGGCCATACCCCTCCACCCCTAATCTTCATGTTAAACTGATTCCTTGGCAATGGATTCAGACATCATCATGGGAACATCCACTTTGTATTCTGTCCACGCTGGGATAATGAGGTTGACACTGCCACTACTGGACTCTAATGGGGGAAAATAGGAGTATTTTTAAACTTCCAATTAACTTTAGAAATTAATTGTACAATATGAGATAGAAAATAGTGACTGAATCATTTTCTTCCTATAACAATTAGTCATGAAAGCCTCTATAATTGCACCACTGATAAGTCAACCAATATTTACTTATACTGTATCAATTACTGGGCTTGGTGTTATAGGAGCATCTAGGAAAAAAAGTATATAATATCTTAAGGGACTTAAGGTATAATTGGAGAAATGAAACTAACAGGTATGAGATGTCTAGAGAGTATGACAAGGGCTAACTTGTGAAGAAGCCCTGTCAGAATTTAGATGAGAGATCAGCATAGTCTGGAATTGTAGGAGGAAATTTCATCAGGAAGGTGAGCTTAGAACTGGATGTGAAAGGGTGGGTATATTCTAATGAAAAGGGAGGATCTTGCTTCTTCCTCAATCCACATTAATGGTGTTATTCTGAATATCCGTTTTCATCATTTAGGACTATGGATGGGAATAGTTGAAGGGAAAAAGATGACACATACAAACGTATGCTTGTGTGCGTGTGCGCATGCACACACACATACACAATTCCTGGTATCAGCTTGTTTGTTAATCATTTTTCTTTTTCTCATAAGAAATCAAGTCCAAAATGTGTGTGTGTGTGTGTGTGTGTGTGTGTGTGTGTGTGTGTGTGCCCATGCTATTATATGTATGCCTGCGTGTGACTTTGGGAAAATGAGGAGAAATAACATGGTCATTTGATATTTATGGCAGTTTGGATTCCAGATAAATGCTGACTTTTCTGGATCAGAAACATCAGAAACAGAAAATATTCCAAAGGCTTCTAACATTTGATTGTTGATGGAGCTTGATGTAATAGCAAGAGCCTTGGTCATGGATTCAGACAGCTAAAGGTATTTTTTTAATCTTTACTCCAGTACTTGTTACCTATGTGATAGGTAGCCAAGGTACTTCATCTCTTCAGACCTCAGTCTCCTCATCTGTAAAATGAATAGATTATTTCCAAGGTCCTTTCGGATTCTAAATCCTTTGATCCTACATGCTGGCTCCTATTATTCTGTGAATATTTCATCCATGTAAATCTCATTCTGCCTTAAGCTGTTTTTTTCTTTTCCTTTTTATATTCCACAGAAATTTACAATGTAGGATACATCATTGGTTTCAAATAAATATCACCTAAACTATGTCAAATGAAAAGCAGTATATTTATAGAAAGCATTCTTAAAGCTGTCATTAAATTGGAGATTAGGCTAACTAACCCTTGGAAGACAACTTGCAAGGAGGGATATGCTGAAGTCCTGAGGACAGTGGGAAATGGGGTGGGGCTCTCCTCTCCTTGGTAGTAGAGGAAGTCTTTCTATATCAGAAACACAGAACTCACTAAGCATCTCCTCTTTTCTGCTTATGTTCACTAATCAATAGTTTTCATTTACCTTTGAGCATTCCTTGCTTAACTTAGGAGAAAAATGTCTATTATTTAAGCCTCCCAAACAGAATTGAGAGGAAAGAAAAAAGAAAAAAAAGAGAAAAAAAAAACATTTTTATTCAGATCTTGGCAAATATCCAACTGGCAATAACTTGAAGATTTAATATTATTACATGCACAAAAAATAAAGCCTAATGCTCATCCAAGCATATTTCAATCAAGAACTCTCTCTGGGAACCTTCCTACTGACAATACAATTTCGAGTAAAATAAACAATAAGATGCAAAAACTACAGTAAGCAGTTTAGGAAATTACATATCAAATATCTTCCAAAGAGCCCGGGGGTCTTATGAGCAGAAGTTTTGCCTTACAGGTCTCATTGCATATGCAGATTTAAATAATTCACTTGTTGAAGAAATCTCCTATTCTCTATTTATTCAAGCATTTGCAGCAGTGGGCTGTCGCCAGCCACCATGCCAGGAGTCAAGGGGGAAAAGGGTACTTTTTCTCATTTGGAAGGAAGTAATGTGAAAATAAGCAGCAGGGTCCAGGAGGGAGGAAGAGGCAAGATAGTGAGGACCAGGTACTGGTACCTTCTACCCCAAACTGGCCTCAGTAGTATGGACTCAGGGGAAAAAAATAAGATTACAAAGGGTGTCTGCATGTCTAGCTTTAAATTATTCACTCTTTGAATATACTGAATAAATCTGTGGGCTCTCATGTATTCAAGGATTTTCTGTGATGATTTTGCTGGCAGTAATTTTTTTTAAAGGAAAAAAACACCACAGGAAGATGGTAACAACAAACTAAGCCAGCTTCTTTTTAAAAAGAAGGAATTAGCCAATCAATGGAACACAGGTGCAAACCTTAGGTGTGGAAGTCCTTTCAGAAACAGCCTAATTGCCACAATACACAGTCTTTTCTAATCTATTTTGGATTTCCATTCCTCAACCCCCACTCTCACCCAGTGCTTTGATCAAATACTCTTTCAGAGAATTCAATGCTCCCCCCCTCACCCCCATTCCCATCACCCTCCTCTCTTCTAATCAAAGAGATGAGGCTTTGGAGCATCTGAACATTATTTGTTAAATGGAAGCATTATATTGAGGAGGACTTGAGTGAGTGTTGCCTCATTTAAGTATTTTGTTTTTAAATTTTATAGGTTTTTTTTTTTTTTTGGATGGGGCATCTTCATCAAGTCCCAATAAAAATTAAATTGTCCCACTCTCACATCATGGAGCCAACAGTTTACATGCTCATTCACTTAATATTTTTTGAATCCCAAGTATGGGTTCTGAATGATAAGACTGGCAGATAGGAAAAAGAGCAGGGCTTTGTCCTCATTTATGATCTAGCTGAAGAAATGAAATATAATTGTAGGAATTCAACAATTCAAAATCATACTGATAAATCCCAAAGCAGTGGTGCAAATGATAATTATTAGAGGGATTCAAAATAAGGAAAAAGCAGTATAGGCTGGAGAAATCAGTGAAGGCTTCTTAGAGGATATGAGATTTTGATGTTGAAAGGTGGTCAGTATTTGAATGAGAAAAGGAACAAATGTACATTCTGGGTAGGAGAAAGGCATGAGCAAAGACAGAGGAAAGAATAAACATAATCTGTCAGTTAGCCTTCTAGAGAGAAGGCTGGAGCTTTAAATTGGTGTCAAATTATAGAAGGATTTGAATTCAAGATAAGGAATTTAAATTCTAATCAGTAGCTGATGTGGACCTACATGGTTTCTGAAGAATGGGATGAAATAGTGAAAATCTAGAAGGTGAAATAGGTAAAATTTTTTGGAAAAAAATGAATCATTCTACTCCTACTTGGACAGAAAGAGTTTAATACCTATTTAAATAGTTATTTCACTATGTAGATAGGCATTAAGGTCCATTATTTACCTAGAGCATGGATAGTTTAAGGAACTTGCTGAAGGTCACATGGCCAGTCTGTATCACAGAGAGGCCTTCACTAAAGAGGCAACTGGGAACCCAGTATATAGAATGTGGGCCTAGAATCAGGAAGACCTGAGTTCAAACACCACCTCAAACAGTTGTTAGCTGCAGAACCTTGGACAAAGTGTTTAATCTCTTATCACCCCACTTTACTCAACTGAAAAAAAAATGGGGATAATAATAGCATTTACCTCCTAAGCCTGCTATGAAGATCAAAGGAGATAATATTTGTAAAAAGCAATTAACACAGTGCCTGGTACATAGTAGGTAATATATAAATACTTATTCACTTCCTGGCTTAAAGGATAGTTTTTGTTTTTTGTCCATTATACTATTTACACCATTCTGTCTTTCTATTGCTTATATGAGATTATATCCTCTTTTCCCTCTAAGATTACACAATCTCTAAAATTATATAATCTATCCCCAAGGTTTAAACAAAGTACCTTTCTTTCAATCCTGCAAGGAATGTCATATAAGTATAGTTTCATTTTATACGTTAGAAAATTGAAGTGAAATGTATTTCCGTGATTTGTGCATGGTCACACAGCTAGGAAACTGAATGATAACTAGATTTGTATTCAGAAGACCTAGATTTGAATCTCACTTTGGGAGCCAATGTAGTCTATAAAGGGCCTTAAATCTGAAGTTAGAGAAAATGAATTTGAATCTCTGCTAGATCTTCCTGTGTAATCTTGGGCAAGTCACTATGTTTTTCTTGGTTTCACTATCCTATATCCTCTTTTATAACACGGTCACACTGACTACATGATGAAGATCAACTCTAGCTATAAACATGGACCCTGGCACATACTTTATGACTTTAGGCCAATCATTTTACTCCTTTGTCATGTCAGCAAGTATTTATTAAGCGTCTCATATGCCAGTCTTTGTGCTAAGAGTCAGGCATTCAAAGAAAGATAAAGAAATAGTTCCTGTCCTCAAGGAACTTAGAATCTAATGGAGGGAAAGGCAACATGACAACAACTATACAAAAATGAGAGAGAATCAGCAGAGGGAAGATGCTAACACAAAACCTGAGTTTCTTTATAAGATAGAGGAGCAAGGCTGGACATTTTTTTTTCTAAAGTCTGTAGAAATTCTAAAATTCTAACAGCCTAATTGTTGGAGGCATGATTCAAACCCTGGTCTCTTTATGGCTACACTTGAGTAGATTTCATCTTTATAGGTTTGAACTTTGAAGACTTAAGAACTTGATTTTACTTTTACTCTGTATAAACAGAGATGATCAGATCCTGGGAGAATTTCATGTTGCTCAAACCCCCAGGAGAATGACATCTAAACTGGAATATCAGTTTAGTGATCACAATGCAAAGCATGCCAAAACTTATTCAGATGAATTGTTTGCATATAAAATACCTTTCTAGTGAGTATTTCACTAAGAAGATGAAATCCTAGAGGAGAAATTTGATGAGGATGGTGAAATATCTCTGCCCATTTATTGTATGTATAAATGGTGGTGGGCAGGACTAGTAAGCTTTGCATTTATTGTTTGTATGTTTATGTTGGTATTTGATGTGCCCACAAGAACCTATTAATAATTAAATTATAATAATATCTTGTTTAAGTTATCTCAGTGAAGAGGTACTGGATAGGACTAATGACTAAGATAGGGACATTATTTGATATGTAGCTGTGATAAAGGAAAAGTTTCTAGTTTCTTTTAACTCTCACATATGTTTCTCAACTGAGCTCAACTAATGGGGAGAGTTAGGCGTCAAGATGAAAAAATGAGGCTGAAAGAAATCATTTAGTCACTCAACTTCAAGCCATACTCGTTTCTTCCTTCACCTAGTTCTAGTATTCTAGGATTTAGTAAAGCGGTTCCCACTTCCCCACTCTATTTCTTTCAGGACTTTATAGATTTTTTTTTTTGGCTTTTTGGAGGGCAATTGGGGTTAAGTAACTTGCCCAAGGTCACACAGCCAGGTTTTTGTTTGTGTGTGCGTTAAGTGTCTGAGGCCAGATCTGAACTCAGGTCCTTCTAACTCCAGGGCCGACGCTCTACTCACTGCGCTACCTAGCCACCCCTGACTTTATAGATTTTAATAACATAACTACCAAGCCTTCATTTTCCAGACCAAAGAATCATTGAAATTTCAATTTCTATGAAGTTCATGAAACTGTGTTTTTCCAAGACCCTTGGTTAAGGTATTGAGAGTAGTTTGGTAAGAAAATACATTATTTGCTTCAGTTAGAAAGAACCCTAATAGGAAGAGTGAACCACATAGTTGTGGTATATTAAAAGCATCAACATGCATTAGTATGGTGTGTGCCATGGATAGAATGAATGAAAAAGCATTTATTAAGTACTTAGTGTCTGCCAGACACTGTCCTAAGCATGTTGGGAATATAAATACAAAAAGAAAATAGCCCCTGCCATTACGGACTTTACATTCTAGTAAGAGAAGAAAACGCATACAAGGGAATGTCCTGGGAGGAGGGGTATTTTAAAGAGATAGGGACTGAAGCAATAAGAGAGTTGATTTTCAGCACCTTTCCAGAAATAATATATTTGATTAATTATTGTTTCTAAAACAAAAGCTGTATTGTTGAAGGGAGGGGAACATAAAAAGGGTACATTGGTGGCATCATGGCATGAAGATAGCTGAAGAATATCATGATGGTGGATATGGCTCAGTTTGATTATATAGGGAGCTTTCACTATTTGGAGCACAGGGCCCTAGGGAGGGAACTAAAGGAAGGAGGTTATATAGAGGACAGTTTGACTAGCTAAAGGGAACACTCACTAATTAGAGATTTGGGGAGTATAGGACCTAAAGGTGGGAGTTGAAGAGCCCTGTTGGAGACAAGAAGTCCTCCATAATGTTGGGGACAATTATTGAGGACTTCAATAATTGGTATGGAAGATTCTTCCCCCTTTCCAGCCCCACAAGAGAGACCTAGAATTCTATTGTACACTTCCTGGGAGGAGAGATTTCCATAGCTTGTAGTGGTCAAGGAAAGTTTCATAAAACGATTGGAAAAAAGGTTGGGCCTTATAAAAAATAAGTAGAATTTGAATAGATTGGAAAAAAGTGATGAGAACATTCCAAAAAGAGTAAAGAGTAAAGAGCAAAGGTTCTGAGTGAGTAATAATAGGGAATATTTGAGTAACATGAAGTAGTATGCATTAGTTCATTCATTTATTCAATAAATATTTACTGAGCAATTCGTAAGTACAAAGTATTATTCTAGTTGTTATGGGAGATTAAGAAAAAACTCTGGAGAAAAAATGCTTTATGGATTTAGTGATTCACATTCACTGCAGCTTTATTTAACAACTATTAAGGTATAAATATTTTGGGAGGCTGAGTCAAGATGGCAGAGAGAAGCCAAGAAGTTGCCTGAGTTCTTCACAGTTTCCCTTGGAAACAACATTAAATCAAACCTCTAAAAGAATTCTGGAGCTACAGATCCCACAAAAAGATGGAGTGAAACAATTTTCCAGCCCAAGATAACTTAGAAAGACTTCAGGAAAGGTGTTTCTCACTTGGGTAAAAGAGGAGTGGATCACAGTGCAGGAGGTTTCCAGGCAAGTCAGAGACTCTTAGCCATAGCATAGGCCAGTAACAAAAGCCCTGCAGTACTGCCTCAGCAGGCCAGTGTCACAGGAGGCCAACTGTGAGGTCCCAAGCCCCAGTGCAGCAAGTAAACTGCCAGCATTGGAACCCCAGGCATAACAGATAAGATTAACCTGGATCACCCCAGTGTAGGGAATGAGCCACCGACCCCAAAGGCGCCAGTATAGTAAACCAGTGCAAGAAATTTTAACAGTGTTTTCCATACCCAAGGAAGAGATCTCGAATTTTAAAAAGTGAGAAAAAAATAAAAAAAGAGCCCTGACCATAGAAAGCTAATATGGCGACTGGGAAGATCACAACACAAACTCAGGAAAGGACAACAATATCAGATTGCCTACATGTGAAGCTTCAAAAGGGAATATGAATTGGTCTCAAGCCTAAATGTTCTCTTGGGATTGCTCAAAAAAAAATTTTTTTTTAAATCAAGTAAGAGAGGTAAAAGAAAAATTAGGGAAAAAATGAGTTACAAAGGAGAATTATGAAATAAAAAGGTCAACAATTTGAAAAAGGAAGCACAAAACTGACAAAAGAAAACAGCTCCTTAAAAACCAGAATTGGCCAAATGGAACAAAAAATCACTGAAGAAAACAACTAAAAATAGAATTGGCTAAATGGAAAAGGAAGTAAAAAGCTAACTGAAGAAAATAATTCCTTAAAAATTAGACTTGGACAAATGAAATGTAATGATTCTATGAGACATCAAGAATCAATCAAATAATATGAAAAGAATGAAAAAAAGAAGATGGGGGCAGAGCAAATATGGCAGAGTAGAAACAGCACTTCCAAGGAGCTCTTCCCCCACACCACTTCCAAACCATGTAAAAGGGGACTCTGCACAACTTCTGGAGCCCCAGCACACACAGAACAACACAGAGAAGTTAACCTCCCACTGAGGAAAGCCCAGTAGTCCTGCAGGGAGCAGCCAGCACAGTACTCTGGGAGCCGACAGCACAGTGCACGGGTAGCTGAGCCCAGGTCTGCCTGAGCCATGGTTTTAGCCCCAGGGTGGCCAGGCCAGCAGCCGGCTGGAGGGACCCCAGAACACCAGTAGCTGTGGCGATTCCAGAATTATCAACACAGACATGCCTAGGACAAAGTGAGAGGTTAGTGCCCTTTGGACTTTGGGACCAGTATTTTGGGAATGCATCGGCTTCTTCCCCTGGGGGCTAGAAGCCCCTGAGGAGATGTGGCACACTTGCCATTTTGCAGCTTCAGCTCCTGGCCTGTGAATTGTAGGGAGATCCAGCAATCAGTCTGGAGGTTAATAGGTCTTGCTTTAACCTGCTTGGATCTGGATTGTGATCTGAGGGGGAGGTCTGGGGTGGGTTTCCAACTTGCCAGAGCATGTGGAGGCCTCACAGAGGCCACACAACTCTGGAAGTTGTGAAGACCCCAACGTTTGGAATGGAAGCTCCCCTGTCTGGTGGCAGAGTACTGTGGCAACAAGCCCAAAAAGTGAAGTAATTAAGTGGCAACATGCCTAGGCAAAAGAAACAAAATAAACAGAAAAATTCAACATTAACTCCTATTTTGGGGACAAAGAGGGTCAAAGCATGGAACAGGAGGAGGACTGTGAGGTCAGAAATCCTGCTCCAAAAGCCCCAAATGAAAATATGAGTGGGTTACAGGCCATAGAGGACCTTAAGAAGGATTTTAAAAATCAAATAAGAGAAGTGGAGGAAAAATTGGTAAGAATAGAAGGCAATGTGAAATATCTCATGGGAAAAAACCACTGACCTGGAAAATAGATCCAGGAGAGATAATTTAAAAATTATTGGACTACCTGAAAGCCATGATCAAAGAAAGAACCTAGAAATCACCCTTCAAGAAATTCTCAAGGAAAATTGCCCTGATGTTTTAGACCCAGAGGGCAAAATAGAGGTTGAAAGAATCCACAGATCGTCTCCTAAAAAAGATCCCAAAAAGAAAACTCCCAGGAATATTATAGCCGGGTTCCAGGATTCCCAGATCAAGGAGAAAATACTACAGGCAGACAGGAAGAAACAATTCCAATATTGTGGAAACACAATCAGATTAACACAGGACCTGGAAGCTTCTACACTGAGGGATCGAAGGGCATGGAATATGATATTCCAGAGGCCAAAAGAGCTGGGATTAAAACCAAGAATCACCTACCCAGCAAAACTGAGTATTTTGTTTCAGGGGAAAATATGGTCATTCAGTGGAATAGAGGACTTTCAAACATTCTTTTTTTTTTTTTTTGATTTTCAAATTTCCTTTACTTCCCTCCCCCCTCCCCTCATGACATCATATAGTACAGTATAGGGTCTGCAAATGCATTCATATTAAACATTATTCCAATTACAAAAGCATATTGTACTAGGTGGGATGAAAGATGGTAAGGAAGAAGTACAACCAAACAATGAGAAGAACAAGATCATTTAGTTTGCTTCCATCAGGATTCAGGCTCAGTTCTTTCTAGTTATATCTCTGGATGGCACATTTCTCACTTTCTTGAGTCATTCGGGATTAACATATCACTGCATTGCTGAAAAGAGTCCAGTCTGTCATAGTTGGTCGTCACAGATATGGTATGTCTGTGATTGTATACAAATTTCTTCTGATTCTACTCTTCTCACTCAACATCAGTTTGTATAAGTCTCTCCAGGTAATTATGAAATCCGTCACCTCCTCGTTTCTTATAGCACAATAAAATTCCATTACATTCATATACCACACCTTGTTTAGCCATTCCCCAATTGATGGGCACTCCTTTAGTTTCCAATTCTTTGCAACCACAAAAAGGGCTGCTAAAAATATTTTGTACATATGGTTCTTCCTCCCACTACTATGATCTCTTTGGAATATAACCCTAGGAGTGGTATGGCTGGGTCAAAGGGTATGAAATTATTTATAATCCTTTGGGCATAATTCCAGATTGCTCTCCAGAATGGTTGGATAAGTTCACAACTCCACCAGCAATGTATTAGCGTTCCAATTTGCCCACATCCTCTCCAGCATTTGTCACTTTCTTGTTTTGTCATCTTAGCCAATCTGACTGGAGAGATGACTTTCAAACATTCTTGAGGAAAAAACCAGAGTTGAATAGAAAATGTGACATTCAGACACAAGAAGCAAGAGATGCTTGAGAAGGTAATCAGGGAAGAGAAATCAAAAGGAACTTACCAAAGTTGAACTATTTAGATTCCTATATGGAAAAACAATAACTGTGACTGATGAAACCTTTCTCATTATGAAAATAATTGAAGAAGTGTATATGGGAATATGAATGCATGTGTGTATATATGTTTATATATGTATATATGTTTATATATATGTTTATGTATATATATGTTTATATATGTATATATGTTTATATATATATATATATATGAATGTGTGTATGTATGTTTACAGTTATACATGGATAGAGGGCTAGAGGGCACAGGTTGAATTTGGTGGGAAGGGATGATACTTAAGGGGTGAAGTTATGAGGTGAGAGAGGAAAGTGGCAAGAGGATATGGGGAGAGACAGGGTAGGGTAAACTATCTCATGTAGAAGAAGCAAGGGGAAGTGGTTGCAAGGGAGGGGGAGAATAGGAAGGCAAAAAGGCAAAACCACATTCTCATTGAATTTGGTTCAGGGAGAGAATGACATACATACTAAATGGGATATCTCACCCTGCTGGAGAGTAGGGGGAAGGGGGATGAGAGGAGGGATGATGGATGGGAGGGCATCCTTGGGGTGAGGGGAGGTTGGAAGTACCCACTATTGAAGAGGGACAGGATCAAGTAGGGAATGGACCAGGTGGGGGGTGGGATGAGTGGGAGGGAATTATAAGCAGCCTTGTACAATATATCTACTATGGTAATGTTTTGCATAGCTATACATGTACAACATATACTGAATTACTTATCTTCCCAGAGGGAATAGGTGACAAGGGAGGAAGGGAATGGATCTGAAATTCGAAGTTTTAAAATTAAATGTTTCAAATATATATAAATACTATTATTAATACTATTTTGCATGTAATTGGGAGATAAGATGTTCAGGCATTGGGGCACAGAGATTCACCTTGCCCTAATGGTAAAGTTGAAGGGGGTATGGGAGAAGACATGGGAGAGAGCAGATTGGATGAGGAGATATCTTGTGGGACTGCTATTCTGTGGTGGTGGGTAGGGGAAAAATGGGGAAAAAATTGTAACTCAAAATCTGGTGGAAATGAATAATGTAAACCAGAAGTTAATAAAGCATTTGTTAAAAAAAAAGAAAAAGAAATATAGAAGATAATGTTGAATACCTCATTGTAAGAACAACTAACCTGGCCAATTTATCTAGGAGAAATAATTTAAGAAGTATGGGAAAACCTGAAAGCCATGATAAAAAAAAAAGCCTGGGCATCATCTTTCAAGAAATTACCAAGGAAAACTGTCCTAATATCTTAGAACCAGAAAGTACAGTAATCATTGAAAGAATCCACTTATCACCTTCTGCAAGAAATCCTACAATGAAAGCTCCAAGGAATATTGTAGCCAAATTCCAGAATTATCAGGTGAACAAGAAAATACTGCAAGCCATCAGAAAGAAACAACTAAATATCAAGGAGTCACAATCAGGATTACATAGGACTTAGCAGTTTATGCTTTTAAATATCAGAGGCCTTGGAATACAGTATTTTGGAAGGCAAAGGAGCTTGAATTACAACCAAGAATCAAATGCCCAGCAAAACTGAGCATAATCTTTCAGGGGAAAACATAGGCATTCAATGAAGTAGGGGACTTTCAAACTTTCCTGATGAAAAGAGCAGAGCTGAAGAAAAAAATTGATTTTCAAATACAAGAATGAAGATCATAAAAAGGTAAACCAGGGGGTAGCTAGGTGGAATAGTGAATAGAACACCAATCAGTCAGGAGGACCTGAGTTCAAACCCAGCCTCAGACACTTGACACACTTACTAGCTGCATTAGCTTGGGCAAGTCACTTAACCCCAATTGTCTTGCCTTCCCCCCTCAAAAAAACGAGGTAAACCAGAAAGAAAAAAATGAACAAACAAAAGTAAAAACAATATTGTTTTCAATAAGATTAAACTATTTACATCCCTAGTTGGGAAGATAATACTTGTAACTTTTAAGAATTGTATCTCTATTAGGGCAGTTAGAAGGAGTATACTTAGATGAAGGGTATGGATATACATTTACTTTGATGTGATGATAAAACAATAATTAAGGGGTGAAAAAAGGATTCTAATTGAGAAAGAATAAAAGGGGGAGGCAGAATGAGGTTAATTATATCACATGACTAGGCATGAAAGACCTGTTAAAGTAGCAAGAAAGAAGGGAAAGATTGAGCATTGTTTGAAACTTATTCTCAATGGATTTGGTTCAAAGAGGGAATAACATACACACTTAGGTAAAGGAATAGATTTTACCCCATAGAGAAGCAGGAGGGGAAGGAGAAATGAAAAGGAGGTGGAAGCTGATAGAAAGAAGGGCAGATTGAGGGAGGATGTGGTCAGAGACAAAGCACTGGTGAAGAGCGACAGGGTGAAAGGAGAGAGAGAGAAAAATATAAACATGGGGAAAAAGGGTTGAGAGAAACACACAGTTAGTAATCATAACTGTGAATATGAATAGGATAAACTCTCCCATAAAATGGAAGTGGATAGCAGAGTGGATTAAAAACCAGAGTCCTATAATATTTTGTTTACCAGAAACACATATGAAGCAGAGACACACAGAGTAAGGGTAAAAGACTGGAACAGAATATATTATACTTCTGCAGAAGTAAAAGAAGCAGAGGTAGCAATCTTGATCTCAAACAAAGCAAAAACAAAAATAGATCTAATTAAAAGAGACAAGGAAGAAAACTACATCTTGCTAAAAGATAGCATGGACCATGCAGTTATATTAATACTAAACACATATGCACTGGGTGCTATAGCATTCAAAGAGGGACGATTAAGTGATACAGCAAAACTCTAATGGGGAACCTGAACCCCCCCTTCCCAGAACTAGGGAAATCCAACCACAAAACGAACATGAAAGAAGTTAAGGAGGTAAATAGGATTGCAGAAACGTTAAATATGATAGACCTCTGGAGAAAATTGAAGGGGTGTAGAAAGGAAAATATCTTTTGCTCAGCAGTACATGGCAGCTCCACAAAAACTGTTTATGTGTTAGGGTGTAAAAAAAACATTCAAAATCAAATGCAGAAAGGCAGAACTACTAACTGCATCCTTTTCAGATCAAGATGAAATAAAAATTACATGTAGTAAAGGACAATGGAAAGATAGATTAAAAAGTAACTGGAGACTAAATAATCTAATCCTAAAGAATGAGTAGGTCAAACAACAAATCATAGAAACAATAAATATTTTCATCAAAGAGAATGACAATAATGAAAAAGCATACCAAAATGTATGAGATTTAGCCAAAGCAGTACTTAGGGGAAATTTTATTTCTCTAAATGCTTACATGAATAAAATAGAGAAAGAGCAGGTCAATGAATTGGGCATACAATTAAAAAAGCTAGAAAGATAGCAAATTGAAAATCCACAATTAAGCACAAAGTTGGAAATTCTGAAAATCAAAAGAGATAATAATAAAATTTAAAGTAAGAAAACTATTAAATACAACTAAGAAAACCCAATAAAATAGGTAAACCTTTAGTTAATTTGATTTGAAAAAAAGAAAGAAGAAAACCAAGTTACCAAAATAAAAAATGAAAAGGGAGAAGTCACCAACAATGAAGAGGAAATTAAAGCAATAATTAGGAGCTATTTTGCCCAATTGTATGCCAATAAATCTGACAATCTAAGTGAAATAGATGAATATTTACAAAAATATAAATTGTCCAGATTAACAGAAGAAGAAATAAAATACTTAAATAACCTCTTCTTAGAAAAAGAAATCAAAAGAGCCATCAATGAACTCCCTAGGAAAAAATCTCCAGAGCCAGATGGATTCATAAGTGAGTTCTACCAAACATTTAAAGAATGATTAATTGAAATATTATATAAGCTATTTGGAAAAATCCTATGAAATTCCTTTTATGACACAAATATGGTACTGATACCCAAACCAGGAAAAGCCTAAGCCGAGAAAGAAAATTTGAGACCAATTTTACTAATTAATATCAATGCAAAATAAATAAAATATTAGCAAAGAGATTGCAGCCATTTATTGCCAGGATAATATACTATGATCAGATAGGATTTATACCAGGATTTGCAGGGCTGGTTCAATATTAGGAAAAAACCCAAAATTATGAGCATAACTGACTATATCAATAACAAAACCAATAGAAATCATATAAGTATTTCAATAGATTCAGACAGTGCTTATGACAAAATAAAGCACCCTTTCCTATAAAAAATAGAGAAAATAGGAATAAATGGAGTTTTCTTTAAAATGATAATGTGTCTATCTAAAATCATCAGTAAGCTTTATCTACAATGGAAAAAAAGCTAGAAGCCTTCCCAACAAGATTAAGGATGAAACAAAGATGCCTGTTATGACATCTATCAATATGACATCTACCAATATTCTACTATAAATGTCAGCATTAGCAATAAGAGAAGAAAAATAAATTGAGCTAGTTAGAATAGGCAATAAGGAAATAAAATTATCATTCTTTGCAGATGATATGATGGTATATTTAGATAATCTGCCTTCCAGCCCCCCAAAAACAAATAAACAAGTAGTTGAAATAATTAACAACTTTAATGAAGTTGCAGGATATAAAATAAACACACCTAAATCATCAGCATTTGTATAGTTGTTCTTGTTTGTCCTTCCTTCTTGGTGAGGATCATGAAATCAGGAAGATGATCCCATGACTTTCAAGTGAATTGGATTTAAGTGAGAGAGGGCTATGAGAGGTTACTAGCCTCACTTTCTTCTCCAGAGCCCTCTGGGTCCTGTGGAAAGATATAGATCAGCATGAATGGAGATGACCCTGCAGCATTACTATATATTATTACCGACAAACCTCACCCTCAAGAGATAGAACGAGAAATTCCATTCAGAATAACTGTAGACAATATTTGATAGTCTACTTGCAAAGACAGACCCAGGAACTATATGAACACAATGGCAAAACACTTTTCACACAAATGAAGTCATATTTAAACAACTGGAAAAATATCAATTGCTCATGAGTAGGCTGAGCTAATGTAATAAAAATGACAACTCTACCTAAATGAAGTTATTTATTCAGTGCCCTACAAGCAGAATACTAAAATTACTTTATAGAGCTAGAAAAATAATAACATTCATCTAGAAGAACAAGAGGTCAAGGATATCAAGGGAATTAATGAAAAAATGCAAATGAAGCTGGCCTGGACATATTAGATCTAAAATTATATTATAAAGTAGCAATCATCAAAATTATTTGGTACTGGCTAAGAAATAGAGTGGTAGATCACTGGAATAGATGAGGTACAAAAGACACAGTAGTAAATCACAATTGTATTCGACTATTTGATAACCCAGAGACTCCAGCTTCTGGGATAAGAACTCATTATTTGACAAAAACTGATGGAAAAATGGAAAATGATATGGCTGAAACTAGGTATAGATCATCATTCCACATTGTATACAAAGATAAGGTCAAAATGGGTATATGATTTAGACATAAAGGGTGATACCATTAGCAAATTAGGAGAGCAAGGAATAATTTTTCTGTCAGATCTATGTAGAAGGGAAAAAATTAATGATGAAACAAGAGATAAAGAGCATTATGAAATGCAAAATGCATAATTTTGATTACATTAAATTTAGAAAATTTTTGCACAAACAAAACCATTATAATCAAGATTAGAAGGAAAGCAGAAAGCTGTGAAACTAGCAAGTCTTACTAATAAAGGCCTCATTTCTAAAATAAATAGAGAAGGGGGCAGAGTCAAGATGGCAGAGTAGAAACAGGACTTCTGCATGGTTCTGGTTCCCACCTCCTCCAAATCATGTAAAAAAATTACTCTAGACAAACTTTGGAGCTACAGAACCCACAAAATGATACAGAGAAGCTAACCTCCCATTGAAGACAGTGGCCAGCACAGCACTCTGGGAGGCAAACCCAGCCCTACTTGAACTGGAGGTTTTAGCCTCAGGGTGGCCTGACCAGCTACCGGCTGGAGGGACTTCAGATCACTAGCAGCTGTGGCAGTTTCCAGAATTATCAACCCATAGATCCTAAGGACAAAGTGAGAGGTCAGTGCAGTGCGGACTTTGGGACCTGGGAATTTGGGAGTGTGGTCAGCCTTTGTCCCCATGGTGAGAAGCAGTCTCAACTGCTCCACTGCCATGCAGCCACCTGCCTCGTGGCTGCTTCAGAGATCCTGGTCTGCAGATTGTAGGGGGACCAAGTGACCAGTCTGAGGGGTAATCGTGCTTGCTTTAATCTGCTTGCTGTCTAGGGTGGCGGTCCTGGGATGCAAGAACAGTTTGCCAGAGCATGTGGAGGCTTCAGAGAGGGCACCCAACTAATAGCTCCAGGAGCCGCAAAAACCCCAGCATTTGGGATAAAACTCCCTTTTCTGGTAGCAGAGTTCTACTGTGGCAAAAGGCTCAATAGTCAAGTAATTGAGTGGCAACATGAGCAAGCAAAGGGAGCAAAGCAAACAGAGCATTCCGACATTAGACTCCTGTTTTGGGGACAAAAAGGATCAAAGCATGGATTAGGAGGAAGACAACAAAGTCAGAACTCCTGCACCAAAAGCTTCCAAGAAAAATATGAGCTGGTTACAGGCCATAGAGGAGCTTAAAAAGGATTTTGAAAACCAAATAAGAGAAGTGGAGGAAAAATTGGGAAGAGAAATGAGAACAATGCAAGAAAATTATGAAATGAAAGTCAACAACCTGACTGAAGAAAATAACACCTTAAAAAATAGACTAATTCAGATGGCAAAAGAGGCTCAAAAAGGGAACGAGGAGAAGAATGCCTTAAAAAACCCAATTTGCCAGATGGAAAAAGAATCTCAAAAGCTCACTGAAGAGAATCATTCCTTCAGAATTAGATTGGAGCAAATGGAAGCTAGTAACTTTATGAGAAATCAAGATACTATTAAACAGATGCAAACAAATGAAAAAATAGAAGGCAATGTGAAATATCTCATTGGGAAAACCACTGACCTGGAAAATAGATCCAGGAGAGATAATTTAAAAATTATTGGACTACCTGAAAGTCATGATCTAAAAAAAGAACCTAGAAATCATCCTTCAAGAAATTCTCAAGGAAAATTGTCCTGATATTTTAGGACCAGAGGGCAAAATAGAAGTTATAAGAATCCACCAATCACCTCCTGAAAAAGATCCCCAAAATAAAACTCCTAGGAATATTATAGCCAGGTTCTGGAGTTCCCAGATGAAGGAGAAAATATTGCAAATAACCAGGAAGAAATAATTTGAATATTGTGGAAACACAATCAGGATAACTCAGGATCTGGCAGCTTCCACACTGAGGGATTGAAGAGCTTGGAATATGATATTCCAGAGGTCAAAGGAACTGGGATTAAAACCAAATATCATCTACCCAGCAAAACTGGTATCATGTTTCAGGTGAAAATATGGTCATTCAGTATAATAGAGGACTTTCGAACATTCTTGATGAAAAAACCAGAGTTTACTAGAAAATTTGAGATTCAGATACAGGAAGCAAGAGAAGATAAACAGGGAAAAGAAATCATAAGGAACTTATCAAAGTTGAACTACTTATATTCCTACATGGAAAAATGATAATTTTAACTTATGAAACTTTTCTCAGTATGAGAATAGTTGAAGGGAATAGAAATGTATACATATATGTGTGTGTGTATGTATATGTATATGTATATGTATACATACATATATATGTCTATATAGGAGGTTATATGGGCATATGAATACGTGTCAGTGTGTGTGTATATATATATGTACATGTATACATAGACAGAGGCCATAGGACCGATTTAATTGGAAGGGATGATACTTAAAAAGGTGAAATTAAGAGGTGAGAGAGGAATATAGTGAGAGCAGATGGAGAGAGACAGAATGGGGTAAATTATCTCATATAGAAGAGGCAAGGGAAAACTGTTGCAATGGAGGGGAAAACAGGAAGGCAAAAGGGAAATGAGTCAACCTTATTCTCATTGAATTTGGCTTGGGGAGGGAATGATATACACACTAAATGGGGTATCTCACCCTACAGGAGAGTAGAGTGGAAGGGGAGGAGAAAGGGGATGATGGAAGGGAGAGCAGGCTGGGGGGGACAGAATTTGGAAGCACCCACATTTGAAAAGGGGCAGGATCAAAGTACAGAATAGAACAAGTGGGGGTGGGATAGGATGGAAGGAAATATATTCAGTTTTTCACAATATATCCACTATGGAAATGTTTTGCATAGCTACATATGTATAATCTATATTGAATTGCTTATCTTCCCAGTGAGGGTGGGTGACCAGGGAGGAAGGGAAATAATCTGGAATTCAAAATTTTAAAATTGAATGTTTAAATGTATATATACAAATTATTATTATTATTTTGCATGTAACTGGGAAATTAGATATACAGGCACTGGGGCATAGAGATCCATCGTGCTCTACTAGAAAGTTCGAGGGGGTGGGGGAATATATGGGAGAGAGCACATTGGGGGAGGGGATATTCAGTGGGATCACTCTTTTGGGGTTTTGGGTAGGGGAAAATAAGGGGAAAATTTGTAACTCAAAATCTTGTGGAAATGATGTAAACTAAAGAAAAATGAAAAAGAAAGTGAAAAAAATATAGAGAGAATTGAGTTAAATTTGTAAGCATACACATCATTCCTCAATTGATAAATGCCCAAAGGGTATGAACAGGTAGATTTTAGAGGAAGAAATTAAAGCTATGTATAGCCATATAAAGAAATGCTCTAAATCACTATTGATTAGAGAAATGCAAATTAAAATAACTCTGAGGTCATCACTTCACACCTATCAGATTAGCTAATATGATAGAAAAGGAAGATGATGGGTGTTAGATAAGACATGGGAAAAGTGGAACACTAATATATTTTTGGTGGAGTTGTGAACTGATCTAACCATTCTGGAGAGCAATTTGGAACTATGCCCAAAGGGCTACAAAAACTGTGCATACCTTTTGATTCAGCAATACCACTTCTAGGTCTGTATCCCAAAGAGATCATATAAAAGGGAAAAGGACCTACATGTACAAAAATATTTATAGCAGCTTTTTGTGGTAGCAAAGAATTAGGAATTGAGGGGATGCCCATTAATTGGGAAATGGCTGAACAAGTTGTGGTTTATGAATATAATGGAATACACTTATCTTATAAGAAATGATGAGCAGGAGCCAAGATGGCGGAGTAGAAACAGCTCATCCAAGCCACTCTGCCCCCACATTCCCCCCAAACGATGTAAAAGGGGACTCTGAACAACTTCTGGAGCTCCAGCACCCACAGAACGACACAGAGAAGCTAAACTCCCACTGAGGACAGCCCAGGAGCCCTGCAGGAAGGACCAGCGCAGTGGTCTGGGACCTGGCAGCGTGCAGCGCGCAGAGCGCAGGAGCCGAGCCGAGCCCAGGTCTGCATGAGCCGAGGTTTTAGCCCCAGGGCGGCAGGGCCAGCAGCCAGCTGGAGGAACCCCAGAACACCAGGAGCTGTGGCGACTCCAGAATTATCAACATAGACTTGCCTGGGACAAAGTAAGAGGTTAGTGTCCTATGGACTTTGGGACTGGTATTAGGGAATGCGTCGGCTCCCTCCCCTGGGGGCTAGAAGCCGCTGAGGACAAAAGCCATTTTGTAGTTTTCAGAGGCAGCTCCCGCTCCCAGCCTGCAAATTTGTAGGGAGATCCAGCGATCAGTCTTGGGGGGTAATCGCTCTTGCTTTAACCTCCCTGGATCTGGATTGTGATCTAGGGTGGAAGTCGTGGGTGGGTTTACAGCTTGCCAGAAACGGAAGTTGCCCCCCACACGTTCGGGACGAAAATTCCTCTATCTGGCCTTAAAGCCATAGTGTGGCAACAAGCCCAAAAGTCAAGCAATTAAGTGGCAACATGCCAAGGCAAAGGAAACAGAAAAATGCAACCCTAGACTCCTATTTTGGGGGCATAGAGCGGGAAAAGGACTGTGAGGTCAGAAGTCCTGCTCCAAAAGCCCCAGGGGAAAACATGAGCGGGTTGCAGGCCATAGAGGACCTTAAGAAGGACTTTAAAAATCAAATAAGAGAAGTGGAGGAAAAATTGGAAAGAGAAATGAGAAGGATGCAGGAAAAGTATGAAATGAGGGTCAACAGCCTGACTGAGGAAAACAACACCTTAAAAAATAGACTAGCTCAAATGGCAAAGGAGGCCCAAAAGGGCAATGAGGAGAAGAATGCCTTAAAAAGTCGAATTTGCCAGATGGAAAAAGAATCTCAAAAGTTCACTCAGGAGATTCATTCCTTCAGAGTTAGACTGGAGCAAATGGAAGCTAATGACTTTATGAGAAATCAAGATGCTGTTAAGCAGATCCAAACAAATGAAAGATTAGAAGGCAATGTGAAATATCTCATGGGAAAAACCACTGACCTGGAAATTAGATCCAGGAGAGACAATTTAAAAATTATTGGACTACCTGAAAGCCATGATCAAAGAAAGAACCTAGAAATCACCCTTCAAGAAATTCTCAAGGAAAACTGCCCTGATGTTTTAGATCCAGAGGGCAAAATAGAGGTTGAAAGAATCCACAGATCACCTCCTGAAAAAGATCCCAAAAAGAAAACTCCCAGGAATATTATAGCCAGGTTCCAGAATCCCCAGATCAAGGAGAAAATACTACAAGCAGCCAGGAAGAAACAATTTCAATATTGTGGAAACACAATCAGAATAGCCCAGGACCTGGCAGCTTCTACACTGAGGGATCGAAGGGCATGGAATATGATATTCCAGAGGGCAAAAGAACTGGGAATGAACCCAAGGGTCACCTACCCAGCAAAACTGAGTATTTTGTTTCAGGGGAAAATATGGTCATTCAGTGGAATAGAGGACTTTCAAGCATTCTTGAGGAAAAACCAGAATTGAATAGAAAATTTGACATCCAGACACAAGAAGGAAGAGATGCCTGAGAAGGTAATCAGGGAAAAGAAATCAAAAGGAACTTATCAAAGTTGAACTATTTACATTCCTATATGGAAAAGCAATAACTATGACTGATGATATCTTTCTCACTATGAAAATAATGGAAGAAGGGGGTGTGGTCATATGAATACATATGTGAATATGTGTGTATATGGTTACAGTTATATATGGATAGAGGGCATAAGTTGAATTTGTTGGGAAGGGAGAATACTCAAGGGATGAAATTATGAGGTGAGAGAGGAAAGTGGCAAGAGGAGATGGGGAGAGACAGGGTAGTGTAAACTATCCCATGCAGAAGAAGCAAGGGGAAGTGGTTGCAAAAGAGGGGGAGAATAAGGAAGGCTAAAAAGGCAAAACATGAATTTGGTTCAGAGAGAAAATGACATACATAGTAAATTTGGTTCAGGGAGAAAATGACATACATAGTAAATGGGATATCTCAACCTGCAGCAGGATAGGGGGAAGAGGGATGGGAGGAGGGATGATGGATGGGAGGGCATCCTTGGGGTGAGGGGAGGTTGGAAGTACCCACTATAGAAGAGGGACAGGATCATGTAGGGAATGGACCAGGTGGGGGGTGGGATGAGTGGGAGGGAATTATAAGCAGCCTTGTACAATATATCTACTATGATAATGTTTTGCATAGTTAGACATGTACAACATATACTGAATTACTTATCTCCCCAGAGGTAATGGGTGACAAGGGAGGAAGGAAATGGATCTGAAATTTGAGGTGTTAACATTAAATGTTTCAAATATATATATAAATACTATTATTAATACTCTTTTGCTTGTAATAGGGAGATAAGATGTGCAGGCATTGGGATGCAAAGACTCACCTTCCTCTAATGGAAAAGTTGATGAGGGTATGGGAGAGAGCAGATTGGAGGAAGCGATATCTTGTGGGATTACTGTTCTGGGAGGTTGGGTAGGGGAATAATGGGGGGAAAATGATTGTAACTCAAAATCTGGCGGAAATGAATGATGTAAAACAGAAGTTAATAAAGCATTTGTTTAAAAAAAAAAGTTTAAGTAGGGTTGGCTAGGTGGTGCAGTGAATAGAGCACCGGCCCTGGAGTCAGGAAGACCTGAATTCAAATCTGGCCTCCGACACTTAACACAAAAACTAGCTGTGTGACCTTGGGCAAGTCACTTAACCCCAATTGCCCTCCGAAAAAAAAAGCAAAAAGTTTAATTAAAGATTTATATTTTATATAATATAGATTTAAATGTAAGATATTTTCAGGCTGTGTCATGTTGCGTTCGATGGTGAATAAAACATCATAACCTAGTCTGGAAAAAAAAAAAAAAGAAATGATGAGCAGGTGGATTTCAGAAAAAACCTGGAAAGACTTACATGAATTGATGCTGATTGAAGTGAGCAAAACCAGGAGAACATTGTGCAATGATCAACTATGGTTAACTTAGCTTATCTAAACAATAGAATGCTTCAAGACAATTCCAAAAGATGTGTGATGGAAAATGCTCTTCACATTCAGAGAAAGAACTTTGGCCTCTGAATGTAGATCAAAGCATACTATTTTTGAATTTATGGGGTGTGTGTGTGTGTGTGTGTGTGTGTGTGTGTGTGTGTGTGTGGCTTTCCCCTTTTTTCTCTTTCTTTCTTCACAACATGACAAATGTGGAAATATGTTTACATGTTTACACTGGTATCCTCTGTATCAGAATGCTTGCTGTCTTGGGGAGGGTGGATGGGAGAGATGGAGGGAGAAAAAATTTGGTATTCAATGAGTGTTGAAAACTATCTTTACATGTGATTGGAAAAATAAAATAGTATTTACATATATATGTTTTAGTGGAAAGACAATTCAATTAAAAAAATATGGGTAGGGCAGTGTGACAAATACCGAGAATTCAGTAGTAAAGGTAAAGTAGTAAAGATTTAGGAAAGCTCAGAATATGCTCTCAGGGAAGGAGGCTCAGCAGCTCCACTCCTATCCTTTTATTCTATTCTCATTGACATCTTGTGTCATTTTTGCGCAGCAAATCTTCAATATTTTGAGCTTCTCCTCAAGCCTTCCGCCCTCCCTCTTCTCTCCTTATCCCTGCCCCAACCTCTAACAGAGTATGGGTGTCATGGCATGGGTTTGAATCCTGTTTAGAAGAAGTAATTTCACTTCTCTGGATGGGCATTTTCCTTCTCCTCAGTAAAATGAAAGGGCTGGACTTGACTTCAGAGATGCCTCTCTGTTTGACATGATTCTAGTTCCATTTGTTTGGGAGGCAAGAAAAACTCTCAAAGTTTTTCCTAGGATTATATTCATGATATCTTGCAAAACTTTTATTCATGGCTTTTATCTGAATAGCCTTTGATCAAAATGCCAAATTTCTCTGAGTGTTAAACGTCAATTGCAATATGTATGTATTTAAAGCTGAATTAGTGGTGATTGGGTGTAATTGGGAGGATAAATCACCACTAAGGAGATTGATTCTTCTTTTGTGTGGTGAATGGAACAAGGGTGGGTGGGAGGTTGAATTTTGTGTCTGTAAACCTATAAATAACTATAATCTGAGGGATATTTTTATTCTAGGGCTCAACCTGCTTACACATTATCAATGTGGATATTAGTATGTTTGTCCCCTTCCTATTAGAAGTCTAAGGGCACTCAGATTTACCAGTGAGTGCCCTGGGGTCTTCGGTGGAGAGCCTGGCTTGGATGCCAGTCAAGATGGTAGGAAATAAGGACAAACTCTCGAGAACTATAAGAAAGAGCAGCTTTCCCTGGCACAAATGCAATAGGAGGTGGGGGGAGGGGTTCTGGCTTAGTTATTTTATAGGCATACAGTCTTTGCTATTGAGTTCTTATTTTTAGATTTCCACCTGCGGAGCAGAACTGCTGTGAGCTCAGCATGAGCAAGCCTTTGGTGAGACACACTCAGCTCCCTAGAAGCTCTACTGCCCCTCCCCTCTGGCCTACACTACCTTTCCATCCCCCATCCCTCCATCAACCAAGATAAAGAATAATGTAAAATGATATACACTTCCTTATACTTTTCCAAATGTCTTTAAAAAAAATAACATGATAAAGAGGAAGACTAAGTGGAGCGCCCATTATTATCTCTATGCTCGGGGATAGGGATAAAAGCAAAGATGAGAACGAAATGTTATCTTGGGACTAGCAGGCAAAATCATTAGCTTTGGGTTCTACTCTCCTCTAAGAGCAGAGTCCATGGCTTTTTAAAAAAGTATTTCCCACTCAATTACATGTATAAACAATTTTTGACATTCGTTGTTAAGTTTTGGGTACCAAATTCTGTCCCTCCTTCCTTACCCACCCCTCTCCCTGAGATGGTAAGCAATCTGATATAGGATATTCCTGTGTAATGATGTAAAATAAATCCATATTAGTCATTTTTTGGTAAAAAAAATTTAGAAAGAAGAAAAAATAAAGAGAAAGGAAGGAAGAAAGAAAAAAAGAAAAAAAAATTCTCTGCTTCAGTCTATATCACAAACCATCAGTTCTTTCTCTAGAGACAGATAGCATTTTCATTGTGAGTCCTTTGAGATTTTCTTGGATCATTGTATTGTTGAGAATTGCCAAGTCATTCACAGTTGTTCATCACACAATATTGCTGTTACTGTGTATAATATTCTCCTGGTTCTGTTCACTTCACACTGTATCGGTTTAAATAAGTCTTTACAGGGTTTTCTGAAACAATACTATTCTTCATTTCTTATGGCACAATAATATTCCATTACAATCATATACCACAACTTGCTCAACCATTCTCTGATTGATGGGCATCCCTTTAATTTCCAATTCTTAGCCACTATGAAAAGAGATGCTATGAGTATTTTTTGTAAAAATAGGTTCTTTTCCCTCTAAAAATCTTTTTGGGAGATAGAATTGTTAGTGGTATTGCTGGATCAAAGAGTATGCACTTTTATAGCTCCTTGGCATAATTCCAAATTGCTCTTCAAATTGGATCAGTTCATAGCTCCACCAATAGTGCTTTACAGTCTCAGTTTTTCCACACCCCTCCAGCATTTATCATTTTCTTTTTCTGTCATATTAGTCATTTTGATAGGTATGATGTGGTACCTTAGTGTTGTTTTAATTTGCACTTCTCTAATAAATAGTGATTTAGAACTTTTTTTTATATGACTATAGATTGCTTTGGTTTATTTGTCTGAAAACTGCATGTTCATATCCTTTGCTCATTTATTAATTGGGAAATGACTTGTTTAATCCATGGCTTTTAGACGATATCTTACTTGCCTGTAAATTATATCAGTCCACGTATTTATGTTTATTTTTGCTGAATTCACTTTATCCTCCCAATAAGTTTGCACTTAAGACCTACATGACCTCATCTAGGCACCATTGTTACTACTGATCACTTACTCTTTCTTGAATTGATGATTTTGGTTTTGATGACCTTGCATTCTCCTAATGACTCTCCTATCTTTCCAATAGCCCTTTTCTCTCTTTCTCTTACTCTTCTTCTTATCCACTGATATGTACATGTTGCTCAAAAGTTTGTCCTCTGACTTCTTTTCTTTCTACATTTTCTCCAGGAATTTCATCTATTCTCATGGTTTCAATGATCAGATCTAAGCATTGTTTGTCCTTTATTTTCTAAGAGGACCAATGACATCATGGGTTGATGTCTTGACTGATATGTGAATTAGATTCAAGTGAGGCAGAGTTGCACAAAGTCATCAGCCTCATTCTCTCTTTCAGAGTCATCAAAGTCCAAGGCAAAACAAAAGTCAAGATGACTGGCCGTGGCCTAGGATACAGTGGATAATCTTGATGTCTTTGAAGTCTGACCAAGCTCTGAGCATTCTACACGTCTTGCTTCAGCTACCTTTATGGCAGTTGGAACAAATTGTTCAAATCAACCCATTCTGCCAGAGGAAGTCTTCATATGTTTGGGATAGACACTTCTGCACTGACAGGTTTGAGACCTACACTACTTTCAACCTGGCTTAGCCCATCTACTGAGATAGTTTCACTGGGTTATGGCTGCTACACATGCTCTAGCTTCTTGGAGCCACAGGTGAGAGCTAAGTGCCAGGGGGATACTAAAGGTGGGTAAGTAGCTCTAAAAAGGGCTTGGCAAGCCCTCATAGCAGAGGCACTATATCGTCTTGACATGTCATATGCCCCATCAGGTGTAGGTAGATTATTCTCAGCTCTGTCTCTATAACTCTGACCTCTTTCCTGAGCTTTCAATTCATATTTCCAACTCTTTATGGACCATGACCTCTTAGACTGACAAAACTGAGCTCACCTTTCCTGTCCAGACCTGCTCCCCTATTAACATTAGTGTTATTGGAATTCTCCTACACAATTGTTTACTTTCTTGACTCCAAGATCTAATAATTTGTCAAGTCTCCTTGATTCTATCTGTGAAATCTTTCTCAAATTCACCTTTTCCTTTTTATCCTTTTTTTCTGCTTCCTTAGTTTCTTCCCAAATTGTCTCTTTGACTATATTCAAGGCCACAATTCCAGTGACCTTCTAATTGATTATCTGATCTTAGTTACTTCCTCTTAGTCTCTTCAAAGTTACACTACAAAATAAGAGACAATGGGTTTTATGGGACATAAATTAATATATAGTGATACATAGTGATAGTGATACATATACATAAAATACATATTTTAAGGTTTAAAATAGTTTACACATACCATCTCATCTGATTCTGACTACAGCCTTATTAAGGAAGTGCTGTAGGCATTATTAGCTCCATTTTATAGATGGAGAGACAATTAGAGAAGCCCATATAGTTTCATATAGCTATTAACAAACTGGTAGAGTATTCAAATTCAGGTCTTTCTGATTTTAAAAAGCATGAAACTTTATACACTAGGACACAAAAATGTTGTTGAACAATGCCAGTTCTAGGCAAATTAGTGAAGCTGACAAGTTGGTCTTAAAAAATTCCAGCTTTCCATTTCTATACCTATTTCCCCTTCCTTAAATTACCCTTCCATCTACCCTCTGCCCAGTCTTAAGAATCTGTTTTCTTTCTGTTGTTCTGCAATCAAAATATGATATGTAGTAAGCCCCAAAGTATGCTGAACTAAGTTATAAATGATTAGCAACATAAAGTTGAATGAAAGTTGGCTTTTACAAAGGGGAAAACCCCACGAACTAAATATAAACGATTAGATTTTAAGTTCCTTGAGGGTGGGGCCTTAATTATATTTCATCTTTAGAATCAATCATTCAATAAACATTTATTATGTGTCCAGTATATGCCAGACATATGCTAAACATTGGGGACAGAAAAGAGGTAAAATTCAGTCCCTGTAGAAGCTTACTATTTAATAGGGGAGACAGCATGCAAACATATATGTGTATGTGTATATGTATATATGTGTATATATGTATATATACATATATCAATATATATACACACAAAGACATGCATGTGTATGAATGTATATACACATGTATGTATGTATATGTTGGGTGTATATGTGTATATATATACACAAAGCAAGGTAAACATAGGATAAATAGGAATTAATTAACAAATGGAAGTCACTAGAATTAAGAGGGCTTTGGGAGGGCTTCTTGTATAAGGTAGAATTTTAACTGTGACTTAAATAAGGCCCAGGAGGTCAGTAGTCAGAGGAAAGGAGGTAGAGCATTCCAGGCATGGAGGAGAACCAGAGAAAAAGTCCAAAGCTCAGAGACAGCGTATCTTGTTTGAGGAATAGCCAGAAGGCAAGTGTCAGGGATTAAGATATAAGAAACTGGAAAGATAGGAGAAGGCAAGGTTATAAAGTATTTTGAATACCCAAAGAGCATTTTTGTATTTGCTCCTAGGGAGCACTGAAATCTATGGAGTTGGCAGTTTCATGATCAGACCTGTGCTTTAGGAAAATCACTTTGATGGCTGAATAAAAGATGGATTGGATTGGGGAGAGAATGAGGTAAGCAGACACATATCCAAGTCATGACTTCAGTCCAGGTGTAAGGTGATGAGGACCTATACCAAGATGGTAGCAGTGCCAGAGGAGAGAAGGGAGCACATCGCTCATGACCACCTATTCCATGTTTACCTCAGTCAATTCATACTCTTTCAGAGACAGTTTCCCATGCATCTTTTCCCAAAGGTTTTCAAGCAAGGCTATTTGTTAGAATTACTCACTCACATGGTGAGAGCTGCTAACTGATATCAAGCAGATAGAATTTTTAAATAAAATCTTACAGTTGGCCATTATGGAAAACTTGAATCACATGCTGCCTGCCCTGTCAAGAATAGAATTCTCCCAGCTTGGTGATTAATATTTTTTTCCCCATGCAGGATGCTTAAGGGAGACACTAAGCTTCCCTATATAATAATCAAATAAACAAACAAAGAAAAAACGCATCTGCTTAATACCAACATTTTTTTTTTTATTGTGAAGCTTTATGGCTGTGAATTGGAATGTTGCAATCTCCAAGAAATGGAAAGTTGGGGTCACCATTAGCACAATAGAGAGACATGTTGTGGCCATAAAGAGACTTCAAATTTTTAAAAACAGAGAAGTACAAGCGTGTGCTACAGATATGGAATGTATCTTGTGTTTCCAAATGAGGTCACTAAATTATTAATTTTGCTAAATGGCTTTACTTTTTAAATAAGATATCTCTCTCAGAGTGGGGGCAATCTGTAAATATTTATAATGTAAAAATAAAACATATCATAAAAAGAAACATAAAAATAATGAATATTCAAGAATATCTTAACAATACATAATTGTAAAAGGAGGTGTAAAGGTCATATTGCAAGAAGAAGGGAAAATTGATGGGCAAGGTATATAAATATTTATATGTATTTATATTTATGGTATAGATATCCAAACAGTTGGATAGATGGACTGGGAAGGATGTGTAGGAATGGTGATATAAACAAGAGTCACAGACAATGAAAGGGTGTGGATGATGCACCCTTGGAGGCATCTCTACCATTTTTGAGATCACAAATCTGACAAAACAACTTTTGCCTTGAAAATGTTATTTCTAGGTCCAAGAAGTCATCCAGTCACCAGTGGACATCTGTCCTATCCAAATGGCCCTTGGGAGAAAAATGTCTACAGCATCTGGCATTGACAGTCTTCAAGTATTTGAAGGGCTATTATATTGAAGAAGGATTTGAGTTGTTCTACATCTCCCCAGAGGCTAGAACTAGATGTAATGAACAGAAGTTGAAAAGAAGCAGATTTATCTTTGATGTACGAGGAAGCTTCTTGATAATTAGAGCCACAATCAAGCAGAAAGGGCTGCCTCAGTAGGTAGTGACTTCTCCCTCAGTAGAGGTCTTGAAGCAAAAGCTATATGCATGAAAGTTTGGTGGTTATAATGGCATGTAAGTCCTCTACTTGGCATTTAAAGACCTTTACAGTCTGACTCTGATCAAGCTTTCCATGCAAATGCCACATTTCTTAATGCTCCCTCTATTCCCACCATGTACCTCATGTTTAAACCAAACTGGTCTACTTGCTTCCTCATATAGTACATTATGTAGTCTTTCACAGGTCTTTGCACAGACTATACTCTTTACCTGTCAAATAAACAAACATTTATGAGCAACCTACTATGTTTCATGTACTATGAGAAGAATTAGAGATAAAAGAAAAGTGGAAGAAAGAGAAAATAGTTCCTGCCCTCAAAGAGTTCACAGTTCAATTGGGGGAGGGGGCTACAACATGCAGATAACTATGTGCAAACAAGGTATATACAGGATAAATCAGAGTTATTCTTAAAGGGAAGGTACTAACATTGAGGATTAGTGAAGGCTATTTGCAGAAAGTGGGGTTTTAGTTGAGACACCAAGAAAGTCAGGAAACAAGGAGAAGGAGGTGAGGAGATAGGGGGCAGCCAATGAAGAGTCACAGAGCTGTGTTATGGAGTGATCAACAGTAAGGTGGCCTTTGACACAGGATCTTAGGATATGAAGAGAGAGTAAGGTTTGACCCTAGAAAGCTCTGATGGGGCCAGTTTATGAAGGGCTGTAAAAGCCAAACACAGGATTTTGTATTTGATCCTGGAGGCATTAGGGCATTAAGGAATGCCTGGAATCCTTTCCCTCTTTATTTCTTCCTCTTGACCCACCTTGCCACCAGCTTCCTTCAGGGTTCAGTTGAAATGACACCTCTTTCAACAGGTCTTTTCTGATTTCCCTCAGTATTTTAATGTCTCTTCTAAATTATTTTGTGTTAAAATAGATACATACATACATAATATGTATGTATGTAGGTACTATATAAATGCTAAATATGATGATGATGATGTTAAAAAGTCATCTGATAAACAATTCTCTCTTAATGCGCTAATAGATGATCACTTAATGTACTTTACCTCAAAGGATGTCATATTTTAATCGGAGACTCTTGAGTGTGAAAAATTTCAACGTAAAGGAATATAGTTATAATGGTGAAATTTTATACACCACAAAACCTAGGAAGTTATCTTATAAGTTGTAATATAAAGAATTATATACATTAAAATATACATTCATGTACTATAGTGTCAATGCAATATTCACAGCACCCGTGGTCACTATAATATACCTCCATGGTGCTCAAGCACAAAATATAACAGACTCTCTGTATAGAAGACAGAAGCAAAACATTTAAGCAGACACCAGACAAACAAATCCCCAAACCAGTAAGCCCTTTACATCATAGTAGGAAAGAAGTTATTAAGGCACAACAGCACAGAGAGCCACACCATCCTTTAGCCTTCCAACAAAACAACAAACTTTTACTCACAAGCCTATTTGACTCCCCTGGATGCATACTCTCCTCCCAACCATCTAGCCTGGCTCTGAATCCCAGCTTCCTGTGGGCTTTGCTCCACACTTCAGCAAACTCCTCCTACCACAGGCTCCATGTGATTACATTCAGCTTATTGGGGGAAGAGTATATTTTCAAAGCAGGGAAGGTCTTCAAATTCCCTTAGACTTATTAAGGGGCAGGGAAGATCATCAAATTCCCATTCCCATTACATGTACATCTTAAATGTATACGGAGAAAGAAAGGGGGAGGGAGGGAGGAAGAGAGAGAGAGAGAAAGAGAGAGAGAGAGAGAGAGAGAGAGAGAGAGAGAGAGAGAGAGAGAGAGAGAGAGAGAAGCTATCTTTGTATATTGTTTCCTTCAATAGAAGGTAAGCTCCTCGGGGGTAAGGGCTTTTCTATTTTTAATCTTTGTATCCTTAGCTTCTTAGCACCTAGAACAACATGGTAGGCACCGAGATGCTTATGAAATCAAATGTTGTAGAGAAAATATTTGTTCAGCTTTGGCCTGGGTAGCCTCTTTTCAACAATTATATTTTCCAAAAATTATATCATCTGATTATTTGACCGTCATAAACATACCACTCACTATTTGGGGAACCTTAACAAGTTCATAAGAATAGGACTGAATTTACTCATAGATGATAATGATACTTTTATAGTATGAATTGAGTAATGTTGGGAAATTTTTTTTCTTCATGACTTCTATCTCTGAAAAAAAAAAGAATAAGATGACTTCCCAGGTTTTGTGGTGTATAAAATTTCACCATTATAGCTATATTCCTTTACGTTGAAATTTTTCACACTTAAGAGTCTCCTATTAAAATATGGCATCCTTTGAGGTTAAGTACATTAAGTGATCATCTATTAGCACATTAGGAGAGAATTGTTTATCAAATGACTTTTTAACATCATCATCATATTTAGCATTTATATAGTACCTACTATATGCTGGACACTGTCTTAAGGACTTTGCTAATATTATTTCATTTTAAATTTACGACATCCTTCTAAATTAGTATTATTTTTCCCATTTTAAGAATGATAAAACTGAGACAAAAAGAGTTTAAGTGACTTGTCTAAAGTTACATAATTAGTAATGTCTGAGGAAAGTTCAGGTATTTAACAAGGATAGTTAGCTGAGAGGAATGAATGAATAAATGAATGAATAAATGAATGAATGAATGACAAAGTATTTATTACATACTTAGAATGTGCCAGGCATTATTCTAAGGAGAAGGAGGGATAATCCAAAGACCAAAATGAGGCAATCCTCATTCTCAAGGAAATTCTATTCTATTCTTTTATTTAAAAAATTAACAAATTTCAAATTAAATGATTTTCACATATACCTAAAAAGTGTATTAGGCATGGAATTTTATATCACTATTATGTACAGCTTGCTTTTCTTTTAAAATGTACAAAAAATTCAAATTTGTTCTTATTGTCAGTGCTTTTTTCTGTCCTTTTCTCTGCTGCGATTTTTTTTTAATGCTTAATTGCTCTTCATATTCATAAGGAAACAAATTATCAAGATTTGGATACAGGAGATGAGGAGAAAGAACAAGAGATATCCTAGTGAAGGGCAGACTTTGATGGAGCATCAAAATGGGAGCTCTGTATAGCATTTGTGTTCCACTCACATAGAAATGGGGTTACTAATCAGCATATAAGGATCCTTTCAGGCTGCATCCTGATTTATTTTAAAATGTAGTTATCTATGTTTTATTGAATTAAAATCAATTTTGTTAAATATTTCGCAATTCCATTTTAATCTGTTTCAGGTCTGCTTATATGAGTGTTTCAGGCCCCATGCTGCCCTCAGGCTTTGTGTTTGACATATGTTTGACAACTTTTGTGTATAGCATTCTTGGTTTAGTAAGGGATGCTCCAAGGAAAGTGGACCTCTGGGAAGGGAGGAGATTCTATGAGATGGCAAAGATATCAATGGCAATGCCTTCATCTCAATAATTTTGCTGTGTATCTTTATGTTTCTAACTCTGTCTCTGTCTTTTCCTTTTATCTTACTGTACTCAAAAAACAGGGAGAGAGAGAAAGAGACAGAGACAGAGATAGAGACACAGACAGAGACAGGAAGAGACAGGGAGGGACAGAGAGACAGAGGAGAAAGAGAGAGGGGGGCAAGAGAGAGGTAGGGAGAGAGAGAAAGAGAGAGGAGAGAGGAAGGAAAGGAAGGAAGGAAGGAAGGAAGGAAGGAAGGAAGGAAGGAAGGAAGGAAGGAAGGAAGGAAGGAAGGAAGAATGCCAGGCATATGCACTCGACAAAGGATATTTTCAAGGAGACTTCTTTACCTTATTGAAATTTGAGTTTGAAGTTTGTATTCAACAAGTTTCCTTCCTTTTAATTCTGGAGTGAGGTAGACAAAAATCAGATCTCTGCTGGGTTCATGAATTTTCTTCCTTCCAGGAGGGAGCAAACACTGGGGAGGAAGTGGGGTTTGAGGGATTTGTGTGCATGTGTTTTCATTAGTTGCTTTGAGAATCAGATCTTTTGTTCTGTTTTATTTATTTATTTTTAAAATTCTTCTCTTTAAATCAGCAGGGAGCTTAGGGTGATGAGCCCAGGACTTGTATTTCAGCCTTGGGGCATAGCATCATAAATCTTAAATTGTGTATTTTTTTTTCTTTCTAGGACTGTATTTTAAGCATGTTGAGATGCACAAGTTTTACTCTCAGTTTTTATTTTTTCTTTCATTTTTCCCCGCGGGCTTTTTTTTCTTTGTATTTAAGTTTCTTCATATTCCTACTCCTTTGTCCATCACCTCCTTATCTCATTCATTTCTTTCTCTTGTTATTTTCTAGCCTCCTTGAACCTCCTCCTTATCATGCCTTCCTTCCCTTAATACCAACTTTTCTTTGCCAACACAAATTTAATGTGAGGCCATTATACCACATTTTATACAGTTTTGATGATCTTTTGGAGGGAAACAGACAAATTCTCCCTTATCCAGTTCCCTTATGGATCAGTCTCAGGATAATACTTTGGTCCAATAAAATTATGTTATTAATTATGCTATATTTATGTTATGTTATATTAAAATCACATTATGTTTAGAGTTAAAAGAAAAATTTAAAAAGTGATAGGATCACAAAAAATTCTCATTTTAGTAGAAACTTAGAATATCATGTTAATACAATAAAAAAATTCTTCACACTCAATTGCCTAAGCTTCATAGATAGGGAGATATATGGTTTGAAGAAAAGAAAAGCTATTTTGAGATACTGATCTTCTAAGGCAAAGAAAAGATGTACCTCTCAGGACTGAATGTCAGAGGATAGTTTTTGAAACCAATCAGTTAACATACACCTTAGACTTATATTTACTTATTATTCACTCATTCTAAGTCATTAATTAAAGGCCTACATTGTGCACCTTACTTTGAGAAATTTTTAAGCACCTGCAAGAAGAATAGAAGTATCTAAATATGAACCCAGTTATAATAAAATGGCATAAAAGAGTATAAAGTACTACGAGATAAGGTAAGTGAAGGACCACTTCTGTCAGGAAGGATCAAGCAAGACTTTCCTGGATTAATTGTACAATAATGTTCCCCAACTCCAGTGATTTGTGTACCTATGAACAATACTACTGCAAGGCCAAGGATCACCCTCACTCCAAGTAATATTCCTTTGACTGTTGAATAAAAAAGGTAGATGATGCAAGAAATATCTTGTGATTGACTGAAATAATCAAATCTGTACCTGTACATAAAAAATATCCTATTCCAACAGTAAACAAATCTGGTGGTGGAAGAGTTGAGTTCAGAAAATTCCAGTTGGAAATTTGGAGTCAAGTCCCTAAAAGTGCATAACACTTGAAAGGAGAGAATTTTTCTTCCCTCTCTCCCCACTATTTCTATTCCCCTCACCCCACCTCAGGAATTGATCATGCCACTGGAGAAACCGGACCACTAACATAAAGTTTATCTAGCTTAGATCATGGATAGATAAGATCAGTGGAAGACAATATTTCAGCTGGGAGCAGAGTTGCAAGAGGGTATGAGGAGGGACAGTAGTCTCCATCTGTTCCCCAAACATAAACACTGTGAGCTCTCAGCTAGCTCTATCTCTGTGTTTGTTTCTTGGCAAATGAGTATTTCATGATGGAAGTGTCCAGGTGACTTGGTTAGCTCAGGAGAAACAGAGGTCCCCTCACAGGTTCCATAGAAGACTATAGTTATTTCCACAGCATTTATTCAATTCTTTAATGACTACTGTTTCTATGCATAGGTCTAGAACTTCATCTGATTCTTTCAACTATTAACAAAATGTTTCCTCTGTGGATCATCTTCCTTTATCCAATGGTCAAAGCAATATGATTCTCTCAAATTTATTAATAATTCATTCTTACCTATTTTACTCTTTTAAAAAAATGAATTGATTTAATCTGAGATGCCTAGATCTTCCTCAAATACTTTGATTGGAATCTCACTGTTACACTATTAAAGTTCAATGAGCATTTCTAAAAATGCCAATGTACCCAGTAAAGCTTTAAAATAAAGCCTCATTTTCCCTGATTTTAATGCCATTGATAGCTCACATAAGAAGATATGCAACAATCTAGACAATAGTGACTCTAATTTCCTTTCTGGCTGATGCTGTTTAGGATATAAAATAAGAAATAGCTTACATTTGTATAGAATAATAGGATTTTTGAGGTAAAAATGACCATAGTATTCATCTGGTCTAAACCTATCATTTTAAAAATGAGGAACCTGGGGCTCAGAGAGGAAAAATGACTTTATGAAGGTCACACAGCTACCAAATGACACAGCTGGGACAATCATAATTTATCCTCACTCTCATTCCCTGTAAAGCCTATTCACTTTTTCTAGCCAGCACCAATGAATGAAGCTCCCACTAACTTTAATGAAGTTAAAGAACTTCACTCTTAGTGTTCTGGAATATGGAAGAAAAAAAAAGAGAGGGAAATAGCTACTAACCTTAGGAAACTCACTATATAATGACTGAGATGGTGGGGCTTTCAATTTTGCCCAGTCTCAATGCAGAGAAGAAAGTATCAGATTCAATATATAAAACTCTGCTTTGTATAATATTTAACTTACTTCCCACCAAAATCAGGTCTTCCAAAAATACTGGTGGTTTAAGCAATTATCCAGGGAATTTGCCTGTGTCAGCATTCTCAACTCTCCTAGTTTCAGGTACCTAAAACAAAATAAATATAATAATTTCATGTGGGTTCTACATTGAAATTTAACCCAAGCTGAGCTTAATATTTAAAATTAGATACATCTGAACATTTGAAAACTTTGGTCCTAAATGGCTTTGAGTTTTTTCCTAAATGGTTATATGTCTAATCTCCAACTAGTATAAAAAAACTTTGATTATAGAGAAAGATGACTTGCGTTTCTTTTTAGTATAGTACTCTGCACATAGAAAGTTTTTTGGTAATTGATGATAAAAAGACTAGTTTTGGATTTTGAATTACAGAGTCAAGAGTCAAACAGTTCTTCCACTTGACAGCTGCATGACCTTAGACAAGTCATATAACTGCTCTTCTCTTTTTCTTTATCTTTAAAATGAGGAATTGGTGTATTAGATCAGTGGCATCAAGCTCAAATAGAAACAAAAACTATATAAGGATCCCCAAAGACCACATATCACCTTAGAAAACTATATTTATATCATTCATGATCTAATTTATTTTCATTTGTCAAATATTTCTCAATTATATTTTAATTTGGTTGGATTGACCTTGGGAGTGTTGCCTTACTAGCTGGCTATTTGACACCTCTTTACTGAAAAGCCTCTGAGATTGCTTCCTGCTCTGAAACTATGATCCTATTATTTTATGATAAGAATTTTGATAAAGAAAAAGGAGGAAAAAGAGGAAATAGCAAGTATGAGTGAAAGAGAGAATGGGTGAAAGTTTAAAAGCATTTATTAAGTGCCTACTATGCCTATATACTCAATAATTTCAAGAAAAAGCAATGAAAATTCTGAGGCAGTTTATAATAACCAATCAATCAGCAAATTTTTAGTAAGCAGCTAGGATGTGTCAAGCACTTTTGTTCTTGGAGACAACTGGAAACAGAAATTAGTATTGAAACTTGAAACCCAAATCATCTGTTGACCTTACATTATGTCCATGCCCTAAATTAGTAGGCCCATGAAAAGTTGAAATTAATTCAAAGCTAGCTACTGTTATTAAGGTGAGTGTATGTGTGTGTGTGTTTGTGTGTGTGGGTAAAGAGTGGGTTATTACATTTCTTATTTGGAGATTGTCCATAGACTTTATAACCTTATAACCTTTGTTATAACTTTATAACCTTTGTAACCTTGGAGCAGTGCCTATCTTCCTTAGGAATTCTCTATTACTGAGTAGGTTTTGTATATAACTGAACACAAATCCATGTTCTGTGCAAGTTAAATCTCTTCCCCTGGGAAAATAAAAATCTCTCTGCCTAACTGTTCCTTCATTATTTTGTATGTTTAATTTTCATAACTTGTATGAGTCAGAGACCATACCTACTTCGATATTCTGGACTGAACCCAGCACAATTCAAAGCTCAATAAATGTGATATAATAAGCAATAATAGTCACAACAAAAGCACACTTCTACTGAGATCATTGGCACCAAAGAAAATCCTCAGCAAAGCTCTCAAAGACAAGTAGCAGTCCTGCATATTGAATACATAATTCTCAGCTAGACAAAAGGAAAGCCTGTGATTAGAGTTTATTATCTATGCATCTCGACCAAGTACTAATGGTTCCCAATACTATGAGCAAAAGAAGCAGGAAACAAATGAGGCCAGCTGAGCTTCAAATCCAGGTTTCTAAGATGCATTATGTCTCCTTTCCCTGGTCTCCAATGCTTTGTGGTGAGGCAATCTGGGAAATGGGGAAGTGAATTCCTCTTCACTTTTCCAATTTTTTGAGGAAGCTGTCCTTTCTCTTCCTTCCTTCCTTCCTTCCTTCCTTCCTTCCTTCCTTCCTTCCTTCCTTCCTTCCTTCCTTCCTTCCTTCCTTCCTTCTGTTTGGTTTTTGTTTTGTTTTGCTTTTTCCAGGAGGGAGGGTGAAGGAAGGGTTCACAGGGACAAGAAAAATAAAAAGATTCCGCAAGGATAGACTTTGTCATTATTGAAAAGGACCCTTAGAAGAAATTTGCAATGTAGTGTTAGCACCATTAGCTGCCAGTGAGACAGGACTCCTCTGTGTTCTGATGAGAACAGAGAAGTAATGGCTTGCTGCCTAGGCTTGCTGCCTAGGTTTTGCAGCCTCCCTTCTGCTCTAAGATTTCCTATAGATTCCTTATGAAATCAATAAAAGTAGAGGCCTCTAGACTGACTGATCTTCCTTAAACTTTCCCTTAACTAATGACTATAAAACAGTGTATTGACCCAAAGGAGGCCAAGAGCCTTCACTGTAGTAGAAAAGTACCAGTCAGTGAGTTTAGTTAGCTGAGTGACTTTCCATGTATATCTGTATTTGTGTTCCCCTGGTTGGTATAAATTCTCTGTGGGGATGCGAAATGTGGAGGGGAAGACTTGTATATTAGGCTGTACTATGACACAGAATACATGAAAAGACTGGGTAATTATGTCTTTTGTCCCAGGTAGGCTATAACTATGTCTTCGACAATACCTTATGAATCTCCTCCTATGCAAGACTCTGCCAGTGAGTAATCACAGGAATATGGCAGATGCTATAATAATGATTGCTGGCTAGTGAAATAGAAATCAGAATGCTTGTATCCTTTTCTTGAACTTGGCTATTGGTGAAAGCATTTTAAATTCTACAATTCACTTCATACTGTGAAGATTGTGAGTGACTATTAAAGAATAGAATAATTCTTACAGTACTCACCAATCAGTCTCATAAAAAGTTATTGATATTTATTGATGACCTACCTTGTGAATGAAACTGTGTTAGAAACTGCAGAGGACATAAAAGAAATCATCGGTGATCTTTTAATTTAGATGGATGCTCAATACTCACAAGAAAAATTAACTAAGATTTCAAGGTAATATAAAATAATCAGTCATTCAATCAACAACAATAAACACTTTGTTAGGCACAAGGGATTTAAGCAAAGAACAATTCCTCCTCATAAGGGGCTTACATGATAAGTACAGTAGATAAAAATAGAACTCCTAATATAATCTCAATGAATCCAAGTCTTCTTGTTAGGAAATATTTACATTACAGTATGGTGAAAAAACTTGTACATGTGAATGTTGAAGTACTGCTATAGGTTTTTTTTTTTGGAAAAATTATGGAGAAATAGAAGTGTTCCAGGATTAGATTTAAGTAAATATTATTCTAGTTTTCAAATGAGTGGAAGAATTTATATTCATCAAACTAGATGATGATTAACTTATTGTTAATGATTAACTTTTAAGCAAAATCCCACATGGCACTGTTGAGGGAATGTTGTATGAGCATTTAGGAAAGCAAACATCACTAATACTAGTAATGGTTCATCAAGTCATGATATATTATCCTTGGATTTATAAGGCAGAAGTAGTCTTAATGCCCAGTAGCCTTAAGGAAGCAAATTTCTGTTTAACATACAAACTCCATAGAAATTCAAGCTCTCCTTATCTGTGATTTTCTAATTTATTTTTAGAATTGAATTTAATTATTTTTTCAATCAGCAAACATTTATTTTCTCTCCTGCTCACATCTCCCCCAAAATGAATAAAATAAAAGGAAAAAAAGAACAATAAGCTCTGGTAAGAAATATGCATAGTTAAGCAAGACAAATCCCTCTATTGACCATGTCTGAAAATGTTGATTTCATTCTGAATCTTGCATCTATCACCTCTCTTTCAAGAGATGGATAGCACACATAATCTTCAGTCCTTTGGTTTCAGAGTTTGTCATTATGGTTCTCAGGATTCTCAAGTCATTCAAAACATTTTTTAAACTTTGTAATGGTATGATTATATATATATATATATATATATATATATATATACATATATATATATATATATATATATATTTTAAATCTTGCTGGTGCTCACTTCTGTATCAGTTCATAAATGCCTTCTCAGTCATCTCTAAAACTATTCATTTCAGCATTTCTTAAGTTGTAAAAATATTCCTTTAAATTCACACAATGTCATTTGTTTAGCTATTTCCCCCAAATGGGAAAGCCATCTATGTTTAGGTTTTTCTTTTTTCTTTGCTGCAAAAAAAGATATGCATTTCTGCTTGGAGGAGTAGGATTTCTGTTCCTCATATTGTAGAAATTCAGGTAAATTTTGGGCAACTTGTTGCCAGAAATAATATAGAGGTTATTATGGATCAGGTACTGATTGTATAATATATGGCCTCTGAGCATCCTTTCAATGTTGAAATTAGATCATTCTACAAACTATAGACATATAAAAATACTTTAAATCACTATTGATTAGAGAAATGCAAATTAAACCTCATACCTATCAGACTGGCTAATATGACAAAAAAAAAAAGGAAAATGTGTTGGATATGATCTGAGAAAACTGGGAAACTAATGCATTGTTGATGGAGTTCACAAAATGATATAAGCATTCTGGAGAGCAATTTGGGACCATGTCCAAAGGGCTATAAAGCTGTATATATCCTTCAATCTAGCAATACCATTGCTAGGTCTTTATCCCAAAGAAATCCCCCCAAAAGGAAAAGGACCTATTTGTATACAAAAACATTAATAGCATCTCTTTGTGGTGGCAAGTAATTGGAAATTGAGGGAATGCCCATCAATCAGGGAATTGCTAAACAAGCTGTGGTAAATGATTGTAATGGAATGTTATTGTGCTATAAGAAATGACAGGCAGGATGTTTTTAGGAAACAAACAAACAAACATGGAAAGACTTACATGAACTATTGCATAGTGAAGTGAACAGAACCAGGAGAACATTGTATAGAGTTGTAGTAATATTGTTCAATGAAGAACTGTGAACAACTTAGGTATTCTCAGCAATACAATAATCCAAAACAATCCCAAAGGACTAATGATGAAGTATGCTATCTGTCTTCAGAGAATGAATTGATATTGTTTGAATACAGACCGAAGCATGATATTTTTTCACTTCTTTCTTTTATTCAAGTCTTGTACAAAATGACTAATATGGAAATATTTTACATAATTGCACTTGTATAACCTAGATTTAATTGCTTACTGTCTCAGGGAGGGGGGAGGTAAGGGAAGAAGGGAGGGATAGAATTTGGAACTCAAAACTTTACACAAAAGGTTAATAAATAAAAAAGAAAAAAATGAAATTAGATGTTTCGACTGCTAAATGAATGGTGTAAATGAGCATTGTAGGAAGGAGAGAAGGTTATGGAATAGGGATGATTGAGTCATTTTTAAAGAAGAAGGTAAGGTATGGTGCATTTTAAGAAAGGGAAAGAAATGAATGTGTTGAAAGAGATGAAAAATATTTTTTCTAGGGAAAAAAGCATGAAAAAAGATGTTAAGACAAATACATGAAAGGAAGATTCAGGAAATAGTATGTATACCAGTCTACTATAGTCTACAACTCTTAATTATAAATGGATTTATTTAAAAAATCGTTCACATATTATATTCCAGTTAAATTGAAAGCCAGATAAATGGCCAAAGGATATGTACAAATAGTTTTCAAAAGAATAATAGAAAAAAGTACTCACAACCATGTGGGAAAAATGTTCTATGTATTTAATAAGAGAAATTCACTCTCATCCCATAAACTTCTCTCCTCTTTTTTTGTTTGTTTGTTGGGTTTCTAAATTTTAAAATGAATTTTCAATTCATTAATCCTCTCTTTCTCTCCCTTTAAAAAAGTATTAGTGCATATTTGTAGGGATGTTCCTTTTCCCTTTAAAACTGATGTAACCGCATCTCAAATTTTTGTGAAGCTGTTCCATCATTGTCATTTTCTTTCACATAATTATTATCTCTAGGATTTTTTCTTTGATCCATTCATTATTTAGGATTTCATTGTTGTTTCCTTTTCAGTCTGTGCCTTTTGTTTGTAGTCTCTGAAAATGACTATTTTTATTGTGTTATGGTCTTTAAAGAATATATTATTATTATTGACCTTTTTATGTTTGTTCACACTATCTCTGTGCCCTAATATGTGTTCTAATATGAAAATTCTACATGGTGCTGAGAAATATGCATATTCTCTTGTGCTCTCATTTAGAAGATGCAGTGTCTAGAGTTAAATCTAGTTAGCAAGAGTTAAACTCTAGTTTCTCCAGAAATTTGTCCACTTCCATACATTCTCTTTTATCTATCTATATGTTAGTCTTATCCAAAAACAAAAGAGGGAAATTGAAGCTTCTTGTCACTATTCTGTTACTGTATTCTAGTATGTCTTCTTGTAGCTCAGTTAATGTTTTCTTTATGAATTTAGGTGGTAAGGGATTTGGAGTGTATTATATTTTTCACTGATATTGGTTTGATGACTATGGCTCTTTTTAGTATGATGTATTTTTTTCCTTTTTATTTTTTGAATGTTTTTGCTTTGATTTGTTAGCATAGTCATAACCACTACTTTTTAAAATTTACTTGATTCATGGTGATTTATTTTTCATCATCTCAGTTTGGTTTTGGAAATAACTGCTTTTAATGTGTTTCTTGTAAGCAAAATATTGTAAGGTTTTTAAAAAGATATTATCAGAATGTCCCAATAACCTTCTAATCAGTATCCCTGCCTTAAATACTAACTCTAATTCTTCCTTCAGTGAAGTGCTTTTCCTAAAATGTAGGTGTGACTATTTTACTTCCCTGCTGAATAAACTCTAGTGGATGTTTATTACCACTATGATAAAATATGAAGTTCTCAGTTTAGCTTTTCAAAGTCTACATTCAGGTCTCACCCTCTAACTATGGATGTCTCCCTAAGCCTCTGTCCTGAGCTCTGTCTCTTCTCCCTCTATATTATTTTACTCTCTGAGCTCATCAGCTTGAGACAAATGAAAAGCCAGAAAGACAGCATTTCTGGTTAATTAACAATCAAATTATTAATTAGATTATTTGAGCAGTGTCTATCCTTTAGTGTTTGATAAATTGATTGGCAATGGTCTTTCTCAGTAATCAAAGACAAAGACCTTGGTGGAGATCAACAATGATTGGTGAACAGTCAATGAAGAGGTGGACTTTCAAATGAGGAGAGGGGCTGATAGTCTTTAGCTTCTCATGCCACCTCTAGCAATCAAAGGAATCAAAGGAATACATCTTTACCCCAACCACTCTGGTTGGTTTTTCTTGTTCATAATCTGGTTCACCCTAATTTATAATGAAGGTCTGCAAGGGCATAAATTTCCTAAGGGCAAGAATGCATCTAGATTAGATTTTATTCTTAAGGTTTCTAGTTCAATGGAGTACCACTCAAGAGCTCAGTGTCTGCTCCAGGAGGATTTGGAGGATCTCATCTATCAGCTATGTCCTTCACAGAATGACTAACTGACTTGCAAGGGCTAGTCCCTGAATGAGGAAATAAAGGGGGAAAACGAAAACAATCCTCATGTAATAATTTGTTACTAATGTAATAGAAAATAATTTCTCTCAAACTGTCATGAATTCTATTTTCATCTCTATGTAGATAAATCTCCTATCTATTTATCAAGTCCTAATCTCTTTCAACCTCTAATCCTAACCTATAGCAGTTCCCTATTACCTCTAAGATTAAATATAAAATCTCTATTTTTAAAGAGATTTATAACCTGCCCCCTCCCACCCTTCCAGTATTCTGGAAGGAACCCCCTTTCAAATATTCTATGATCCAAGGACAGTGACCTCCTTGATGCACCTCACAAAAGATTTTCTATCTCCTGAGTCTATGCATTTTCACTGACTTCCCCCATCCTTGGAATGCTCTCCCTCCATATTACTTCCTATGAACTTCCTTGACTTCCTTCTTGTTTCTGTTAAAGTCCATCTTCTACAAGAAGTTTTCCTGGTCCTCTTCATTCTTCATTCTGACATTCTCCCTACTTTAAAGGCAAAAGTTTTAGGTCACCTAGCTATGCTATATAAATAGAAATTGTTTGCACATAGCAATAAATAAATGCTTGTTGATCTTACAACCTGGCTCCTTCTGACCTTTCCAATCTTCTTAGACTTTACCACCCACTATGAACTGCACAGTCTAACTACACCAGCCTACTCACTTTTCCTTGTGTATGACACCCTATCTCTTGGCCTGTCTTCATGCTTTTCTACTGATTATTCTTCGTGCCTGAAATGCTGTTTTGTTTTTCTTCCAGCTCAGCTCAGATTCCACCTTCTATGGAAGCCCCTTCTTAACTCCCCCTCTCATTAGTGCCTTTCCTCTGAGATTATCTTCCATCTGCTTGATATATACCATTTTTGTACATGGCTATTTAAATGTCATCTTCCCCTTTGAATATGAGCCTCTTGATGCAGATACCGTGTTTTTGTCTTTCTTTGTGCCCTTGCTGCTTAGCACAATGCCAAGCACAGAAAAACCACTATGCTTGTTGACTGAACAATTCATGAATAAAATAACTAAGACTGCTTTACCTAGAGAAATAATGATTTGTGCAGCATCTATCTGTCTTTTAGTATTTAAAGCAATATGATGTATAAAAAGAAAGATATTTGTAGCACTTGCCTTGGAGGACAGAATTAGGAGCAATGGAAACATGTTTTAATAATGCAAATTGAGGCTTAATATAAGAACAACATGAACAACAAGAACAACACTTCCTAATAATTAGAGCTACCTCAATGTAGAAGACTCAGGAGAAAATGGGTTTTCTTCTTACTTGAAGTCATTAAGCAAAGATTGTGATTTAAAAGCCATTCTTTTTCATCTATCGGGTGGGCAAGAAGACCTTGGAGATCTCTTCCAGCATTAAAATTCTGTGATTCTCTGATTACCTTGTTAATAGAAAGATGTAAAACTCAATAGTTAAGAAATGTGCCTTTTTTTCAGGCCCCCAAATGTCTGGACAGCTTTCATGGTTGCCCAGAGAGAGCACCTGGGAATCATATCCTTTCCATTTCTGTATACCATGTATTTCTTTTATCCTCCCTCCAGGTTCCCTTACATTTCCCATGAAGCTAGGTCAAGTACACATGTTTTTACTAAACTATTACATGAGGGATTTAGCTTTGAACAACAACAACAAGAAAAAGGCACAACAATAAAAGTTGTTAAAAATTCAAATGATTTACAAAGTTTATCTTTATGTCCATACAAACACATATACACATTCATATTTTTAATATATATGTATTTACATATATGCATATGACAGGAGTAAAAGGAGAAATCTGACTTCATCATGTTTGGGGTATGCCCTTGGAGATGAAGGGTCCACTTGCAAACTCCCTGAGAAGAACTCTGGAAAACAACCTACCAAAGAACAGGTTTTTATTCTTTCTATGGGGACTTACTGAACCATAGTTTAAGTAGAGATGTTCTAAAAATTCTTTCTTAAGGCAATATTTTGAAATAGTTTTAGGTCTAGATACACAAGAGAAACACGGATTTAGGATAGAGAGGGAAGGACAAAGTTTAACGGGAGTTAAGAGGAGAAACCACAGCAAAATTGGGCTGAAATTGAAGTAAACAAAGAAATAAAGGACAGAAAGAAGGGATACCACAGGATAGCTGTGGAACCTGAGATTCAGGCATTCAGGCTGGAGCAGTTGGGTAATCTTAGCATACCGACATAGAAAAAAGTATATACATATGTACACATACATAGATACACACATATATGCATATACATAACACATACATACATACATATTTCTCTTTATCAACTTAACTTTTACACACATGCTGTGACCTCCCTTCAGGATAATCACAGCTGTTACAGTGTTCAAATGGTCCTGTCTTGGAGGTAGAAGGCAAGGCTTCAGAACCACAAGGGATTTTAGATGATTAAATTCAAACCCTTTATTCTACAGATGAGGAAAACAATGCCCAGAGACATAAAAAGCAAGGTCACATAGCTATTAGGGGCATAGTAAGTGGTAGCATCCAGGTCCCCTGGCTCTCAGTCCAGTACTTCTGTTACCCCATCTCACACTGGTTCTTTAATGGATTTGTTGACTTCTCAAGGCTCTATTGCCTCTATGACCATTAAGAAAATGACTTTTCCCTTGGCACTTGTCCCATATTCATTCTTTGCTCCATTGGACACTCAGGTTCTGCTATTAGTATGGCAGGCTACATATCCTGTGGATCTGGAAATGACATCCCACCACAGCATCCTCCAGTCCCCCACCCACAGGGTAGGCTTCATATCAGAGAGGCTGAGAAGAGGTGAGTGAAGCTTGCTTGTCAGGAGGTATAGATACCACACAGCTGTGCTAATGGACAGATTTAAAAAAATTTTTTTTTTTTGCTTGGATTATACCCAACTCAATCGTTAGTCATTCACCCTCCATGGCTTATCTGTTTTAATTTGTTTATCTTGTTTTGGTCATTAGTTTTGTCTAGAGTTTTATATTTATTATTCTGGGTTGTGTCTCTGACATTTCAGTTTAGAGGAGATTGTTTACTATATACATTGATCCTATCAGGACCTCAAATATTCTTCAATCGATGCTAACAAGATAGTAACTACAAATAGTCATTATTTGGCTATTTTGGGACACATTCTCTATCTCATTTTAATGCATTCTTATGTTTCCTGTGTCCTGGGGGATTTGGCATATTCTTTTGAAACTTTAGTCTTTAATACTGCCCAGACTGAGCCTTTGTACCTCTTTTGAATGAATAAACACAGCATAATTCTACTGATTTAAACTTCCTTCTTGTCCTTTTTTCTTTCCCTTGCTCTTTTTTTCTTCTCTCCCTCTTTAATCTGCTTTCTTTCCCCTTAATTGCTTCATTCAATTTCTCTATCTTCCCTCTTCCTTCCTCACCCCTTTTTCTTTCTTCCTCTTCTGTTTCCTTTTTCTTCTCCCCATTCCCTGATTCTCCTCTTTCTTCTCTTCTCTTCCACCTTCCCTCCCTCCATCTTTCCTCTCCCCTCTTTTCTCCTTCACATCTGTCTCCTTCTTATCCCTTCCCTCCCTTCTTGTCTTCTCTCCCTCTCCAATGAAAAGGGAATGTGAAATTTACTTTTCACTAACCTCATGCTTTGGAAAAAGGGATTTTTTTCTTGAATAACTATAACTATATATATATGCATATATATAATGTGTGCATGCATGTATATTTGTATATATATGTGTGTATATGTATGTACATGTATATACACACACAGACACACACACACACATATATATATATATATATATATATATATAAAATATGATGATGAGAACATTCTACAGTTCTGTATCTGAAACTGACTTTTCCTTTGAGTTTCTAATAAGGATGAAGAGTAATTCTGTTTGTTTTGGGCCTTTTACGTTGCTTTTCTGTGGTTTGTCTTGTTTATTTTGTCTACTTGCTATTTCTACCTAGACATTAATCAGGGTTAGGAATCCGCATCAGTGCCAAAATGTGTAGGTTTTGGAGAAGTGTAGTAATGGAACTGGTACAGCAGTCCAGAGGTAGGAGCTCAGTAGGGGAACTTAAGAGAAATGAATTGGGCAGCCTGCCCAATTCTGACTTTCTGACGTGGAGGTGGCATGGTCTTTCATTCTATTTGAGAGCCTTAATCATTGCTAATCAAGTCTGCCACTCATTAAATCAAAATACTTATCTATTATCTTCTGAATATTTCTGCCACTATCCATTGATTTCCTTTGGTAACAACAAAACCAAACCGCTTTCATCTAGCTAGGCTTAGGCTTACAATTATATGTCATCATTCTCATTTTTTCTCTTTCACCTTCCTTTTCACAAGTGTGAAGAAAAGAGAGAAAGAGAGAGAATGTGCACCTGAAAGTGGGATACAAGGATACAACAGAGTGTATTAGGAATCCAGATTAACTTAGTTAGATGGCCCAGGAATGAGAATATTCAACCTTTAAATAAATACACAATAAAAATAGCACACTCTTACTATAGGGTTACTGGACTGTAGCAGTAAATGAACTGAATAAAATTTTATGGCTTCTTAACATGCTGAGGTTTTTGCAGTGTCTTCCATCTTGTAGCCTAACAACATTTTGCAGCCTGCTATCAGTGAAACTAATAGCGCGGATGAAAATTTTATGAAAAATGGGAAATCTACATTGGTTTTATATTATGTCAGTGAAATGAATAAAGATCATATTTTGGCATTAACAGCTAATGGTGGGAAAAGGAAGAGGGGGAAGGGAAACGGCCGCTGCTTTTTTGGCCTCGGGATTGATGTTTTTTAAAGAGTCAGCTGTAATTATGATATTTGAATGTCATTATCATTAAGCTGATGAATTATTTAGAAAGAAGGTGAACAAGGCACAGAGTTCGTTGGTGTGTTCATGCATTTTAGTTGTATTCTGCCAGTCGAGGAGCTACTCACAGACGGTGGCATTAATCACATGGATGGCACAGATATGTTGTGTTATTATCTTTCTCAGCAAGGTCAAAGTTTTCTACCAACAGAGCATTCGGGGGGAGAACAGAGAGGGTGGTAGAATTTCAAAATAATTAATCATATTACAAACAATGATAGCAAAGAGAACATTTTCTCTTCTTCAAAATGCATTCCTGAATATCTTCCCAACAGAACTGTCACAATGACCTCTTCATCTACGCTCTTTCCCTCATCCTAGTAGCCTTCAAGAAGGAGAAAGGGGCGGGGTGCTGGGGTTCCTGAAGTAAGTACTGCTGGAATGGTTTTAAAATGGGTAAGGCTGAAATGTAATTCAAGATGCACCTAACCTCTCTGAAGTATCTTTCTTTCTGAAGTGAACTTTGCCCATGATTAATCCATCAGGTTATAGTAAGAAGAAAATACAATTTTATTCAATGGACTCATGCCTTGGGGAAGGAGTCAGAGGAATTCTCTAATCTAGAGAAATTTAAATATAGAATCTATCCTCACTTGTCTCAGAAACAAATCCATGTATGCCCTGACTTGCCTAGAACTGGGGGTATATATAAGATAGACAGAGTCACATACTCTGAGGTTATCTGTTCTTCTGTGTGTATTGAATTTGACATATCCATCTCTTTCTATCCTGCTCTACACTCCCTCCTGAACTTGAGTCCCTATATCATCAATTGCTTTATTGAACACTGCCAACTGGAAGTGCATCGAAAACCCCATACATAAAAAGATAACATTTTCTTTCCCTTTAAATCCGCTTGTCTTCCAAACTCTCTTGCTCTGTTCAGAGTAACACCATATTTCCAGTCTTACAGATTCACAAACTTAAAATCATTTTCAACTTCTTACTCCCACTCACCCAACAAATTCAGTGACTTTGCATGTCTTATCTGTTCTCTCTCAACAATATTTCTATCCCTCTCTTCCTCTTTCATACTTTTATAGACTTTGATTATATTCCTTCCCAGTCTTCATCTTTTCAAACACAGCATCCTGTCTCCACAGATTATCCAATTGATCACTGGATTCATATTTCAGGATGAATATAGAATTTCTCTATTATAAATCTTCTATTTTTTTCTTTTTCTTTTCAATATACTCTTAACTATTCATGGTAAACAGGCTCCCATGTTTTATCTCAAGCAACAATTTTATGGAGTAATTATTTTCTATATTAAGATATTTCTTCATATTTAGCTTTATACACTTTTAATTCAATTTGATATTGTTACTTTTCCTGAGTATCTGACTTATCACAAGCTCAACCAATATTTCTTTCAAGTGTTTCAAATTACCCTTGTGCATGAGGGTATGTATTAATGTCTGTGATTTGTGTGTGCAGATACTCAGAAATTTACATTACTGCTGAGGGCTAAAATAGGACTAATGTTTCAGTTATTATTTACTCTTCTGTTAGTATCTCTAGTTAACTGTTCATTGATTAAAGTATGCTGGAGTTTCTATATGAAGCTTTTTTTCCCCCCATTTCATACAGTAGCCCTGAAAATAGGGACCTGGTTTGGTCTATCTTTTCATAAAGGGAAATACCATCAATTCTCTGGGCCCTACTTATGCTAACAGATGCTTTTCTTTGACAAAAGAATGGCAACCAGAACCATAATTATTATTTGTATTTCCTATTTCCAAGACTGATTCCATAATATTTCACTGTTAGTATGCATATTTTCTTTCTTGGTTTTTCCAATTAGAAAACATCGCTACTAGTTAAGATATTCAGGGGAATCCTTTAAATGAAAAGGGCTGAATGGTGATTTGGGGGAGAGAGATTGTTAGTATTTTTTTTAGATTGTTCATCATTTTGAAGATTTTTGCTATTTCTCCTTTATCCTAATATTTGATCAATTGCATAGAGGCAAACCAATATGGATGGCACTAATGTCAATCTGAGGCAGGTTAGGCAAAGAAAGAATCACTACTTTGTATTCACTTAGAAATGTGAGAATCAAACTCATTTTTAAAAAATGAAAATGAATGGAGCGTAAGAAATAATTAGGGCAACATTGAAAGAAAATGAAATCAGTTTATCAATAGCTAATGTGGACAAGTATAAAAAAAAGAGTTAGATTTATTATTAGTATGAAAATATTGAGCAGCCCAAGGACATATACACAGTAATATTAGCTGCCTAAATTAATAGTAGCTGACGTTTATTTACACGTCACTTGGAAGTTTGCAAAACACTTGTCTCATAATAGTCCTGTGAATTTGATAATGTAAATATTATTGGACTCCACTTTACAGATGCGGAAAAAAGAGGCAGGAAAATTTATTCACCCAGAGTCACACAGAAAATGTCAGATATTGGACTCCAACTCATTTCCTGGCTCCACTCTTAGGGCTAGCACCCTACCTCACCACTTTCCCTGGAATATTACAAGAAACTCATAATTGGTGGCCCTGCCAACACTCCCTAATCTATCCTCCATGTAGATGCCCAAGTGGTATTTCTAATGAACAATGTCACCCCACCCTGTTCGATAAACTCCACTGTCTTCCTGTTACCTCTGGGATCAAATACAAACTCTTCTGTTTGACATTAAAAACTTATCTTGTCCTGACTCTGACCTCCCTTCTTAGGTTGACTACATATTACAACCACTTCACGTATTCTTCTTTGATTCCGTCAATCTGACCTTGCTCTTTCTTACACAAAACTTTCTTTCATTTCTCTGCATAAGCTATTTTCTATACCTGGAATGCACCCCCTCCTCATCCCATTCACCTCAAACAATCCCTAGATTCTTCTAAATTAAGCTTACTCATCGCCTTCTACTTGAGATCTTTCTTGATGCCTCCAGGTGTTAATACCTTTGCAAATACTTCTCTCTAGGTTCTCCTATCACCTATCTCACTACTCTTTCTCAGTCTCCTCTGCTCCATCCACTCCCAGATCACACCGTCTAGCTACAACTGGCCCCCAAGGTTTGGTCCTGGGCCCTGTTCTCTCCATATACACTTCACTTAGTGATCTCATCAGTTACCATAGATTTAATTGCCATCTCTATGATGATTCTCAGATCTACCTCTCCTGCATTAACCTCTCTTGCTCACCTCTAACCTCACATATTCAGGTACCTTTCAGACATCTCAGACTAGACATACAGTAGACATCTTTAGCTCAACATGTCTAAAACCAACCCATTATCTTTACCTCTTAACTCTTTCCACCTTCCCAATTACTATGGAAGGCAACAGCATCCTCCCTATTCTTCAGACTCACACCCTGGGAGTTATCTTTGACTCTTTGTTATATTTCATCTCACATATCCAGGCTGTTACCATGGATTGTCAATTTCATCTCTACCATGTTTTTCCTCTAAACACCTTTCTCCCCTTTGACACTGTTACTACTTAAGTACAGGTGTTCATCATCTCATGCTTGGACTATTGCAATAGCCTTCTGGGAAGTCTATTGCCTCAATTCTTTCCCTACTCCAATCCATCTTTCATTCATCCACCAAAGTGATTTTTCTAAAGTGCAGATCTAACCATGTCACTGTCCTACTCAACAAACTCTAGTGGCTCCCTATTGCATACAGCATCGAATAAAAAATATTCCTTTGGCCATTCAAAGCTCTTCATCACCCAGGCCACTCCCAGCTTTCCAATCAACTTGTTCTTTATTTTCTTCTTCAATCAAGTCACCCTATGCTCTTTTTTTTTTTTTTTTTGCTTTTTGGAGGGCAATTGGGGTTAAGTAACTTGCCCAAGGTCACATGGCTAGGTTTTTATTTGTGTGTGCATTAAGTATCTGAGGCCGGATCTGAACTCAGGTCCTTCTGACTCCAGGGCCGGCACTCTACTCACTGTGCCACCTAGCCACCCACTACCCTATGCTCTTTCTTATCTGTATTGTGGACAGGATGCCTCATCTCTCAGCTATGGGCACATTCTCTTGCTGTACCCTTTGTCTGAAATGGCTTCCCTCCTCAATTTTGCATACTGACTTTCTTGGCTTCTAAGTTCCAAATAAAGTCCCATCTTTTATTAGAAGCACTACCAACTCTTACTTTCAATGACTTCCCTCTACTAATTTTTTCCCATTTATTATCTACCAAGATTGTTTTGAATATATTTACTTGCATGTATGTTCTCTTCCATATTAGAATGTAAACTTTTTGAGGAGAGGGATTGTCTTTTGCCTCTTTTCATATACTCAGAGCTTAGGATAGTGCCTGGAACACAGTTGGTGCTTAATAAATACTGATTGATTAATTGCTGCCAAATACTATGTGTTATTTATATACAATTATTTTTATGTGTTTATATTGTTTCATCATAAATGAGGTAAGATTCTTGAAGACAGAGACTTTTTTTGTTTTACCAGGACAGTGTCTGACATATAATAGGCACTTAATAAATACTCCCATTCATTGATAACCAATCAATCAATATTTTACTGCCAACTGTTTGCTCTCTACTATGAAATGCACATAACTAGGCACTGATTGATTAAAAGTCTATGTCCTTTCCATTACACTATGCTTTAAGAGTTCAATACTTCAAATTTCCCACAATCAAATATTAGATTGTTTTTTATAATCTTTAATCTTTTGTTGGTCTTTATATGATTTTAACTTTTTATTCAGATTCTGACAAATAAAAGTTTCTATTCAGACAAAAAGTAAGAAGGTCTTCTTATCTTTCTATATGAGTTCAGTTGGAAGACTGCATTTTTTTATATCCAATATACCCTGGTTTTCTAAGAGATTAAACTGGCACTGGTACTAATCCTGTTTTTTTGAAAGAAGTAATAAATCACCTGATGATCTTAAGCAGATAACTAACTATAAGGTAGCTGCTATGTTCCCAAGCTTATACATAGTGGTGAAGAGGATACAGAAGTTGTCCATAATGATCAATCACATTGGGTAGACATGAAAATTGTGAATTGGTTTAAGACAAAAAAACCCATGCAATTCTATCTCTGTTCCTTTGCATGGGCTCTCCCCATGGCCTGGGACAGAATGCCTTTGCCCTTCCACTCAGAATCACTGATTTCTTAAAAGGATCAGCTGTGTGCCATCTGCTACAAGATGTTCCTAATCCTTCTAATGGTTAGTGCCCTCATCTTCATGTAGTCTTGTACTTATCTAGCAGATAACCATATCCCTTTTCTACTCAGAGTAGAATGTGCATTTCTCTGGTTCTGGGACTTTTTTGTCTTGTTTTTGTATCCAGAAGACAGCTTCTTAACTTAGTGCCTTGATAGAGTGATGAACCCGTGTAAGGGGGTGATTAGTCACGAGTGCCGACTCAAACATTGCTGGTCATGTGAGTATGGACGTGACAGTCATTTAAGGCCAGAGAGGGTGCACATGGCTTTCTGCGCGGTGTTATTGGGACAAGTTTACCTGAGGCTTAACGACCCAGGAACAGGAAGCCAGGAGCGCTGACACGGGGGTATTGCTCTACATGGCAGTGCCTTAGGTCTTCCGGTAAGGACGGTGGTCCCTTGTCTCTTATGATGTACTCGGGAAAGAACATGATTGGCCCCCACATGGCCCTCCTCCATGGGGTATATAGTAAGAGTTTGGAGGAAGTTGCAACAAGTTCCAGTTCCTGCTTGCTTGCTGTGCACTTAAGATGTAGTTGAATAAACAGCTTTGCTTCGCTACTACTGTGTCCTTGGGTGCTCTGTGGGGGTTAGATCTTCTTGGAAACAAGAAGCTGGAGCCGTCCTATGACCGGGGATAAGGTAAGACACGGCCGGGGTTGAGACCTTGATCTCAACAGTGCCTCAAACACTGTAGATGTTTAACAATGCTTATTGGATTGAAAGCTCACTTTTTTCCCCAAGCAATTGGATTTCTTCATCTGAAAATAGCCTATTCATAACTTTGACCATTTGTCAACTGGGAAATGCCTCTATTTTTTTCATTAATTTGAATAAGTTTCCTATATACTTTTTATTCCTATAAATATTTTTATTCCTAAAATATTCCTATATTTTTATTTCCTATATTATAAATATCCTATATTTATCAGTAAAATTTTTGATATTACTTCACTGTTTATGGCATCTTTTAGAGGTACCTTTTAAAAAATGTTGTTTACCTGATTATCTTCTTTAATTAGGTCTATTTTTACTTTTGCTTTTTCTGAGATCATGATTACTATCCCTATCTCTTTTACTTCAGCTGTTAGATATTAATTCTTTTTTCATGCTTTTCTTGCATCACTCTCATTTCTTTTCCAAATTTTACCTCTATCACTTCTCTCTGTCTATCTCTTTCTTTTTTTCTCTCTCTGAACAATCCTTGCTCGACTTGGGTCCAATTAGTATTTTTCTCTGAAGCTTTGATTGTAACTATTTTCATGTTACTGTCTTCTAAATATGTGTCTTGGTCTTCCCTGCCACTGTAGCAGCTTTTTATAGTCTTCTTCTTCTTCTTCTTCTTCTTCTTCCTCTTCTTCTTCTTCTTCTTCTCCTTCTTCTTCTCCTCCTCCTCCTCCTTCTTCTTCTCCTTCTTTTTCGTTGCTGTTTGCTCATTTTCTCAGCCTATTTCTTGAATTGGAACTTTATGTTAAAATTGTGCTCTTCTCACCTGCAGGTGGGGAGGCACTGCCCCAAGCTTCAAGGGTTTTCATGCTGCTACTTTCAGAGCTAGTTCTGTGGGTTTTCAAGTTTTCAGTTTTTCCAAGGTGGTGTGTGAAGTGAGAAAAGGTGTGGTCATTGCCTTTCTGGTCTGCATTCTAGTCTTTACCCAGGAAGAACACATGTTCCCTTGTAGTCATAAGTGTTAGTGTTCCTGTTGGCCCTGGAACTGTGACCAGGTCCTTTACTTTCCTGAAGTCATAAGTGTTAGTGCTCCTCTCTGTCTTGGAACTGTGTCTCAGAACTGCTTATGGTCAGTAAAGTTGTCAATCAGCACCAACTTCTCCCAGTGTCAGCACTGAGGTCACCTGCAATCTCTTTCTGCCAAGTTGTCTGACCCCTTTATTTGTCACTGAACTCAGAGTTCCCAAAGCTATGGCTGCTGCCATCTTCTAGGCCAGCACTGGTGCTGTCATTATTATGTGTGTGCATTATGAACAGGCTTCCACTACAGACCTCTCCACCGACCTTCTAACTTGTCTTAGCCTGGAAAAATTTAAAAACAGTCTTATCCTGACCTTTTGTTGGCTTTGCTACTCCAGATTTTGATTTGAGGTGTTATTTTAAAGTTGTTTGCAGGAAAATGTTGGGAAAGTTCAGCTGGGTTGCTGCCTGTATTCCACCATGTTAACTCTGCCCTAAGCATATAGTTTTTCTCAAAATCTTCCTTGGGGCAGAGGTTGACTATGACTTACAAAAAGAAAAAAAAAAACTCTGTCCTACTGTATTTTTCTAATGAAGCAATGATTACCAAGAGTACCTTTGATTTAAAACATATAAGTCCTGTTTCGATTATATTATTTTGTAAGTTATTTTTGACATGTACAAGTAGATTGACCTTTCTTTTTTTCTCTTCCAGTGATTGTATTGTAACTTGCCAGGCCATAGAATTAAAGAATCATGGAATCTCTGAATTGGAAGGGAAGGGATCTCAGAGGCAATCTAATCTAAACTCTACCTGAAGTAGAAATGCCTCTATTACAATCTCAAGTGGAAATCTAGCTTCTTTCTGAAGTGAAAGATATTTCACTCTCTGAATAAACAGTCATGAATCTATCTATATGATTCTGTGAACAAAATGGTCATATCCAAAATAATTAACTAAATGAATAAACAAACTAAAAGATATTGTGGCTTAAGACTTATTTTGCCAGACTCCAAACATTCAATTTGAAACTGAAGAAACTAATCCCAAGATTTGTGTGTTTTGTGATTGTGATGTCAACCACTCAATGACTGAGAAAATTTGAATCTCTGAGTTTTTTTTTCTTCCCATTTTCTTCCTCAGGGTTGTTATTAAAGTAGACAAGGGTGAGGCAATCAGACTTAATGAGCTTCTAGGAATATGCCAGTGTGATGGAAAATACCTCGGTCCCATTGTAGTATTTGAAGTGGGACTAACTCCTTTGAAGGCCTATTACATGGCAGGCTGGTTTCATTTCAGAGCTTGGAAAAGTGGACCTTTCTATATGGGGCAGACATCAAGAGAAAGAGTTTCAGTTTCAAGCAATCACCCCACAACTAGATGGGAAGTGGGCAGAAAGAAATACAAGGTTAGGATCTCTCTTGACAGAGCATTTCAGACTCACATTTTGAAAGAAGATTTCATTGGGATTTCATCAATCAATATTTACAAGATTTCCATGAAATGGATAAGGCCTTAGATACAACATGCAAGGCTATGTCGAACAAGCCAAATGTGGCTGAAATTCACTGAGGGACGAATGTTGCAGGTATTAAATTATCCATGGGCTCCAGTCAAGCAATTCAATACTCAATCTGCTCAAAGCCCAAGGAAATAAAAATCACATACGGAATTCTAGTCTGAAAGAATATTTTCTTTTTAATTTCTGACGCACCGTGGCAGGTCATCTGACATCATGTCACATCAGCTTAACACCGCAGCTGCACCAGACCTGTTGTGCCGTATCAGGGAAAAAAAATAAGAAAGTACAAAGAGAAACTTGTCCTCAATCAGATCTCCCTGCTATCAGCCTGGACAGTGAGCAGTCAATCCCAATTTAGGAGGCAGATGGAGACAGAGCAGATTAATAAGTGAATCCTCTTTATCTAAAGAGCTGGCAGGAACCATAGCTTGCCAAGCAAACGAGTGATATTTTTAAATAGGCCAGCATGTTGAGCATTTGCAAAGAAAGAAATGAAGTTAGCCCAGTGAAGACTGGCCAAGGTGGGTAACAGAAACCATGAGTGTTTCAGTTGGGGAGGCGAAGAATAGCTGACATAGCTGGTGGAGATGTGGGAGCATCGAGTACCTTTTATATAATAGAAAGAAGCATTGTTTTATAATCAAAGGAGCTGTATTCAAAATCCTAGCTCTATTATTCAGCACCTATGAAAACTTGGACAACTCAGTTTTCTTCTATAGCTAACAGTTATATAATGCTTATTATGTGGCAGGCACTATACTAAATACATTGCAATTAGTGCAGCATTTGATCCTTACAACAACTTTAGGAGGTAGGTGCTATCATAGTGCCCATTTTACAGATGAGGAAATAGAGGCAAAAGGAATTAAAGTAACTTGCCCAAGGTCGTGCAGCCAGTAGCTGCCTGAGGACAGATTTGAATTAAATTCTTGACTCCAGTCCCAGGTTCTGCATTACTGAGGTGCCCTATATGTCTTAGTATCATTATGTGGAAAATGAGGGAGATGGATTAGATGATTTGGGAGCAAAATCACATCTCTAATTTCAATAATCTTAGTACACTGAAAAATGTGAAGCAATGAATTCCTTCTCTCTTTAACTGGAGAAATTTTAAAAATATCTCAATCAAAAAATGTTGGTCAAATGCATTTTGCATGGCCATTACTTTTCTAGGTACTTCTAGGGCTAAAAACAAAGTAAAAGACATGATTCTCCTCTCTCCCCACTCAGAGTGGTAGTGTTTATAATCTACCTTACAAGACAGAATGTGTGAGTTTTACATGTAAAGGAAGACTGGTGATGTTCAGTGGTTCATAACTTGTTTTTCTATTTACTTCCCAAAGAAAAGCTTAAGCAATACTTTAAGGGTTAAACAATTGTAGAATAATTGGGGTATGCTTGGGAGGGGCACCACATATTTAAGTATATGAGTTTTTGTATGTTCATTTAAAAGGGGCTTGCACTTCTAGGGAAAAATATGTTTTATGGGTATCTTTTGTGATGTAACAATCAAAAAGTCTTATCAACGTTTTATCAAATGAACCTTTCCTTTTCTAAAGTTAGATTTTATTTTAAAATATATTTTTATTTCTTTAAACATTTCTTCATTTCATTAAATTTTTTCTTAACATTCACTTTTTAAAATTTTGAGTTCTAAATCCTCTCCCTCCTTTGTAACTCCTTGAGAAGGAAGCACTATGGTATCAATTATATATGTGAAGTCAGATGACACATATTTCTATATTATCCATTTCATCAAAGAAAACACGTATACACACAAACAAGAAAAATACAGAAAAAAAAGTTTCAGTCTGCCCTCAGAGTTAATCAGTTCCCTCTCTGGACATAGATAATATTTTTCATCGTGGGTCCTTTGGAATTGTTTTGGATCATTGTACTGATGAAAATAGTTAAGTCAATCACAATTGTTCACCCTACAATATTATTATTACTGTGTACAACATTTTCTTGATTCTGCTCAATTCACTTTGGATCAATTCATATGAGTTCCCTGTTTTGTTTTTTTCCTGAAACCAGCTTGCTCATACTTTCTTGTAGCATAGTTTCTCATAGTTCATAACCATATACTGCAACTTGTTCAAACCTTCCTTAATTGATGGGCATCCCTTCAATTTCCAATTCTTTGCCACCACAAAAAGGGCTACTATAAATATTATTTTTTGTACAAATAAGTCCTTTTCTCTTTTCTTGGATCTCTTTGGGATACAGACTTAGTAGGAATATTACTGGGTCAAAGGTAATGTACAATTTTAAAGCTCTTTGGGCATGTGAACTTTTCAAAAAGACAAACAAAACCACATGAAATTAAAATAGTCAGCAAATACAACATTCAGACCTATTAGTTCCCCACTTCCTAGTTGAGAGGAGGGAGGTATGTTTGACTATCTGTTCTCTAGGGCTATGATCAATTCTTCAGTTACTCAGAGTTCAACTTCCTTCTACTGATTTTATTTTACAAAAAAAATTGTAGTAATATTTGATGTAAATATTTTTCTCATTTAATTTCCCTCCTTGCTTTATAGTTAGCCATTTTGTTTCTTTTTTTAAACAACCAAAGGGTTGGTGCAGTTTCCCTAAGGAAATCTAGTTCATTCTCTTCCTATTTAATAAATGGACCCAGTCAGTCAGTTACTAAACAATGTTTACTCTAAGTAAAAGTGTTTACTACAGGCCATACACTGTGCCAAGTGCAAGGGATACAAAGAAAGGCAATAGTGATCCTTGCCTTTGAGAAACTCACATTCTAATGGTGAACACAAAATTCAAGTAATTATGTATAAACAAAATGTACAAATTAGAGATGATCTCAAAGGGAAGGTGTTCTGGAAAAGGCTTTTTGCAGATGATGGGATTTTAGCTGAAACTTTAAGGAAACCAGAGAAATCATGAGGCAGAGACGATGAAGGATTGAATTGCTAGCATGAGGGGAAAAATACACGGAATCAAGAAATAGAATGTCTTGTGGAAAGAACAAGGAGGCCAGAGTCACTAAAACATAAAATATATTAAAGGGACTAAGGTGTAAAAAGACTGGAAAGGCAGAAAGAGTCCAGATTATGAATTTTTTAAAAAGATAAATGAAGGATTCTATATTTCAACCCGTAGACTTGTGCTTTAGGAAGACCACTTCTGCAGTTGAGTGTAGGTTGGACTAGAGCAGGGAGAGCTTTGAGACAAGAAGACCACCAGCAGAGGCTATTATGGCAAGGTCTCCCATTACATTTGGGGTCATCACCAATCATACCTACCTATGTCTTGTTACTGGACTCTGAATGACTCTGGAGGAGAGAGTGAGACTGATGTCTATTCACAGCCCTGCCTCACTTAAATCCGATTCAGTTGCAAGTCAAGACATCACCTTCCTGATGTCATTGTTCCTCTTCAAAAACAAAGGACTAACAGGAACAGTAACAGTGTGAGGAGATGAGGGCCTTTGTCAAGGGTTTGGCAAAGTCAGAAGAGAGAAGGGAGTAAATATATGAGATATGTTTTGATGTCAGAATCAACAAAACTTGGCAACAGATTGGATATGGGGATGCCAAAGTAAGGAGTCAAGGAGGACATATAGATTATGAGCTGGAATGACTGGGAAGATCAAATAGTAGCCTCAGTAGTAATAGGGAAAAAGGAAAGAAAAAAGGGATTTTGTGGGGAAGAATGATTTAGGTTTTGGCCAAGTTAAGATGGCTACAGAATATCCAAATAGAAATGTGTATATAGGAGTTGAAGATATGGGTCTAGAAGTCAGGAGAGAAATTATAGCTAGATAAATAGGTCAGTGAATTATCTACACAGACATGAAAATTGAATCCATGGAAGCTGGTGAGATTCCTGAGCAAAATAGTTTATAGACAGAAGAGAAGAAGGGCCAGGGCAAATCCTTGAAGGACAACCATAGTTAGCCAGCATGGCTTAAATAAAGACACAGTGAAAGAATCTGAAAAGGAGCAGTCAGGCAAGAAGGGAATTAGGAGAAAGCAGTGTTTTAAAAACCTAGAGAAAAATATCAAGGGAAAGAAGGTCTCTTCTTAATTATCACCCTTCTTAATCATCACCCTTCTTAATCTTTCTGTAGTATCTGTCCCTGGCTATACCACACCAGTGTGTCAGACATAATGATTCAGCTCTAACATCTCTTCCAACCTACTGACCATTTTGAAATAGGTATTTCATTGCCTAAGCATTCCAAAATAAAAATGTTTGAAACATAACTCTATCTTTTTCACTAAAGCTTTGCCTTCTCAATTTCCCTGTCACCATAGAGAGCAAGACAATCTTTCCACTCACCTATGTTCATGTTTTCTGTTAGTCTTTGACTCTTCTTCCTTGCTCATCCCACATTTCCAAATGTTGCCAAACCTTGTACTTTTATCCTTTATAACAACTCTTGCATACAACTTTTATTTCTACTTCACCTCAATTCAGGCCCTCATCCCTTCTTACCTGAACTGTTACAATAACCTTCTATTAGATTCTCTACCACAGGTCTCCTTCTACTCTAATCCATCCTCCAGATAGATAGGATATGGGGGTGAGTTCCAAATAGCTGCAAAATGGTCTTTGTAAAGTGGAGTTCTCTTCAATTAAACTTCAGTGGTTCCCTATTACCTATAGATTCAAGTGTTAATTTTTCTGCCTGGCATTTAAAGCTCTTTATAACCTAGTCCCTTCCTAATTCCAAGTCTCATTAACACATTTTTCTCCTTCATACTTTCTTTGGTCCAGTCATGTTGACTTGGCCTATATAAAAGATGAATATGGAGCAGATGAAAGCCAGCCTTAGAGATTAAGACATCAGCATCTGGAGACCATAAAATACACATGCACACATATATACATACATACATATTTATATCTATATACACACATATAGATGTAGTCCTCCCCCCTAAAATGTAAGCTCCTTGTGGGCAGAATCAGTTTTGCTTATTTATTTCTCTTTGCATAGATGAGCACAGTGCGTAGTAAATAATAAAGGCTTGTTAATTGATGAAGACAGAAAAATATTTTAAGGTATTTAGGGAATGCTAAGTATTGAGTAGTAGAATGTGTATATTGGCCTTGCAATATATATAAAGAGAGCAATAATTCCATTTCCTCCAGTGTGGCTTTGAAAAAACAGTGATGATGGTCCTGATTTTAGACCATTTCCCTCTCTTAAAAGAGCTGTGAAGACACATTTTCTCTCATAGGCTGGTCTCTCTTAGTATAGACAGGTCTGCATGTACATTTGCATTGACTTTATGTTCACTCTTGATTTTACAAATTTCCAATTAATGTTTCTGAGCAAAAAAAATGCAACAGAGGTCTAGGAGACCAAACAGAACATTTAGGTTGGAATCAAAGAATGGAGTTTTTGACTACAGGTTAAACTGGAAAAGCTGTTATCTTGACTAATGACTTCATTTTATTACAGAGGAAACTTAGGCCCAGATAAGTTTTTCTTCCAAGAACACATAGATAGTAATGTAAGACCTCTACAATATCACATTGCCTTGACTAAAAGATTCTGAGCTTTACTTGAGAGCCAGTAAAGAGCCATTAAAGAATTTTGACCTCTGGGATGACATAATGACAGTTGTCTTTTAGCAAAGTTAATCCTGCAGAGCTTTGCTGGTTGTACCAGAAGGGAGAGGCACTCATGGTAGGGAGGACACTTAGGAGGCAAGAGTCAGGAAGAGAGGTACCAAGTTGTGAATGGTGACATGCAGGTGAAATAAAGGAGAAGCAGAATGGGCAGGGCTTGACAAGGGATTTAGATCCAGGCATGAGGGAAAGAAGACAATAAAAGGATCTCCAAAGGTTTTAAATCAGATTTTTCTAGAAGAATGGCAGCTATATTAGCAGAAATAAAGAAGTCAATAGAAGGAAATGGTCTCAGGGCTAAGGTGATGAGTTTGGTTTTGAACATGAGATAGTCCAGTCTTCTTTCTATGACTTACCTTCCAGAATATATGGATCAATACTATGAAAAACCATTTTAATTGGTTTAATTCTTTAATCTTCAATCACCATGTTTTCAAGTCTCAGAAGTATACCATCATGAATATACTGGAGTCTTATTATAACCCACTGCAAAAGACTGAGTTTGAAATGACTTTGGTCTTGACCTGCTCAAAGAGGTCGAACAGATTGAAAAACAAAACAAAACAAAACAAACATGGGAAAACATGGTTCTGTAGCATAAGACCCTGAGGAGCTACTATAGTAAGTTCCCATTAGGGAATAGGGGCAGGATCTATGATTTTATTGTGCTAGAGAACTCTCACACGAGAAAACTTATTCTTCCAATGCATATAGCCACCCTGATTACCACTTATACATTTAAAGAATTGCCTAGAACACCGAGAAGTGATTTCTTGTTGTTCATTCATTTAGTCCTGTCCAACTCTTTGTGGCCATGGGACCAAATGTGCATGGGGTTTTCTTGGCAGAGATATTGGAATGGTTTGCCATTTCTCTGACTTCCTTCAGGTTTAGGTTAAAATCCCACTTTTTGCAAGAAACTTTTCCTGGTCCCTTTTAATTTAGTGCCTTCTGTTTAAGATTCCCTTCAATTTATTCTATATATATCTTGGTCATACATGGTTGTTTGCATAAAGTCTCCAACATTAGAGCATGAGAGGTAGTTTTTGCCTTTCTTTGTATCTGCAGTACTTAACACAGTGCAAGACACAGAGTAAGTACTTTTTATATACCTCTTGATTTGGCTTTTTAGTCTCACTGCCCATCACTTCCCTTGTCAGAATATTATGGTTTAGTCAAGTTGCCTAACCTATTTTTTTTCCTGCATGGCATTCCATTTATTGTTTCCTTACCTTAAACAGAAATACTCCTGCCTCATACCTGAGAAGTACTTCTCCAGGTTTAGGCAGAGGATAAGTGACTTGTTCAGGGTTACACAGCTAGCTAGCAAGTGTCTGAGGTCACATTTGAACTTTGATATTTCCAATCTATCTGATTCCAGGTCCAGTTCTCTATCCACTTTGCTACCTAGATGGCCCTAGTAAGTGACTTACTCAGGGTCATATAACCAATATATATCAGAGGCAGAACTTGAACACTGATCTTCTTGGATTCTAAGGCCAGCTTTTTATCTACTAAATCATGGCTGCCTCTCAGTATAGATTATTGGCCAAAAACAAAGTTTTGTGCATTTAAAATAATTGCACCTCTGTCACCTGCACCTCTTCACCAATACAACCATGTAAATACACACGCACACAGGTACACATGCACAGATTTAGAGCACATTCTCACTGAATGACATCATGATGTACATGAGGATAAGCTATGTGGTTAATGGCTTATAGTAGTATGTATGTATGTATGTGTGCATGCACGTGTGTGTGTGTGTATGTGTGTGTGTGTCTGTGTGTGTGTGTGTGTGTGTGTGTGTGTGTGTGTGTGTGTGTGTGTGAGATGGAGGCCAGGAGAAGGTATGTGAGAACACTGACAGTGATCTGAAAAACTCCCAAGGGAGTTTTACCACATTTACTCTCTCAGGAATAAAATTGGTGACACATCATCCTGGTTTCAATTGAATGAGGCAAGATCGAGTGATGGCAGCTCAGAGGCCCTGCCTCAACCCTTGAAGTGACAGCTGGAAGTCAAACCCCATTTTCTTGTGTTGTTTCTAAGGGCTGGTTAAAAAAAAGTAGCAGAAAAAGACATTTGGAGGGAATAATTTGGGGCCTCTGGGGAGAAATGATTATTGATTGAGATGAAGTGTACTTGGCCAGAGAGGAAATTTGCTCCTAAAATGAGAGCTGGGGAAATTAAATTGCAAGGGAGCGATGAAGTAACAAAAGCTGCTTAAATTAAGGTGTTTTTTTTTCTGTTTCTGAGAGTTCTTATATCCCCTAATCTGAGGGTTTTTTTTTTTAAACTTAGTGACTACTTGATTCTATTCTATGACATTTGAATATGGCAGATCTTTCTTTAACTTTGGCTGTGGGGGAAAAGTGGAAGGATCCTTCCAGTCTCAAACTAGTGATTTATTATCATCCTATGCATGAGGTGGTTTAGTATGGTATTCCTAAAAGTATAGTATTGTATGAGATCACTCCCTGTGGAAAGAAAAGGTCTGACAGATACCTCATTAAAGAGAATGTGGAAACTTACCTCAGTCAGAAGAACTGTAGAGCTCAGAAAGACTGAAGAAAACATGGGAAGCTCATGGTGGCAAAAATAATGATAATAATAATAGCAATAATTATAATTATTTTGCCACTAAGAACTTTTCATGGTTTCCTTTCTAAGAAATGATGGTGATGTTGATTACAGAGATTATGTAATTTTACCTTTTGAGGCTTCCCATAACCCTCTGAAATAGAGCAGGTCTCAGTGAGTCCATTTGGTAAACGATGAAACAAAAGCTCACAGACACTGTGTCCACTTATAAGAAAGAGATCATTATGTTCAGTTGTTTCATTTGTGTCTGACTCTTCATGACCCCATTTGGGGTTTTCTTGGCAAAGATACTGGAGGGGGTTGTCATTTCCTTCTCCAGCTCATTTTAAAACAAAGTTAAAAGATATGCCCAGGGTCACAAAGCAAGTAAGTTTCTGAGGTTGAATCTGAATTCAGATCTTCCTGACTCTAGGCTTGGCACTCTATCCACTGTGCCACCCAGCTGCCTTAGTAATAGCAGAGACTAATTTTGCACCTCAGTTCATCGAATGTAAGTTTCATGCTCTTGCTGCTGCACTATGTTGCCTTCCCAGGTGGTCAGTTAAGTACCAACGAATACCTTACACCCATTTTCCATCTGTGGAAAGGGAGTGGGACTACAGGCAATGACCTGGGTCATAAACATCTAGAGATAAGTTTGGGACATTCTCTGAAGGTCTCCTGAACTGTCATCAGCCTACATACATCTATATGCAGCCCAAAATAGTAGTAGCTTGGTGTAGCATAACTTTTCTTAATATGGGATCAAATTCTGTTCCTCAGGGCTATTTGCCCTCTTCAGATTATGCACACTCCTTCCTTGCTTCCTTCTCCTACTATCTAAGGATAAGACACCCAAAAGACAGGATGACAGATAGGGATAGAATGCTGAATTCTAACTACTTGGCCGCCTTGGTTGTCAATTGTAAACACCTATATACTTTTAGGTTGTGAAAAAAAGAAGTGATTTCTATAATGAAACTTCAGTGTGAAGGATAAAATCTTAAGGAAACAAATGAAAAAATATTTTTCCTCCACTTATTCATGTCCCACACATTCTTAATGGCTTAGCTCCTTCCTCTTTTAATAAACCTTCTTTTAATCCACTCCAAAACAGAGGATGCTTTCTTCCCTTTGATATCTTGTTGAACTTTATTCTTTTTAATTTTCTTATTAGTGCAATATCTTTGTGCTATTGAGTGAACTGTTTTAGTGGATTATAAATCATTTTTTAAAAAATTCATTTTCTGTGTATTGACACCTCTTTTTTGTTGAATTCTATGTTCTTCAAAGACAGGGACAATTTATTTTGAGACTCTTCAATACCTAACACAATGCTGAGCATACAGTAGGCATTCAATAAATCACTGTGGATAGAGCATTGTTTAAAAAATGACTGAAACAGCTTTCAACCTAACCTAGTATTGTCCCATAGTCTACTCTCAATTTCTAGAATTCCAGTGACTGTTTCCCATACATCCCAGCAGGGAGCTGCCAGGAGAACTCTCAGACTCTCCCCTTCTCCATTATATTAAAGTCAACAATAACAAAGGATACCATCTTTGGAAGAACAGTGGAAAGGAGGAACAGGAGACCTGGGAAGGGAAGTTGAGGAGGAATGGAAGGAAACGTGCATTTATTAAGTACTTACTATATACTGAAATTGAAATTGCAGAAAATCAAATGCTAAAAAATCTTAAGCCTCTTCTTTTCTCTGTCATCTCTTATTTTAATGAACACACAAAGAGAATTTAATTTGGGGACTGCAGCAGTTTCACCTTCTCCCTAGAGACTCATCTCCATCTATATCCCGGAAGAACAGGCTTCTTCATCATGTTTTAGCCCGTTTTCTTGATAAATGTTGTTATCTCCTTTTTTCCTTATTTCTTCTTTGTTTTTTACCCCTCCTTTCATTATTGCTGTTGCCCACTTGGTCAGCAGACTGGTAAACATTAAATGTTCATTTGTTTAAACTAACAGAGTGTGGTCAACTGGTTCCCCAGGGAGGAGAGAAAGCCAAACAGGTCTAAAATGGCATCATTTAGGAACACAATCAATTCATTATCTTTTTCATAAAGTTCACATATGCACACATTAATCATCATGGCGTGGTGCTGGGCAGAAAGTTCTTACCTAAGCAACTTCCACACTGCAGCATCTCTTTAGCATTTAATGGCCTTCTGCAGCTTGGCTTTTACTGTCTGCTCACTCAACTGTTGTTTTATGAGGGCTCCTGCACATCTTGGAGATGCCCCAGTTGAGCTTCCTTTAGTGAATTGTCAAGTCCAAATGTTGGCACCTTTCCAAAGAGATATTGACAAGCAAGTCAACACTCCATATGGGTCGACCTTTGCAAAATGTGTGGAATTCTCAAGTATCCTAAGAGATCATTTGAGAACTTTTCCTATTACCACCTCATTCTCCGTAGCATTTTACTTTTTGAGGGTAAAATGAATATTTGCAAGGATTTATCTAAATAACATAATTTTTTCTACACTATTATTTAGACTATCCTGAGGAATATAAGCCATTGGACAGTCTGAGTCCTTGAGAGTTATTGCTCTCTTCTCCTCGATTGCCCTTCCATAGCCTTTCTATTCTCTAATAGATATTCATGTTTCTCAGTGGTTTTCTATCTGGTACAATAGATCACTCAAATCCTGAGGGTTCAAATAAATATTTCTTTAATAAGAACATATTCATTTGTTTCCAGATAGAAACAATGTTCTAGATAGTTTAAAAAACAACAATCAACAAACAGTTCACAGGAAGATAAATGCAGGTAAAGAATGCTCCCTGGGGTCTCAAAAACCCTATCACTAATTTTCCAGAACAGACTTTATATCCTCCATACTCAAAAGACCCACATCAATCCACCTAGAGACAAAGTTAACTTAAACTGTCTCAGGTTTGTTCCACAGCATCTTTATTCAAAACAATCCTAGCTGGAGGTTAATTCAAACCTCCTCACAGTGCCCAGGTCTACTATTCCACCCTACTCTATGAAGTCTTCCTGCCCTCTTCAGCCCAACTTTCTCCCCTGCTCACCTATTAGATGGTAAGCCCTTGGAGGGTGGCAGCGACTGTTTTTGCCTCTTTTGTATCCCTAGTGTTTAGTATAGTACCTGGAATATACTTTGTGCTTAATGAATGTTTAGTGATTAATGGATTGATACCCAGAGGGTCTAGCTAAAGCCTCAGTCCTCCCTCATCAGTCCCTCATCTCTAACTCTACAGCTATTTGAAATTTAGCACAAGAGGTTCTTCACAATGATAGTGAGGTGAAAGAGGCAGCTCTTCCCTTCACTGTGGACATGACATGATACCCTTGCTGCTGTCCAGCTTGTGGAGGGCATCTATCAATAAAGCTGTAAATTCATCATCAAGGAAGTGGGGGTATTGGTGGAGAGGGTAACATGTTCTTATTACATTCTACAAGGTTTTATTATCATTTTTGTTGTTTAAAAAAAATTCCACCCACTGATAAAGCCCATTGACCAGGTTTTCTGTAACATCCTTACTAAGTCTGAGCTACTCGGAATTAGAAATAAATGGGTTCTGGCTGTTAGACTAATTTCAGTGACTCTTCCTGAAAAGCTTCTCGATCTCCCAATCTTAGGACATGGATTGGTTTTATTATTCCTCCAGGATGGTGAAACTTTCAGTCCTCAACATAGAAAAAATCCAGAAGGAGAGTAATAAGGTCTAGAAAGTCTAGAGAGGTCTAGAAAGAACAGGACATTATGGCAGCCTTAAAAAAATTGAGGAGCTGTCATGTGCAAGAGGGTGTTGGTTAAGAGGAAACTCCAAACACTGGTGTGATCAGTCAGTCAGTCAATATCTAGTATATGTCAGGTGCTGTGCTAAAGCAATGAAGATACAAAGAAAGGAAAATGAAATACAGGTTGGCAGACTTGGGCCCTTTCTTATTAAAAACAAAACAAACACCACCACACCCATTTCAAATAATTAGACATTCACTAAAATAATGGGTTGCTTTGTTTGGAAAAGAGTTCACTGTCCCTGAAAATACTCCTAAAAAGTGTGGATGAAAATCTTCCAGCGATGTTAAAGAGAGATTTCCTGCCTGTGGGCATTTGTACTAAAGAATCTTTATGCCCTAACCTTTCCCTTGAACACACCTGAGCTGTACCATACCTGGACCACTTATTTCTGTGGAGAAACCAATGGGGTACACTGCTTTTCAAATTAAAAAAAAACATAAAAACCCTAAAATTTCCCAATCATTTAAATGATGATTAATCTGTTGGTGAGTTTAAACAAAGGATTGTAAACTCTTATGGGGAAGAAACTTTTATTTCTGTCTTTGTGTCTCCAGCTCTTAACACTGGGCCTGGCAAATAGTAACAGTGACAATATCAATAATCATTATAATAATAATCATAGCTAACATTTATATGATGCTTACTATGTGCCAGACAATGTGCTAAGAGTTTTACTATTATCATGTAATTTGATCCTGGGAGGTAAGCACTATAATATTATCCCTATCAGGTGAAGAAACTGATATGAGAGAGGTTAAGTAACTTGGGGGAGGGTCACACAGGTAATAAGTATCAGAGGCCAGACTTGAATTCAAGTCTTCCTGATCCTAGGCCTCATACTTTATCCACATAATGAGTGCTTTCTGGTTAAATGCTTAATGGATTCATTAGTCTGATACTCCCATAATCTAATCTTCTTATACCCCTCATAGAAAGAGAGGATCATAGACTAGAGATTAAAGGCTGGCAAGGGCCTTTCAGGTCACCTAGTTGAATTTTCAAACTGAGGCACAGAAAAGCTAATTGCCCACAAAGGTAAGGACAAAGCTGTGGTTTGAATTTATTTCCTGATTTAAAGTTCTGAATTCTATACTCAGTTCTCTTTGCCTCCTCCTATGCTGCCTCCTATGATTCCAAATGGAGAAACATTTCCCTTCTTAGCACCACAGATAAGCCCCGGGTCAGCCACATGGCTCTGTGAGCGATTGCTCCTCTGGACTGTATTCTGCTGCATACAGATCAGGGTCTTGCTAAGCAATGAGGGAAGAAGGCACCAGTGTCAATGCACATGACCCAGTACAATGACATCTCTAGGACAGGGAAGCCTTAGCCCTAACACTTGTTTAAAGTTAGCTTTTGTGTCTTCATGTGAGAACATTACAAATGAATTTAGGCAGGTAGAAAAATGTAATCCAGTAGATAATTCAGGCCAAAAAAGTCATCCATAATAGGGCCTAAGTTGCTGTACAGATGTCCACAGGGCAAAAAATGTTACTCTCCACCACATTTTGTCCATAAATGAACCATGTAAAATGCATACCTCACATTTTGAAAGATAAGATCGCTTTTTTTAGGCTTACGTAGATTGTAACAGAATATGAAGGCTACAGAAAACGTTCAAGGACATATTTCACCCTCTCCTTGCAGATCTGTTCCTGCTATATCAAGACAAAGTTGTTTCTCCTAAATTTAAAATCCCCCTTGAGAGCTGATTCTGAAATTTCTCACTGTCCTTAAACTAGAAAGAGATTTTTGACTAACCTAAAAATTTAAAATCCCTGGCACATGGTAAACAATTAGTGAATTCCTTTTCATTCATTCATTTATTCTTTTGCTGTGGTTTTCATCTAATTCTCTCATCTATGGACAAAAACCTGCTTGGTGCCTTGTACTTAAGGACTGGTTAAAATCCCAAATGCTTTTAAGTTGTCTCTCAACCTTCTCTTCTCCAGCAAAAAACAAATGATAACTTTATTCTTCCTCCCATGCTTATCTGTTCTAAACCTGTGAGACAATGGGTTGTGTTGTTTCTTCCTAAACACTTCCTCAAAACAAGTTCTCTACCAAAGTGGTCAGAAAACTCTAGTAAGGTATGAATGCACACAAAAGCTCAGGCAGCCCTTCGAAGATTGATGTATATCATCTGCGTTTTGAAAGTCGAGGAGGAAGTTAAAGAAGAATTAGGCCCGTCATCATTAATGGAGTCTGAATCATGGCTGGGATTAGGAATCAGGAGCTCATACCACAAATAATAGCAGAAAGAACAGCAACTTCATCATTCACCAGTCACCTAACAGGTTGCCCTCCAATATCATCTTTATTTTATAGCACCATATTTCTTTACCTTCGGGGATCTTTGTGAAATGAATGGGATGATCGGCTCAGCTGTGATGGATGAGACCATGTTGATTGCTTGTTTTTCAAGATTGAGGACTCTCCTAGTATTTGGCCAGGCCTCCTAAACTATCCCCTTTTTACAGATTAGAAAAGTGAGGCCATTAAATCGAGATAAAGTAACTCTTCCAAGGTCATATAGTAAGTTTAGAGGAGTAAGTATAGCTTGTAGCTCTGAGTTTGCCATTAAGGAATTTTGCAAACTTCAGTGACTGCTTCCATGGTATCTCTGTGGAAGAAGATGTGGAATAAAGCATGTGCTCCATTTTATGTAAAGCTGAATTTATTTTCAGCAATTTTTGATGCCTTCCTACAATGTCTTTTGCCTTAGATTAGGATTCAGGAGTCACCAGTCATAACCATGAGCACACTTGAATCCCATACTGAATCCCAAGTGTAACCAGTCTCTTCAGGGATCTATCCTAGAAAATTTTAAGAACAGATAATATAGAAAATGAATAGAAAGAACAGGCTGTATTATCATCATAATTCTAAAGATAAAGAAACGGAGACTGAGAGAGTGACTTTTCCAGAGTCATATGGCTAGAATGTGTTGCAAGATTCAAACTCAGATGATTCTGATTCCCAGGTCCAGTACTTTATTATTTCACAAATTAGAAGTTTTCAGGGTAAATCCTAGAGATGCTTTTAAATTCATTCCAAGTATTTGCTCTTGCCCCAATATTTGCCATCAGATTGTTATTCATCTTTTGTATTGAGAAAGTACAGTGTTTGGAATTATTTCATACTTTGATGCAAAAAACTGAGGATATTCATTTACTATTCTTGAATTTCATAAAATCAAACCTGTTTAGACAATAAGAGAGAAGTTAATTTAACTCTCCACTTACAAGCCATGGAAGACACTACATAGAGAACACAGTTGAAAGAAACGACACCTCCTAAATACAAATGACATGTCCAGATAATGTTATATTGTGATCACCTCTCTAAGTATTAACTTAATATTCTGCCCCACTTTTTAGCTGCTACATACTATTTTTATTACTTTCAGCAATCTCTGTATTTCATCTTATTGTCAAATTCTTTCCACTTCTGTCAGGTGTTCTCAAAGTCATAAAAACATAGGTTCAAATCCTACATCTGAAGCTCAGTGACTGCATGACCCCATGAATAATCCCATGACCTCAAAGTGTGGCAGGCAAATAAGTCATAGAGCAGTAGAATATATAGTTGCATTTGTATTCATGTATTTGTATTCATTTGTGTGTGTGTGTGTGTGTGTGTGTGTGTGTGTGTGTGTGTGACCAACTATTAAGGTTAGGGCTAAGACAAGAAAATTGATCTCTCAAACTCAGGGTTCTTTCCATAATAACAAATTGTTAATCTCTCTGATGGGTGATGATTATTACAAACAAAAGAATGTTGCTGGGAGTCCCTTTCATCAAGGGGCTTACTAGAATGGATGGTCAGTAACAACAAGGAATGGGCAAACCATAGATAAGGACCAAGATACTTCCTCTCTGTGGTTTGCTACCTCTGTCCTTTGCTACCCCGGACTGCTAGAAGTAGGAACTTATACACATTATGCACATTTGTAATGGTAATGGCAATGCGGTGGCTCTCTGTGCTCTTATATCTTATTAATTTCTTTGCTACTATGATGGAATCGGCTTAGTGGTTTGGGGATTTGGTTTTCTGGTGTCTGAATAAATATTTTGCTTCTGTCTTCTACATGAAGAATCTGTCGTATTTTGCAATTCAGCACTATACAGGCATATTTATAGTGAGTGTTGGTGCTTTGAATATTGCATTGGCACTGCAACATTTTATCTACTTCACTCAATTGTAGGTTCCTTAATGGCAAGAACAGTGTTGATCATGTCTCTTGTACCCTTCATGGTGACTAACACAGAACTGCACACACAGTTGATGCTCAACTACCTAATTTAATCCAACAAAGACATATAAAATAGCCATCACATGCCAGGTTCAGTGTTAGTTAAATATGGATACAAAGACAGAAATGAAAAATTCCCCCCAGTCCTGAAGAACTAATGCTTTACTGAACCATAATTACTTTCTAACTATCAATATAAGGCTGATTTAGATACCTAATGAAAATGTGGCTTGTGGAAAAGCTTTTGTCAAGGCAACAGCTGAAATAGTTTTAAATTGTTCTCTAGAACTTTCACTGCTAAAACCTAAAAATGGCATGCTCCTCTGAAAAGAGTTAGCTTCAAAAATACTGCAGGGATGTATAGTTGGTTCCTAGGGAGGTTTGTCAAATTCTCTTGTAAAGTCTCATGATTCATGCTTTGCCAAGATCATTTAGAACAGGGCATTTTACCCTGGGATCCATGGAGGTATGTAGATGGATTTCAGTGGGTTTATGAACTTAGATGGGAAAAAATCCAGATTTTTCATTAATTTCTAACTCAAATTTAATGTTTCATATATTTCTTCTAAGAGACAACATTTATCTAAGTAGAGGGCCATAGGCTTCACCATATTGTTAAAAGGGAGCATAGTACAACAAAGACAAAGTACTCTTGATTTAGAATAATATTTTTACAAGTAGGAAAACAGCTACAGGTTTGCATGGGGATAGAGGCAGTGGTGTGCTGGACTCCTGAGATCCAATTCTGAAATTTTCAGTATGAGTGTTTACACTTCAGAAATCAGCAAACACTGCAAATCCAGGCTTGATTTATAATTTTATTGATTTTCTAGACTTAAGAAAGTGATGGAGAAAATGTTAGTACAAATAAAACTTAAAAATATGTTTTGCATCTTTTTTTTCCCCCAGAGAGCCAGTTGCTAAATATTTACAGGAATACCTCTATGTGGTGGTGAATTTCAGTGTAAAAAGAATGCTAACTGATGAGTATCTTTTTCCTTTCCTTGTATCCCCAGCACTCAGCACAGTGTCTGGCATCCTGTAGGTGCTTAATAAATGCCTGCTGATTTAACTTGTTGACCTGTAAATTTTTTTTTTTTTTACCAGAGCTTTCAGGTGATAGTAAGATATGGCTTAATGATCAGAGAAGGTGATTAGAAATCAGTCAATGTAAGTCACATTTTAACTGTGGCATTAATGGACCACTTCTAACATTGAGAAAAACATTTAATTTATAAAAGCAAAAACAAATCTGTCAAAACAGTTGATTTGGGGATCATGGAGAGAAAATAACTTGTTGATTGGCAAGATTTTTTTTTCTGCTTCAGGCTCATGTAAATGCACTTGAAATCCTTTGTTTTGTTCATCTCTGGTTTGGAAGCTCACACCAGGTGTTTTAGGTTTCCAAACCATTCCTGGTAGAGTATGCTTCAGAACATCAAGGGACTGCTAAACACATTAAATTCAATTATCTGGGCATTCTGGGCAAAAATGGGTATATGATAAGATTTATCTGGAAAACTGGTTTACTTCTTGACTGTACTACCTCTGTCAGGTCTAGGTGGAATCTCAAGGTGGGATAAAACTCATTCCAGAAAGTGCTTAGTACTTTCAGATGTCAATCTTTTAGCTATGACCACTCCAATAATGCATTGGTATGTTGAAGGAAGAGACAAAGTAGTGAAGAGTTCAAACAGTTTTGAATCCTATCAGACAGCTAATACAGTGTGGTGAATAAAGGAAAAGATTTGTTTTTAAAAATGATTAAACTGCTTTGACAGCAACTGTCACCAGCTCTTATTGGCTACTTGATGGGGTGTCTGTCCATGTGGACTGCATCAAAGGAGTCTGAATTAACAGGGACACCCACACCTTTGCTGAATTGTGGGGAGGGAGGTTCTTACCATGTGCCACATTGATTTTCACTACAGGGCATTTTCTCTTAGACAGCTCTGCACTGTTAAAAAGGAAACGAAAGGCTATTAAATAATCATAGAAACCCAGTGTGACAAGGCACCTTGAAAGATCATCTAATTGCCCTCTTGTCTCTAAGCTAGCTGTTTTGAACCATCTCATGCAGATGGGCATTTATTCTCCTTTTTAAGTCCTTGGTGACTGGAGATTATAATATATCCTTAGACCTCCTATTTGAATGTCTTCTTAGTCACAAAGCCTCTGTTCGAGTTATATAGTCTTTCATCAACTGTAGGAGTAAACTTTGGTACATTCATAAAGGCATCTTTGGCATATAGCATGCTGTAATGGGTTCTTCTCTTCCCTTTGCCAATTTTGGAATATGGGAGAGGAGGTGGCAAGAATTATGGCAAGGGGAGGTGGTGGGCAAAGAGAGAGGGGCAGACAGAGACAGATAGAAGCACACACAGAGATATAGAGAGACAAAGAGAGATACAGAGAGAGGAAATAGGAAAGGAGAGAGATGGAAGGAGGGAGTGGGGAAAGGAAGAGAGAAGGAAATGCTAAGAGATGAGAGAGGAGACAGAGACGGAGAGAGGGAGAGAGAGACAGAGACAGAGAGAGAGACAGAGAGAATACAGGATATGTATATATATATGTATATATGTATGTATGTATGTATGTATGTATGTATATATGTCCTCTTACTGGATAGACAGATGACTATCTTCTCCCTTTTTTTTTTTTTTTGGTGGTATAGAGGTTAGGAGGATATGATAATGCTTTCCTCTTTATTCAAGGAGTTCTCGTACGTCCATAGATGTAGCATTGTCTGATAAAGGTTGTATAATGAAGAGTGTGAGTGTGGCCAGTAGTACTTGGAAGAAATAGAGATGAAATGATAGCCTGGGTTCTTTTTTGTTATCCTAGTTTAGAATAAACAATTCCAGGTGTAAAGCAATTTCAGAACATTTTCAAAGAAGAAAATCAATATAGGCTAAATAAGTCTTTCCAGATCTCTCCCCTACACACATCCCCTTCTTCCTCAAATATTCTTGCCTTTCGTTCTCTTTCTTACATACTGTAAGGATTCCCCTGCCCCCACCTGTATAATACAAACTTCTTGAGGGAAAAATCTCATCCATTTTTTCTTTGTACTCTGTCTCCTGGCACGGAGCCTGGCACATAGTAGGTACTTAATGAATATATGTTGTATTTGTTTTTAAACATTATAATATACGTTAAATCTTTATGTTTTGTGCTGAAAAGAGGTGGGGAAATGAAGGCATTATGAGACAGGGAATGGGGATACCAGAGAAAGACTTAGTTATAGCTAACATCAATCCCATCTGCTCACCTGCTGAACTGATTTTTCTCTTGTTCTGTCCTCAGTGGAGATGGAGGACAGCTGGTCCCTGTCCCCTATTTAATAACCTCCATTATTTCAAATACCATCCTCAGGACACTTCTTAGTCTCCTCTTCTTGAGGCTAAAAATTCCCACTTCCTGTAACTTTTCCTCATGGGGCCTATTTACCCTTGAATCATAGCACACAGACCTTAAGAACATTTATCTTGGACAATCCACAGGACATGCCTGTTATAGAAGACTTGAAAGGAAAAAGAATGTGTTGATGACAACAGATGTCTTAACTCTCCTCATTAGCATGGCAAAGGATCTTGTATAATAAGATGCATACGAAATTTGACAGAGTTATATTTCTATCTCATCCTTCATTGATAATAACAGCCTAGCCTTCTTCCAAAATAAGCTGCTTTTTTCAGTCAAAGACATCATGCAGCCCATTGTAGTTGCTGTTGTGATTTCTGCTTGTTACTGTAGCTGAATCCATTGGACACGTGGATCAATAAGGGAAAGATCATGTGGAAAGGCCTATCCTTCAGTAAGATGGCATTGGTCAGACGACACACTCATCTCACCCATGTAAAAACAGTTTAAAGATTTTCCTTTATATGTTCATAACTGCAGATAGACCGAGTCATTTCCTAAAAGAGAAATGCTACCAGCGGTATCAAGAACTGGCTGATGGCAACTGGTTGGCTTAGACCTAGGAGGCAGGCCTAGGCTCACTCAGCTAACCATCAGAGCACATTTTTACCTATAGGAAGTTGATTGCTGCAAATCATGTTGTACTCAGTGTGGATTCAAGTACTTTCTTCTCATTCCATATTGCTTCCTTTTGTCTGATGTTCTGGGCATATTGATTCACTTACCCCTTGAACTTGAAATTCTCATAAGAATTCACGTGTCTGATATGGACACCACCTTCTGTCTCTAACTTATCACTGTAGTACTTTGTTTTCTTTGGTGTTTGTCTCCTGATTACAATTAATTAATGTGATTCATATTTATGGTACAGTAGAAAGAGCACTCACTCTGGGCAATCTAGAGGATCTAGGTTTGAATCCTACTTCAAAACCCTAATATATATGTGACCTTAGGCAAATCATTTAATCTCACTGGACCTCAGTTTCTTCATCTGTAAAATGAGGGAGGTGTATTAGGTGACCTATGAGATCCTTTTCAGCTGTATCATAGGTATAGGATTCTATTATGCTTCTTATTGGGAAGCTGCTTGTCCTAGCCTTCTATGATTTCTAGCTTAGAAAGGCATTGTTTATACTAATGGAGACCCACAGGACCAATCAAAGACAAAGTACTATACCTAATTTCATTTAAGGGAAGGACTGGGAAGAACACTAGAATAGGGATCCTTGGCTCTAAAATACAGAATGCAAGAGGGTACTGTGGAAATAGTATTTCACAGAAGTCAAGAGACATGGGATTAAAGATGTGATGTTGGCACTTACTTGCTTACTTGTTACGTTGCCATAACATTTTCCCCCAAAACTTTCAGTTTTCTTATCCGCAAAATGAGTAGAATATTACTTGTAAGACAACATATATCTCTTAGGATGGTTGCAAATAAAGTGTTTTGTTTGTTTTAATTTCAAGCTATAGTAATTTGGTGATAAAAATGTTTTTTTTAATTAATGTGAATTGCTATTATTTTTAAAATCTAGTTTTTCAAGCTCCCCTTCTGTTTTGTAGATGTGGAGGATGGGTATAGAATACTACATATAAGGCCAAACTTTTTTGATGGATTGATTAATTTTGTTAAAAGTTTTTCTCCATCTTCACATGGAATATATGGAATGATTTTCTGCAAGAAATGCATTAAAATATAAGTGATATAAAAACATAAGGCATCAATATGTATGTTTTTTAAAAAGAAATTAGTCTTCCTCATTCTTCAGATAAAATATACTCACATGCAAAGTGAAAAAGAGAAGACAGCAAATGGGAATTTGGTTGTTGGATAACCATACAGCTATAATAATTCTGCCTTCTTAGTTTTAGCAGCATGATTATCTTCAAAAAATTCCATACTTCGATTCTCTTCCAGAAATGTTATAAATGTTGCTATAGGGTGTATTTTGGGACTATAATTAACTTCCCTTCCCAACCATCCACCTTAGAATGCCTAGCTAGTGTCTCAAGATTCTGTGGTAGCTCCAAATCTAGTCAAGATAGAGAAAACTTTGTTCAGGGGAGAGGAGAATTAAAAGGGCATACAATTTAGGGAGATTTCTAGCTCAATATAAACATTTAAAATGACTAAAATGACAATTTGAAAATATAATCATTTTAAATGTAAAATACCTAAGGCTTTTGCTTTTGTATCTCCTTAATTTCTATGTATATCCCTCCTCACTACCCCAAACAGTTAATCTTTATTTATAATAAAAAAAAACTAATTAGCATATATGTATAGGGGGGAGAAGTTCAACAAAAACTACCAAGGCATCAAACAAGTATAACAGGATAGACAATATTCCTATAGCTAACAACTTCTGCAAATAAGACAGAGGGGGCAATTTTGCATCCCTATTTTTGGTCAAAATTGTTTTTTATAATTACTCAGCATCCAATTGCTTTGTTGTTATTTCCACTTGGATTGCTGCAGTCATTGTGGCATACTATTTTCTTGCTTCTGGTTTACTTTATATCACATCATTTCAATTAAGTCTTTCTATGCTTCTGAAGATATTCTTAATAAGAAACCTATTTAAGAAAAGAATTCCTTTTAATAGCATGAAATTAGATTACAAATCAATATCTATCTTAAGCCATATTGTACATATTGTGCCATGATGCCACCTAGCCATTTACATTATAGTTTGTGCATGCCTTTGAGAGGAGAGTTGGAAGAAAAAAGGAGGTAAAGAGGAGGCTGAGAGGGAAAGGAGGGAAGGTAAACCGAGAAAAGTTAGAAGAGTTGGGAGGTAAGAATGGAAAGCAGTTGTTTCCTTTAATGTAACTACTTGAAAAACAACTTGATTACCAATAATACATCTTGCTAGAGTCTCTGGAACTCATTCCTTGACTTCCTCTGACTGTGAGAATCAATAAATCAGAAAACATTCATTAAGCACCAACTATATGCCAGACATGGTGCTAGGCTTTGGATTATACACTGGCTTTTAGTGACTAGGAGATTGAATGTCAGATATGTGCTTAAGGAAAATCATTTTGGCAGTGGTTTAGAGGCTGGATTGGAGGGGAGAAAGGCTTGAGATAGAAAGACCATTGCAATATTCCAGGTGAGAAGAGATCAGGGCTTGGACTAAAGTGAGGCCATCTGAATAGAGAAGTGGTTGAATATGAGAAATGTTATGGAGGTAGAATGATGAGATCTGGCAATCAACTGGATGTAAGGAGTGAAGGAGTCAAGGATAATATGCACAATATGAAGCAGATAGATACGAAGTGGTGTCCTCTGCAGAAACAGAAAAGTTTGGTATCAGGGAGAGGGAACTATATCTTCTTCATTCAACATTTCATGTCAAATCTAAAATCAATGGGGGTGCCTCTTGTTGATAAGAGATAATTCAGTCTTGAATCCAAGAGATCCTGTCTTATTAGGAACAGAAAATCATGCCTGAATCTGGTCATGCAACTCATTGCTACCCTTTTTTCTTAATACTTTTGTTTCAGCAAGTCAAGTGGAATAAGGTGTATTATCACCTCCCTCCCCCTTTCTCAATTCAAAGCAGCTAGGAAGCAACAAGGTGTTAGAAGATAGTGGAATAGTTAATTTAAGTTTTACAAAGCATGTGTGAGCAGGCAGGTAAGCAGGTCTAATAGTGTTTTTGGCTTGGTTTTGGTTCCACCATACTCTGAACATCAATGTGCTCTGTTGATGCATTGACTTTCATCTTAAAAATAAAAACAAAAATAGGAAAGCCAGTGGAATGTGTAATGTCCCCCCAGAATGTCTCATGTATTAGTGGCCAAGTGAGCAGAACAACCAAGAGTCTGGACATAGCACCTTCTGGGATCAGTGTATCTTAACTGGTTAGGTGGAAGTGTATCTCTAAATCCATACATGGAAGATCCCTGCCATTAGAGTAAGCTGAACAGGTAAGGAGGAATGTGACGATACTTCTCATTTATTTCCTCCTTATCATCTCTTTTGCTCAGGTGACTCATTTGAAAGTAAAAAAAATATTGGGGCAGCTCAGTGGTGCAGTACATAGAGCACTGGCCCTGGAGTCAGGAGGACCTGAGTTCAAATACGACCTCAGACACTTAACATGCACTAGCCATGTAACCTTGGGCAAGTCACTTAACCCCAACTGCCCTTCCCTTCCCCCTCCAAAAAGAAAAAAAAAAGAAAGTAAAAAAAATCTTGCCTACCTGAACTCAGGATGCTGTCAGACTCAACTCTATGTGTGTGGGTGCATGTGTTTGGATGTGTGTGGAAGTGTGCATGTATGTGGACATGTGTGTTTTTCCTTCAGAGAAAAGTTCCAATAGCTCTCTCTTGACTTTAGGATAAAATACAAATTTTTGTTCTGGCCATTAAAGCTTTTCACAACAAAGCTCTAATCTAATCCAATAAACACTTATTAAGTACCTACCTCCTGTGGGTCAGGCATTGTGCTAAGCTCCAGTCCAAATGTTCACACTCTGGCATGTTAATCTTCCTTGTACATATTGCATTCCAACTTTACTGGTTTAAGTGCTATTCCCTGTAGGCTATATTCCATTTTCCAGCCTTGGGTTATCTACAAGCCCTGTCCCCCTTCTCTTCTCCATTCTTCCTCTTAGAATCCTTAACTTCCATCAACATTCACTCAGCTTTAGTCTAACCTACAGTCTAACATCTGGGCAGCTAGGTGGCACCATAGTGCATAGAGCTCCAGGCTTTCCTTCCAGAAGGCTCATCCTCCTGAGTTCAAATATGGCCTCAGACACTTTGTGACTCTGGGCAAGTCATTTAACCCTGTTTGCCTCAGATTCCCCTATGTGAAATGAGCTGGCAAAGAAAATAATGAATTACTCCATTATCATTCCTAAGAAAACCCCACATGGGGTCATAAAGAATTGGACACAACTGAGAAATGACTCAACAACAACAAAAACTATCTGAGGCCTATCTTGATTCTCTTAGTTGCTAGAAACTTCCCCCTTCCACCTCCCAGAAATCACTTTGTATTTACTTGGTACAGATTTTATATTTACCTCTTTATACACATCATTCTCTTTTTTGTCCTTTCCTTTCTCCCAAAAATGTAAACTCCTTGAGGGGAAGAATTTTGTTGTTGTTATCGTCTACATAGCCCAAGTGTCTGTCAAATTGCCTGGCACACAGCAAGACCTTAATAAATTCTTATTGAATGAATGAATGAGAAGCTCTCCAGTAGTGCTAAGATCTGTCATTAAGTCTCATTATGGAATATTGTTCCCATCCTTTGCAACAAGTCAAGGAGAAACTTTGGCCTTGGGACCCTACCATTCATTGTCATGGTCTCTTCTTAGAACTATTCTTACATATTCCTAGACCACCGAATGCTAGAATTTATTTTTAGCCCAGAACAATCCAAAGATATGGGCTTAAAAATCAAACACAGAGAAATACAGAAGAAACAAACAGAAACCCTAACCACACTACCCTTCACCGCCCACAATGAAAAAAAAAAAGTAAAATCTCTAAACCTGACATCGTTTTCACTTTATCATTATGCACTATCCTAGTATACTGTCAAAGGCAACATTTGATTTACAGTACTTTTTATTTAAGCATCTGGCAGCTTGATTAATTTGATTAATTAATTTCTTAGAATTCTATCAAATGTGCTGCACTGTAATTTGAGCAAGGAGCTACACAATGAAAAATAGCTCTTAAAAATCAAGGAATGTCATTGTTCTATGTTTGGTCTTATTAAATTCTCATCTTAATATATAATACCAGAAAGAAATTACAAAACTGAATCAAGAGAAAAATAAATGTCCAGGTAAACAGTAAAGCATAAGTCCTCAATGGGGGGTACAAAGTATTGATTCCTACTACAGATCCTTAAAGTTCTGTGCAATGATCTTTGCAGAGGCCATCTTAAAGGATGGGAAATATGTACTGTCCTTTCAATGGATCCTTGATTCTTGTCTTAAAAGGAGTCTCCCTGGCAATTCGATGTGCTGCCTGCTGCTTGGCCCTAGAATGTGATCAGTCTAGCAAGACCCTCACAAAGAAAGTCTGCTCAAAGTGTTGGGTCACATACCCATGTCAAACATTTTCCTCTACGGGGCAAAAATCGATCTATTTGCTACACTTGTTGTTATGCAATCTGGTGTCTGGACATCATACCGCTGATAAGTTGAAAACATCTCTCAACTGACAGCTTTCAGAACTGGTTTTCCCTGCTATCCAGCTGATGAGCTTACAGCCATCCCACATTTTCCTGACCACTGCAATTTCACAAGCAAGGCCTAGTGAGGTAATCATCAACCTCAGCAAAATTGTTGTATGAGGGGAATTTCGTTAGCATTGTTGTCAACGCAGCTGGATGCAATAACCCTGCTTTCCTTTGCAGATTTGGAGTCTGTGAATACCAAACTGCAGTGGTGTTCCTGGGCTCTTGCTGGCACGCCCTAACATCTGGTTCACATTTGTTTTTCAGATGGAGAGACAAACTGCCCTTTGCCGGAGAGGCCCATCTGTATAGAGACTTTGGGGTCTGGTTGTGGGCTGCATGTCTCATGGTGCATGACTACACTGTTTGTTTGCCATTTTCAAACAGGGGCAGAATCAGAGGTGATAAATCCATGGGATCCAATAGAATTTTCCCCAATGCCCACATCCAGGTGTATAGACTAGTTAGGACCACATGTGCATTTGAATATAATTTGCATACATTTACATATGTTTCTGTTAGACATAACATTCTGAAGAAATTTTCATTAGAGATTGTATTGTTTCTTGATTGTGCACATATGTATGCATTTCAATCCATCCACTGCTATTGACCTGAGTTCTCCCAGAAGTAAAGAGTGGATAGGTAGACTGAAGGGAGAGATGAGAGCAGACAGTCCCAATGAGTGACACCAGAAATCATTTCTAGGTCACCAGTGGCACCTGGACTTCATTTTGATAGATAAGAAAAAAATGAAAGCTAAAAGAATCTGAACTAATTCTAAGCAAAATTATAAATCAGATAAAATTTGGCAAGGTGCACTTCTCTTACCATTTCAGTCTCCCTCTCCCACCCTATGCTGCCCCCTCATAATTCCAAGAAACCTAATACTGAAACTCACTTTCCAAGGCTACCTGCTGTGGTACCCCACCTGATATATTGACTGGGAAATAAAAATGGTCAACAAAAAGTTGAATTATGCATTTTAATAATAATAAATGTAAAGTGCTACACTTACCTTCAAGAAATCAATTTCTCAGATACTAGAAAGGAAAATATAGTTAGATAAGAATCCATGATAAAAATCTGGGGATTTTAGTGAACTGAAAGCTCAATATTAGTCAGTAGTATTCTTAACTATTCCCCTACCAAAACATCCCATTAATGGTATCATTAAGGAAGGAATCACGATATTCAGAATAAGAGCGATTCTCATCCTGTGGAATTCTCCCCTGGTCAGATCACATCTGGACCATGGTTTTCAGTTTGAGGTATATTTTAGAAAGGATATTGACAAACTGGATAACAATCAGGAAAAGTGATAAGAATGGTAAAAAACTGATAACCATGCCATAAGAGAATGATACCAGTTGAAAAAAGGGGGCATTTGGTCTGAAAAAAAATACTAAAGCAGAATACCATAGTAGTAGAAATGTTTGAGGGGCTATTTTGTGGCAAAATAGATTAGGCTCTTTCTTTTTGACTCAAGAAAACAGAACTTGAAACAATGGGTGAAAGTTTCAAAAGAGGTAGATTTCAGATTCATATGAAGATACATTAAAATAAAACATAAAACAACTTTTGAAATAATTAATGGCTGTCCACAATACTCTTTTAAGAAGTAGTCTGTTCCTTGTCCCTGGCAGGCAATACATACATGACCCTTTGTCAGGAACATTATAGAGGACAATACTAACCAGAAACAGTTTGGACCAGCATTGTATATTTAAAGCTAGAATAGCCTTGAGAGGTTATCAAGTCCACCCGCCTCATCTTAGAGATAAGAGAACTGAGTCCCAAAAAGGTTCAAATGAATTTCCTATGATCAGATGGCTAGAAAGGGGCAATGCCAGTTTTCTTTTGGCATCAATCATGTGATATTTTTGGTTCTTAACTGGCTAATTTATAGCATGATAGAAAATTGGAACACATGGGTTCTAGGGTTTCTTCCAGGGTTGAAATTCCACGAGTTACATGATCTGTCTGTCTTTAAAACTATGACAGGAGTAACATAGAGCTATTGACCAAATGTATTAAGGCTAGAATTAAGGACCATCTTTTAAAATGTTGTTTTGTTTTGTTTTTTAGATTAAAACAAAAGGAAGTGCTTCTTTAGAATGAGGTCTATTATTTAACTGGTCTGGGTAATGCCCTAGTGAGGAAACTCCTTCTAACAATGGAAGTGAATGCTTTATCTGTGATGTTTTAGTCTTAGAACAGGAGTTCTCAATGGGTCTATGGACAGAATTCAGAGGATCAGTTTACTTGGAAGGGAAAAAATGCATCTTTATTTTGATTAATCTGTAAATGAAATTTAGCACCTCCTTCAATTAGTAATGTAGGCAACAATATTAATAATAACATTAATAATACCTGTGACTTTTTCACCAATAATTAGAGATATTTTCATATGACGGTATAATTATAGATATCTTGAAATATAATTTATTTTCATCACTAAATGTACTTATGTATACTGCTAAAGTGTGACTACTCCTCTCTGCAAACTGTATTTAATATAAACGGGGAGTTCTGGGAAGATAACTACATAGGTCAGAAAAATCCAGGCTCTCCCAATTTCCTCCACAAACTGACAGAACACTGTCTCTAAGTGAACATAAAATGTTAAAAATAAAAGGGTAAAGTTGTCCTAAGACAACTTGAAAGGACCTCAGGAAAGACATGACCTTCAGGGTCTGAGGTTGGCCTAAGTGAAGTATGAACACCTATATAGTTGATTTTCTTCATAATCCTATGTGTTTTATATTGTTCATTTAAAAATATCACTTTAATATAGTCCAAAGATGTCACCACCCTACCAAAGGGGACCATTACACACACACACACACACACACACACACACACTGGTTATAAACCCATCTTAGAGGATTATCTAGAGCATTGAAATGTTGAGTGACTAGCCCAGTTTCACACAATTAATATGCATCAGAGGCAGGACTTGAACCTAGGATTTCTTTCCTAGTTCTTCATCAACAATACAACACTCTCTTAAACAACTGTAGTAACAAATTTAATCATTTTTATCTTAGGTACAGAATGAAACATATGCTGTTTTCAAATCACTTTATACCAAATTGTGAATGATGATTGCTTCATGTCTAATCATTAAGAGATGCTTGGAACATTTGTGGAAACCCTTGGCTATTTGCAGTTGACTTCACAGAGGACAAACATGCCTACCATAAAACTAACTTTGAGTGAACGCCATTAGAGATAGGATGGCTAGAACATAAACCTGACTTAGAATGTATTTTTGATTTCCCCCACACCTCTACCCATGGATTTCCTCTTGCTTTTAGACACAACTCAGGTGCTATCTACTCTGTGAAGCTTTCACTGATTCCCTCTCACTGTTACCAGTTAAAAGACATCTTTCATTCTTCAAATTTCTCCTAGCTCACTGTCTAGATGTCTCCTTTGTACAGTCAAGTTTTGCTTTGGACCATCCATTCCTCTCAACTTTTTTGATGTATTTGTATATGTTTCATTTCAATTGTTACTGTAGGCACTTACTAAATATTTATTGAATTGAATTATACCTAAGTTTCCTTGAGGGTAAGAAAAGTGACATTCTTCGTAGGCTCAGTGCCTAGAAAAGTTATTTTTATGTAGCAAATATTTAAATATATGTCAAAGAATTGAATACTGGCTGGGTAGATAGTGATGATGGAGATACTGATGTGTTATTTGCTTAGGAATAACATGATAATCATCACATAAAATAGTAATACCATTCTATTTATTTTAAAAGTCTTTTAAAAAAAATCAATGCATTTAAAGTAATACATTGAAATTTACAATAGTAGTCTATATAGCCATATAATAAATGGAAGACTTGGAAAATAGAAGACTTTTTGGTTTAGTGTGAAGATCACTCTGTGTGGAAAGAGTACTGCCTCTGCCTTGTATGGTTCATTCCCACTATCTGGGCTTCAATTTCCCCATCTTTCAAATGGATTGTTAGATATTTTCTAAGTTTCCTTCCAACTTTAATATTTTGTCATTCTATCATCTTGCCTCAAAGTGAATTGAATTGCTGTGTTTCATGGTAAAGCCAGAAGCAAATCCTAACCAAGACCACAGGGAGAATCAATTTCAGATCTAGACCTTTAGTGAATCACTGCTAGTCAGTTTAATCAGTTAGGAAAATGAGATTAAGGTTTGAAGTATAGTGATTGTTTGCCTTGATTTGGGGGATGTAGACTTGTTTCTTCCTTGTAGACTTCCTTGCTGTCAGTTGTTAAATAGCTGCATATATGTATTTCCTGCCAAAATCATCTAATTATTAGGTCCCAACTGGGTAACCAGTTGCTACAACCCATGTATATGGAAGCAATTTGGAACATTTCCATTTCTGCCTATGACAAATTGAAGTTAAGAGGAAAGAATTTTGAAAAGTAAAGGGAAACATTTCATTCTCTCTTTTGTTGTATCAGTGCATGCTTTTCAGGTTTCTACCTGTCTTCCATCCCAACTGAATGAGACCATGGAATATTCCCTTATGTTCCTTTAGGGATATCTTCTTTTGAACTATCATAACCAATTTCTGTGTATCTGAATAAATACTTTTCATCATCCTCATCATCTACCATCACCACCCATAAACCGAGTGTCTAAGGGCTAGATTCTATGGATGATATCATCATCATCATCCTCATGCCCTGACCATAAGTAATATCCAGTTTAGTTCAGTGGACATAGAAACATAAATGATCATGTATATACTTACTTGTCTATATATTGTATTCCTCTAGTAGTGTGTAAGCACCTTATGGGCAAGGTATTTGTTTTTGTTGGTTTGTTTTGTCTTTGTATCCCTAGTGATCACCCATGTGGCTGGCACATATGTGGACCCCTATTTGTATACATGTGTCTGTTTCTTTTGTATTGGATTAAATTGGAACAAAGATACAGAAGTGAGAATCTCTCTCTCTTGTTTTTCTCTATCTATCTATATATCTATATCTATATCTATAGTGTGTATGTGTGTGTACAAGGCATTTTCAGGAGACAGTGATTTTACTAATTTGTATAGAACGAAGGTTCACACACAAAAGTTGAAAGATAAATTTGAAGAAATAGCTTGGGACAAGATTATGGAGGATTAGGAAAGTTAGGCTATGGAATTTAGACTTCATTTTATAATATGAGCTTATATTTATTTATATGGTATTTTAAAATTGACAATATATTCTGCTAACACACACAAGTATTGTGGAAATTTTTTTCCTGTTTTTTTTTTCCTTCAGAGAAGGAAATAGAAGCTTAGAGAGCCACACATTTGATGAAGAACAGAGCTGGTGCCTAAACCCAGACCTTCTTATTCTGAATTTAATGATCTTTGTATTTCACCACACTTCCTAGATTTCTTAAGCAATGAACTTCTTTTGACAGTTTTTAAGCAAGGTATTGGCATGATACAAACTGTGTTTTAGGAAGCTAAGTCAGCTTTGATGTTTAGGTTCAATTGCTAGAGTTATGACTAAAGCACAAGGAAGAGGAGATAATGGCAGAGACTGGAGGTTGTGAAAAGAGTTAGGAAATTGCTGCAGTAACCAAAGAATGTAGTGATGAGGTGGATGGAGTTATGCTTTTTCTTCACCAGAGTCTGGGCAACGTTCTCCAAAATGGAGAGATCTCAAGAACTTAGAGACTATCTCTCTGTGTTTATAATCTCTATCCATTCTTCAAGACCCAGCTCATGGCTTACCTACTCCATGAAGTCTTCATTAACCATTTCAGGTTTCATTGTCATTACCAGCTGGCATTTAAAAATATTTTATCTGAACATACTCTTGTATTACAGAGAGGCAACCTGGCACAGTGAATATAGTGCTAGGCTTGTTATAGGAAAAAAATAATTTCAAATCCTGCCTTTGGGGCTTAAAAAATCATTAAGAATTTATTAAATACGTACTATATGTCAGATACTGTGCTATTCTGTGATGATACAAAATGTAAAAGAAAACAATTCCTGCCTTCAAGGACCTTACTTCCTATAAGAGAAGTATACACACACACAAATACACACACAGAGGTATGCATATACATACAAACATATATGTGTATATACATATACACATACATTCATATACATATAAACACTCCCACCTCCATTCTCCCCCAACATAGATAAAATAGATAATAGATAGATAAATTTAATAGATAAAATCTAATTTTGGAGGACACTCACTTCTAGAGAGAGAACAAGGAAAGGCCTTCTGTGGGATGTCAGTTGGGTTGTGCTGTGAAGGAAATTTTGGATTCTAAAAGGAAATGTGAAGAGGGAGAACATTCAAGACATGGAAGACTGTCTGTACTCCAGTTTCCTCATCTATAAAATGAACAAATTAAATTATATCCTCTATAAGGACCCCATTTGCCTCAAAGCCTGTGTTCATGATACCAGTCTGGCTGGAGTATGGAGTATGTGAAGGGGTATTATACATAATATCATTGGAAAGGTGAGTTTTGAAGGACTTTAAATATCATACAAAGAATTTATATGTGATCTTATAGATAACAGAAAACCCTTGGATTTTTTTTATTTTTTGAGTAGGGGAGTGACATTTTTAGGTGTTTGCTTTAGCACTTTGACAGGAAGAATAATTAGGGGTTATTGAAATAGTGTAAGTGGCATTGAGGGCTTGAACTAGGATGATGGCCATGATAGGGGAGAAATTACAAAAGTGAAAGATATTATAGAGAAAAAAATCAATAAAATTTAACAACTGATGCTGTATAAGAAAAGAAAATACTACATCAAAGATGATGCCAAATTGTGAATTTGGGTGACTAAAAGAATAATGATGGCCTCAACAGATATAGGGCTGGCCAGACAAGGGGTAAGCTTTTGGGGAAAGGTAATAATCTATGTTTTGGACAAGTTGGGGTTGAAACATCAGTTTGAAATATCTAATAGTCAGTTGGAGATGAAAGAATGTAACTCAGTAGAGAAAGGTATTAGATATATAGATTTGAATGTTATCTGCATGGAGAAAATAATTAAACTCATGGAAAATATGTGAAGGAAGAAGAGAGAGACTTGGGGTACACACCCAGTTAGGATGTGGAAAACAGATGATTATCCAACAAAGAAATGCTGAAAAGGAGCAATCAAGCATGTGGGAGGAGAAGGAAGAGATAGTGAGAAGAGGGTGGTCAGAAATGCTGAGTACTTTAGGAAGTATGATAGTTGACAATTTGATAGAAAGAATTTGACAATTAAGGGATCACTGATACTTTGGTGAGAACAGTTTGAATAAGTGATGACCCTAAAAGCCAGATTGAAGGGAATTAAAAGCAAATGATGAGAGAGAAAGGGGAGTCAATGAGTACAGGTAGCTTAGTTATTGTTTACCATGGACAAGTCATTTCACTAAGACTTGTCTGCTAAGTTATAAAGCATAATGATCTCTGCCGGTGAAGAAGATAATATTTAGTAATGTGGATGATAAAATAATGTAGAATGGGATTGAAAAGGCAAAGACACTGCACTGTCTTCTTTCTTGTGCAAAGATGCAATGATGGCCTCAACAGATATAGGGTAGGCCAGACAAGGGGTAAACTTTTGGGGAAAGGTAATAAGAGGGAATTACTTTTACGTGGTCTTTAAGTAGTGGAATTTAAGTATTTTGAACTTTCTGCTCTCTCACACACGTTTCACCTGTCTTAGAAATGACTTGCCAAGGTTGAGGTGATTCCCTATGAAGAAAGTCAGCCTTTCTGGCATCCATAGCACCTGGCTCCTCAAACAAAGATAATCACTACAAAGTACATATACATAAATAGACCATATCAATGCAAAAAAGCAGTAGAAATAAAAGAAATCCAATACCACTTAGGGTTTCTAAGATAAAAACTAGATTTTCACCTATGCTACAATCAATTAAAAAACATTTATTAAGCATCTACTGTGTGTAAGGCACTGTTAGGAATTGAGGATACAAAGACAAAAAAAGGAAGACTGCTACAAGGAGCTTATATCAAGGGAGACAATGTGTACAGGCAGAAATAGACAAAGGATAATTTAAAAAAATTACAAGATAGTTTTGGGAGGGACAACACTAATGACAAGAGGGATGAGAAGGACCTCATTTAGAAGGTGACTCTTAAGCTTTATTCTGAAGAAAATTTAGGATTCCAAACAGGGGTGTGCTGGAGCCAGATTGAACTAGCTGATTGTTAAATTTTCAGCGTGAACCTTTACACCTCAGAAATCAACAAATTCTCCAAATCAAGATTTGATTTATTGTTTTGCTCATTGTCCAGACTTTAAAAAGGGAAGAAAACATTAAAAATACAGATTAACCTTAAAAGTATGAAGAGTATATATTTTGCCTCCAGAAAACTGACGGTACAACATTTACCAGTATACTTCAGTTCTAAGAGGACAAAGTGAGGAAGGAGTGCATTTTCGGAACTTTGAAAGGTGCAGGACAAAAGTCCAAAGATGGGAGTAACGTTTCCTGTATGAGGAATATAAAAGCAGCCAATTTGAATGAACCATTGAATATGTGAAGGGGAGTAATGCATAATAAAGCTGGAAATAATCCAGAGTTCCTAACTTTGCCATAAAAATATGGTTGTTGCTTAACACAGAAGTGTTGATTGGTCGGAATATGCCTGAAAACCTTCACCAGAAACAGAAGGATTTGTGTAGTTGAGGGTGGGAGGGGTAGGATGTTGGTGAAGGACAGCGATTCAGCAAGGTTAAAAAGAATGTGACTGAGGGCAATTCTCTACCAATAGCCAAGTTTGCTCTTTCAGCCTGCTCTCTGATGTTCTACCACATCAATTAAAAGTTGAATACTGTGAGTGACCTTGTTTAGCTGTAGTAACTTAGCCTTACTTTCTAAATAGTAATTAAAAACAGCCAAGCTATAACTTAGGAAGGTTCAGATGAATGAGTTCCCTCCAGCAGCCCCATGGGAGTACATCACTTCAGCGACAGTTTTGGCTTCTTCCTTGCTAATCCATCAGTGAAGTGATAGGACCTCCTCACTGGGCCGCCATGTGGATAATCTATGAATATGGGTTGGCCGGCCAGGAGCCGTTACTGAGGAAATAGCTCAGTGAATTATTATATAAAATGTACTTTTTTAAGGAATCAAGCTTGAGAAATCCATGTCAGGCTCCCAATTACTTGGTTTAGAGCCATGTTGTGTGAAGATTTATGTCAAACCACAAAGAAACCTCTCCCACTCAATTGCCCTCTTATTACTGATTAGCTCAAGTGGTTAGAACGTTGTTCTAGTGACTTCTAAGTGGTAGATTTAGTTTTTGTATAGATTGATCAATCAATTAGCAAGCATTTATTAGGCATTTATTATTTGCCTGACATGTCAGGCCCTGGGGATATGATCATAAGCATTAGATAGCCCTTGCCCTCAAGGAACTTACATTATATAGAAGGAAACAGAATATTAGCACAGAGCTATGTACAAAGTAAATGAGGTAATTTGAGGGGTAGGGCATTAGAAGCTGGAGGGGGGGGCGTGGTAGAATCTGTAAAAGTCCCTTGTAGGAAGAAACTCTAGAAAATGTTTTAAAGCATTCTGGAGATTCTAAGAGGCAAAGGAAGTGGGGAGTCTATTTCAGGCTTGAGTTAGGAAAACTGTTCAAGGTAAGGAAACAACAAATGGAATGCCACTGGTAGAGGAAAATAAGTAAGGCAATTTGGTTAAACCATAGTGTATGTAAAGGCTAGTGATGGACAGTGAGACTGAAAAGTCATTAAGCACTCATTAAGTGCTTACTATATGCTAGGTTCTGTATTAAGCACTATGGAGACAAAGAAAGGCAAAAACAGTCCCTGCTCACATTCTAATAGGGGAGACTTCATGCAAACAACTATGTACAACCAAGATATTTACAGGATAAATTTAAGGGAATCTCAGATGGAAGGCACTGATATTAAAAGGGATCAGGAAAGATTTCTTGCAGAAAGTGAGATTTTGCCTAAACCTGAAGGAAGTCAGAGGAACCAGGAGGTGGAGACAAGAAAGCAGAGGATTCCAGGGATGGCAAACAACTAGTGAAAATTCAGGGAGTCAGAATAGCAAGGAGGCCAGTGTTACTGGATCATGGGGTATAAAAAATGTTATAAGGTATAAGAAGACTGGTAAGATAGGAAGAGGCCAGGTTGTGAAAGGCTTTAAAATGCAAACAGAGGATGTTGTATTTGATTGTGGAAGTATTAGGGAGTCACTGGAGTTTATTGAATGGAGTGGGGAGAACAGAGGGCAGTGACTTGGCAGACCTGCATTTTAGGAAGATAACTTTGATAGCTTGGTGGGGGGGATAATGGACTGGAATGGTAAGAGACTTGAGGCAGTGAAATTAAACGTAGATCTAATGCAATAGTCCAGGGGTGAGGTGATGAGGGTGTATGCAAGGGTGGTGGAACATCAAAGAAGAGAAGATATGTGTGAGAGATATAGAGGTAAAATCAACAGGGACTGACAGCAGGTTGGATATGGGTGGGGAGTTAGGATACAAGGATGACATCTGTGTTTGAAGTTTGGATCACTGGGAGGATGGTGATGCCCTTGAAAGTACTAAAGTTTGAAAGAAACAATGATTAAGAATAAGAAGATACTTTTGGTTTGGGACACATTGGGTTTAATGTGTCCATGAGATATCCAGTTTAGAATATGTAGCAGTCAGTTAAAGATATGAGTCTAGAGGTCAGAAGAGAGATTAAAACTTGAAAAATAGGTTTGAGAATCATCTGTATAGGGATAATAATGAATCTATGGGTGATATATGGGTAAATAGTTCATATAGAGAAGAGAAGATTGCTCAGGACAGAGACTTGGGGATATCCAATACTTATGGGTCCAACCTTGAAGAATACCCAGTAAAGGAGATTAAGAGTTGCCAAAAATATAGGAGGAAAACCATAGGAGAGCAGAATCATGGAGACCTAGAGAGTATCAAAGAGAAGAAGGTGATTGACAGTTTTAAAGGCTTCACAGAAGAAAACAAACATGAGTATTGAGAAAAGGCAATTAGATTTGGCACTTAAACAGTTATTAGCAAGTTTGGAGAGTACAGTTTCAGTGAAATGATAAGGAACTTGTTTTAGAAAACTTTCTCAAGGAGTTTAGCTACAAATGGGAAGTGAAATAGAAGCCAGTAGCTAGAGGAGATGAATGGATTGAGTGAGCACCGTTTTAAGGATAAGAAAGACAGGAACAAGCTTGTGGGACCCAGCTATATAGGATCCAGGCAAATGAATTAGTGGTGGGAAGGCATCTGAATGATGTAATATGAAAATGAGGTGCAAAGAAAGATCACTTGATGAATGACTTCATTACATTTTTTTTGCCTTTTTTTTGGGAGGGCATTTGGGGTTATGTGACTTGCCCAAGGTCACATGGCTAGTTTTTTGTGTTAAATTTCTGAGGCCAGATTTGAACTCAGGTCCTCCTACTCCAGGGCTGGTGCTCTAGTCACTGCACTACCTAGCCACCCCAACTTCATTACTTTTAATGTAATTTAAGGCAAAGTTCTCAGTTGAGAGGGTGGAGGAATGGAGTGCAATGAAAGGTTTGAAGAGGATAAAAAGGTTTGTCAAAGCTGGTATGGTGAGTGGGATACTGAATCAACTAGAAAGATTAAGAAAATTGCCTTACCATAATAAGCACCCAGTTAAGATTATATAATGAATTCATAAGGGACCTAGTCAATGTGCTTTCTTTTTTTCTGCCATAACTCTGTTTAGTAGCAGGTGATTAGAAGTAATAGCTGTGTATGGTGGGAATAATATAATGCTGATGCTTGGCAGGGAAAGACTGGCAATAGAATAAATGGTCAAAAGATTCAAGAGTAGAGGAATAGTATAGAATTGAACTGGTTCACCACAGTGTCAAGATGAGAAAGTATAGTCAGTACAGGGATGATATTCTGTGAAAGAAATGATGGTTGGAAGGATTTGAAGTTATCATGAGGATGAAGAATAAGATTAGAGATTGTGAGGCAGAGGGAAAGATAAAATGATACAATATTATGATCAGATAAAGGAATTTTAGAATTCATGAACATGAATAGAACATCCATGGGTAATGGCAAGGTGAAGGCTATAAACATCTTTTCATGAAGTTGAGGTGGTATGAAGGAATAGGTCATAAAAATGATTAAATTGAGGAACTGTGAAGTTAGGCTACTCAAAGGAGTAGCAATATATGAGTTGAGTTTCCTTAGCATAAGAAAAAGCCATGAGTCAGATAAATTCATTGAGAAAAGAAGGATATTGTCCTGGAGTTCAGTAGATAACAGCTACCAGAATCTGGATTGGGTGATTTTATATGTGTGTGTATACATACATACATACATACATATACATGTATATATATCTTCATCTTCATCCCATATGAAGTGATTGCCTTTCTTTCATAGACAAACCCCTCTACACACACAAGTGATTCCACTCCATTCCATGTTCTTCAGTTTATTACCCCTGTAGCACCCCCACCTCCTCACTAATTGACAAAATCTCCCTATCTGCTGGCTGCTGTATTGCCTGCAAACATGTTCACATCTTTATTATCCTTAAAATAATGCTCACTCAAACCATTCATCTCCTCTAGCTATAGGCCTCTATCTCACTTCCCATTTGTAACTAAACTCCTTGAGAAATTTACTAAAACAAGTTCCTTATCATTTTACTGAAATTGTACTCTCCAAAGTTGGGTTATATATATGCATATAGATAGAGAGAGAGTAAATCTCAAAGGAATAGAAGTTTCTGAATGATGATGGTAAAGTATGTCTGTAAGTGGCCATGGATAGCAAAGAATATTTTAACAGTCCCACCAGAACCATTGACTTCGAGAATATGAGGAAAAATACAACTAGTTCTGGATAGGATGATCGTGAATGTGGTGTGATTAAAGGGATTCAGGTCTCAGTGAGTGTAAGCTAATAGAAGGAGAGAGAAGGGAAAAAATAGATCAAAGTAAGTTATAGAGCAGGTATTTCAGAGAGCACAGTAGAAGGGGTAGGAATATCTGGAGTGGTATGCTGGGTGTGTGTGGGTTGAGGGGGTTGGGAATAAGGGAGCAGTTAGTGGGAGATAGAGAAATGACAATGTATATTGAGGACCAAGAGGTTAGGTCATTGAGACAGGGAGAATATAATGTGGTTACTTAGTGGAGAACAAACCCCCAAACCTGAAAAAATTTTAGAAAGAAATTTTTATCAGTTCAGCAAAGAAGACAGGCAGGAAATTGTCTGGGTCCCCCACACTTGTTCGATTTTCTACTTTGACCCTGTCCCTTTTCAAAAGTATGTGCTTCTAACTACCCTTCCCCATAATCTGCCCTTCCTTCTATCATCCTCCTTCTTATCCTCTTCCCCTCTACTTTCCTATAGGGTAAAATACCTAATTTAATGTGTATGTTGTTCCCTCCTTAAGCCAAATTCAATGAGTGTAAGGTTGCCCCATTCCCTTTTGCCTTCCTGTTCTTCCCCTTCATTGTAACAGTTTTCCTGGACTCTTTTATATGAGATAATTTACCCTATTCTGTCTCTCCCCATCTCCTCTCGTTACATTCCTCCCTCACATCTTAATTTTATTTTTAAATATCATCTCTTCCTATTCAGTTGATGCTATGCCCTCTGTCTGTGTATACCTGAACACATATATACATGTACTCACAAGAGTATGTTCATATGCACATATACCCTCCTATATATATATATATATATATATACACATTTATATTCCCTTCAACTATCCTCATACTGAGAAAAGTTTCATAAGTTATAATTATTGTTTTTCTCTGTAGGAATGTAAATAGTTCAACTTTGATAAGTTCTTTATGATTTATTTTCCCTTTTTACCTTCTCATGCTTCTCTTGCTTCTTGTATTTGAATATCAAATTTTCCTTTTCACTCTGGTTTTTTCATCAAGAATGCTTGAAAGTTCTCTATTTCATTGAATGACCATGTATTCCCCCAAAATATTATACTCAGTTTTGCTGGGTAGGTGATTGTGTGTGTGTGTGTGTGTGTGTGTGTGTGTGTGTATACACATATATAGAGTAAAATAATTTAGAAAGGTAGCTTAAAGTCAGATTACAGAAAGCTTTAAATGTTAGAGTTTTCCTTTGATTCTAAAAACAATATGGAATAACTGTAATTTCTGGGAAATGGGAATAATATGTGGTTGAGTTAGAGGATGATAGCTTGAGGGAGCAGTAGGGGCAAATGAAGCTTTTTTTTTGTTGTTCATTTTGCTTTGTATTGTTTTTCAAGATGTAGGAGAACAGGTTGTGTTTGGAAGAGTTCGTTGAATATTTATGGAATCAAATTACTTGTGGAAATTCACTGGAGGAAATGCGAGAGAATGAGGTCAAGGGTACCATACATAAAATGGTTGACCTTAGAAAGAAGGAATATGTCTTCACCAGACTGGAGTAAGAAGAAGAGAATAGGAGCTGATATCACTAGGTTTTGCAATGCAAAGTAAGCAAGAGGGAACTCAGGCTTCTGCAGAGAGAGAAGGTGGGGAGAGGTAGAGAATGCTGTGGGATACTTGAGGAAAGAGAAGAATATTTGGAATATCCTTTGTGTGTAGTACTATAAAGAAGCAATTAACTGATGAGTAAATGATTTGTCTCTTGGCAGTGAGAATCCAGTGGAGATCGGATAATATATGTAAGATGTAGATAGCCATAAAATTCATCTTAACCTATATCCAGGTGGCTCAAAAGAAGGTAGGTATTGGTTGTTGGTCTTAGCAAAGAAAAGGCTCACATTTTTATCAGATTGGAATTATAGAGGAAAGAACAGGGGGATAGATATCTTTGGAATTTTGACTACCTTTCTCTGAGGGAGAGTTTGATTCCTTCCTGGAGGGGAGAAGAAGGGGTTATGAGTCTGACAACTCTGTTCTCTGAGATGGAATTATAGACTATTGATTAGTTGGTTGTTGTCCTTCCTTCTTTTTTTTTTTTAAGCAATTGGGGTTAAATAACTTGCTCAAGGTTACACGGCTAGTCATTATTTATGTGTGGGTGCTCATTTTCTGAGGCCGGATTTGATCTCGGGTCATCCCAACTCCGAGGCCGGCGCTCTTACTTGCTCCGCCACCTAGCCGCCCCTTTTAGGACAATTGGGGTTAAGTAACTTGCCCAAGGTCACACGGCTAGGTTTTTGTTTGTGTGGGTTAAGTGTCTGAGGCCGGATCCGAATTCAGGTCCTTCTGACTCCAGGGCCGGCGCTCTACTCACTGCGCCACCTAGCCGCCCCTGTCCTTCCTTCTTGAAGAGGGCCAAAATGACATAACCATGCTAGAGTCAAGTTTCAATGTGTCCAGTTATGGCTGATCAGACCAAGATGAGCTCAGAATCCTCTATCACAGGTCGGGCACAAACAGTCCATGTTGACATTTGGGGTGGATATTCTAAATTTGTGCATCCTGAATTTCTTTTGAGCTGTTTCAATTCTACTTTGCTCATAGAGCACAGCACCTTCTCTGATGTGGGCACGCCATGCTGAGAGGTCCTGTGCCAATGTCTCCCATGTCAGACGATCAATTCCAAAGCTCTTAAGAGAGACCTCAAGAGTGTCCTTGTATTATTTCTTCTGATAACTATAAGTCACATTAAATGGTCTAGGAACACATTGTTTCATGGTTTAAAATTCACAAAGCTGTTACTACGTCTTAAAAAGAGTACCGTACGTATGCTTACATCCACACGAAATACTAGTAACTACAAAAGACTGTTAACAAATAGTGAATAAGGAGTAAACTGATTTCCTAAGCAGATAAGCAGAAATCAGAGATGTTCTACCAAAAAATACACATGAATGAATGAACAATTTAAATGGAAGTGAGTTATCTACTCAACTTTACTTAGAGAGTCCCCAGTTTCACACAAGGGGAAATTCCCTGAAGTCTCTAGGGAGTCAAGCTAGAAGTCAGAGACATGTTAAAGATCTGGTCCCCTTTTACATTTCTATGAGAGATGATTTATCTTTCTATTCCTTGGAGTTGGTCCAGAAGAGAGTCTGGTACCATGTGTTTGTCTCAAAGAAGAGATGAAAAATATCTTTTCTCTCTAAAACACACACACCAGTCCTCACATAGTCACATCTCATTGAGTTGTTCTCTCCACCAATATAGAATCACACATAAGCAGTTGAATACAAAATGCCCCAGGCTTGAAACTTGAAACTTTACACATACTTTACACACACTTTACACATACTTTACACATACATCAATGATTGACCCAGTCATTATAATTGGGTGATCTCCTCTAGCAGTGGTCAGCGGCTGGTATGTAGGAGCAGAAGAAGCTCCTGGTGATGAGTAATTGAGGACTATGGTTTGGAAAGTCATTAAGAGTGACATGAAGAAAAAGGGTCCCTAAGTAAAAAACCGTGACGCTGAATTAGTTAGCTCTAGGTTCAAGAATCTAAGGGACAAAAGTAGGGCCCGATCAGGTTCTGGGAGAATACCAATAAAGAGAACCCTGGAGGTTAGGATGAGGATAAAGTACAGGTTTATAAGGAGTAAAGTAGAAAGAGAGGAGAAATGATTGGAGGTTATGATCAGACAAAGAATCCAGCTAAAATAGAAGTTATTAGAGAGATATAATGCAATTTCATCAATTATTCTAGTTACAATCACAGAAAAGGTCTTTTTTATTTCAGTCTCCTGGAATAGACAGCTGAATTTTAGTGATATCTGTCCAGCTTGGATTTGTCTCAGGCTGCAAGGCCTCCTGTGACAGTCTCAGTAGACTCCAAATAATGCCCTAGAAATATAGGTAGGGGTAGGGGGAGAGACAGATGAGCAAAGCTTTTGTGTTTCCAGAGGCCAGACCTAAGCTCAGTCTGGGGCATCGCCATGTAAATGAATTCTCAGGACATGATTAGGACAGCTTAATCCAGCATGTAATAAAGGCCTTAGCCAACTCTAAGCTCTGAACATGCTTTCATTTGGGGCTGGAAGAAAATTTGGCCATCTCTACTTATATTCCTCATTCTTTGTTGGAGTACTGAAACAGTTCACTTAGAAAGAAGAAGGAAAAAAAAGGGGGAAGAGAAAAAAAAAAGACCACTTTATATCCCTTGATGTGTTCTCTCAACCAGGTTTCAGTTGCTCTGAGGCTTTTGCCGCAGTGGCATTCCTGCTTCAAATAAGACTGATTAAAATGAAATTACTCAGTCTCCTGACCCATAGCAAATTTCATGAGCTGCAATTTGTCTAGTAGTTGAGCTGTGAGTACAATCTGATTGGCTATAATTTAGGTTTATAGTTCCTATTTTTTTCTCAAACACAGTAGACTCCAGTGATCCTGAAATAAAGAATTAGAGGGAAAAAAGGGGGAGTTTAGTATGAGCTAAGAAAAGGTGGAGAGAGAGAAAAGAAGCCTGCTTCATAAGGCTGTTTGCTTTTTAAAAAGCTCAAATCTGCAAGGTCTCTGGAGCTTAATTTAACTCAGCAGAGATGTTTCTTACATTTGCATCTGTTAATTCCATTCTAGACTTCCATCGTGTTCCTGTCCATCTGGATCCTTTTCACTGATATTGGCTAGTATAAATAATGCCAATTTCTCTCTCTCTCCATGACATCTATTCTTTTAAGTAAAAAAAATACCTAATGTGGGAAATGTAGATGGTACATGGTAGGTAAAACTGGGAAAAAACCAACTGGATGATCAGGAGCTTGTTTTAAATAAATTTATCTTTGCCTAAATCCTGGGAGAGCATATACACCTAAGGTATCATCATCATTCTGTCATATTCTCTCTCTCTCTCTCTCTCTCTCTCTCTCTCTCTCTCTCTCTCTCTCTCTCTCATCCTTTTCTGGATAAGGAGATGAATTACTTACAAGTCTTCTCTTCAAATGACTGGGAGGGTGAACTGGGGAAATGGTACCAACAGCCCTTTGCTGAGGCAGCTTATGGACAAAACTGTCACCTTATCTAAAAAAGCCTCTTATTATTCAGGAAAGTCTAGGTAAACCTCTTATTACTTCTTTGCAGCCTTGAACAATTAAACATAAGGAAATAGGCCAGGCATAAAAGCAAAAGTTAAACTCTCAGCTAAATAAAAGGAATTGGGGGAAGGGAAGTAAATTGAGTGGTGTTACCATTCTCAGGTGTTCTGGCAAAAATGTAGAGAGACAACTTCAACTAGTTGGACATTATACTATTAATGAAATTTTATTAACAGACAATTATTTATAATTCATGCTTATTAACTTGGAATCCATCAAATAGATGACAGATTCCATGGGGGTCAATGGGAGGAGATATCCCTAAAGAGTTCATCATGTCCCTATCATCTGCCCAACTAGACTGCAAAATCCCTCAGGAAAGGACTTTACCTAATTCATTTTGGGGCCAAAGGAATTGGATTTAAATCCTAGATCTGTATCTTTTTTTTTTTTTTTGCTTTTTGGAGGGCAATTGGGGTTAAGTAACTTGCCCTAGGTCACACGGATAGGTTTTTTGTTTGTGTGTGCCAAGTGTCTGAGGCCGGAACCTAACTCAGGTCTTTCTGACTCCAGAGCCGGAGCTCTACTCACTGCGCCACCTAGCCGCCCGGCCCCCCCAGATCTATTTCTTATTGCCTATGTCATCAAGGGCAGGTATGTCTCTGACCTTCCCTTTCTACATTTACAAAATAGGAATAAATAATTGTACTTCCTACTTCACAGGGTTGCTGTGAAGAAAATGTTTAATAAAGCGTAATGTACCATAAAAATGTGAATTATCATTACAATTACCTGAACAAACTGGTGTGAGTCTGAATCTCCCTAGGCCTCAGTTTCTTTATCTGTAAAATGAAAGGTTACACTCAATGGTCTTTTAAGGTCTCATTCAGCATTAAAATTCTAGGGTCTGGGATCTATGATTTTGTGTACCTTTCAGGACACACTGTTTTAGAACTGAATTGAAACCAAATCTCCCTTCTAGAACATGAAGTTTTTGAGGATTTCTCTTTCATTTCTATATCACTACTATCTATTTAGAATTGAGTTTTGCCTCAGTGCCTATTAGTAGATTTTGTTGTGGAATTTTTATAATTGATAAAGTAGAAAGAACATTGGTGTTGGACTCAGAAGACCTAGAGGCAAGTCCTGCATAAAATACTTATTATTTGTATGACAATGGATAAGTCACTTTAATTCTCTGAAATTTAGTTTGCTCATTTATAAAATGAAGAGAAAGCACTTTTACTACTGACCTCACAGAATGCTCATCTCAGGGGTCCTCAAAGCCCCATTGAGTCCTATCCCATACCTATATCAGAGACCTTTCAGTAACATTGTCAGTGAGTGGGCAAGCGACCTTCACATTAAGGCCTTTAGCAAGGGCAAACCAACTAATTATCTCCTAATGTATCTCCTAATGCAGCACATTGTATTTTGGGGCAGCTCTAATGGTTAGGAAGTTTGTCCTTGAATAGAAAATAAGTCTATGTTTCTAAAACTTTTAATTCATTACTCCTAGTTCTACCTTCTGGGTCCAAGAAGAAAATCTCTTACTGGCGATAACCTGTCTAAAATGTTTAAACGTTCCCGGTTTCTTTAAAGACTTCTTGTCCTGAGGCCCCCCTCACTATCCTGGTTTCTTTTCTCTGGTTACACTCTAGCTTGTCAATGTCCTTCCTAAAATGTAGCATCCAGGACAGAACACAATATGTCAAATGTGATCAAAGCAAGGCAAAGTACAGTAGGATATCACCTCCCATGTGACCCTGATAAAATAACACCCCGACTTTGCTAAGGCAGCCAAATATAGCCTGATGATTCTATTTCTTACTATTAACTCATGGTGAGCTTGAAACCAACAAGTGCTCCCTGCCCCACTCCTAGAATAAAAGCTCCTAGAGGGCATAAACCACTTTATGTTCCTTTGTGCCCTGGTCATAGTAAGTGCTTAATAAATAATTATTTAAAAAAAGAATGAATTTCACCCCCCAAAACTGCTCTTTTGTCATGCAGAATTATGGTGAGGAAAGTGTTTTGTAAATACCATAGAAATGTGAGTCATGATTGTTTCCTGGTTAACTCCTATATGTCTGTCTGCTTCCTCATCCCCCCAATAAGTTCTCACAGGTTGAAGGTCAGATACCCAGGAAGTATGTATACACACACACACACACACACACACACACACACACACACTCACACTCGCGCATGCATACACACATACACACACATGCACATACACACGTGCCAAAGGCAGGGTGTTATTTTATCAGGGTGATGATACTTATACCGGAAACCTTTCAGTAACATTGTCAGTGATTAGGCATATAGCCTTCACATTAAGGCCTTTAGCAAGGGCAAACCAACTAATTAGCTCCTAATGCAGGACATCGTATTTGGGGGCAGCTCTAATGGTTAGGAGGTTTGTACTCAAATAGAAAATAAGTCTATGTTTCTAAAACTTTTAATTCATTACACCTCATTTTCCTCAATTTCCTCATCTGTAAAACAGGCTGGAGAAGGCAAACCACTGGCAAAGCACTCTAGTATCTTTGCTAAGAAAACGTCAAATGTAGTCACAGCATTTTGGATAGGACTGAACAACAATCCGTAATCAACTGGCCTGAAGGTTGGGGTAGGAGAGAATGATTTGCATAGGGATGTCCTGACCAATCCCCTCTCAAATATAAAAATATCTCCTATGACTATTTCAGCATGAATGACATTTTTCTGGGATAGCATGACATATTACAGACAACTCTAATTGAAAAGATCCTAAAGCTACATTCAGTTTTTGTTTATTTTTCTTTTTTTTTTGTTTTTTATTTATATTTTTTTATTTTTATTTTTATTTTTTTAATTTTTTTTAAACAAATGCTTCATTAACTTCTGTTTTACATCATTCATTTCTGCCAGATTTTGAGTTACAATCATTTTCCCCCCCTTATTCCCCTACCCAACCTCCCAGAATAGTAGTCCCACAAGATATCGCTTCCTCCAATCTGCTCTCTCCCATACCTTCTCCCATACCCCCATCGACTTTTCCATTAGAGGAAGGTGAATCTTTGTGTCCCAATGCCTGCACATCTTATCTCCTATTACAAGCAAAAGAGGATTAATAATAGTATTTATATATATTTGAAACATTTAATGTTAAGACCTCGAATTTCAGATCCATTTCCTTCCTCCCTTGTCACCCATTCCCTCTTGGGAGATAAGTAATTCAGTATATGTTGTACATGTCTAGCTATGCAAAACATTATCATAGTAGATATATTGTACAAGGCTGCTTATAATTCCCTCCCACTCATCCCACCCCCACCTGGTCCATTCCCTACATGATCCTGTCCCTCTTCTATAGTGGGTACTTCCAACCTCCCCTCACCCCAAGGATGCCCTCCCATCCATCATCCCTCTTCTTATCCCCCTTCCCCCTATCCTGCTGCAGGTTGAGATCCCATTTAGTATGTATGTCATTTTCTCCCTGAACCAAATTCAATGTGAATGTGGTTTTGCCTTTTTAGCCTTCCTTATTCTCCCCCTCCTGTGCAACCACTTCCCCTTGCTTCTTCTACATGAGATAGTTTACCCTACCCTGTCTCTCCCCATCTCCTTTTGCCACTTTCCTCTCTCACCTCATAATTTCATCCCTTGAGTATTCTCCCTTCCCAACAAATTCAACCTATGCCCTCTATCCATATATAACTGTAACCATATACACACACATTCACATATGTATTCATATGACCACACCCCCTTCTTCCATTATTTTCATAGTGAGAAAGATATCATCAGTCACAGTTATTGCTTTTCCATATAGGAATGTAAATAGTTCAACTTTGATAAGTTCCTTTTGATTTCTTTTCCCTGATTACCTTCTCAGGCATCTCTTCCTTCTTGTGTCTGGATGTCAAATTTTCTATTCAATTCTGGTTTTTTCCTCAAGAATGCTTGAAAGTCCTCTATTCCACTGAATGACCATATTTTCCCCTGAAACAAAATACTCAGTTTTGCTGGGTAGGTGACCCTTGGGTTCATTCCCAGTTCTTTTGCCCTCTGGAATATCATATTCCATGCCCTTCTCTCCCTCAGTGTAGAAGCTGCCAGGTCCTGGGCTATTCTGATTGTGTTTCCACAATATTGAAATTGTTTCTTCCTGGCTGCTCGTAGTATTTTCTCCTTGATCTGGGGATTCTGGAACCTGGCTATAATATTCCTGGGAGTTTTCTTTTTGGGATCTTTTTCAGGAGGTGATCGGTGGATTCTTTCAACCTCTATTTTGCCCTCTGGATCTAAAACATCAGGGCAGTTTTCCTTGAGAATTTCTTGAAGGGTGATTTCTAGGTTCTTTCTTTGATCATGGCTTTCAGGTAGTCCAATAATTTTTAAATTGTCTCTCCTGGATCTATTTTCCAGGTCAGTGGTTTTTCCCATGAGATATTTCACATTGCCTTCTAATCTTTCATTTGTTTGGATCTGCTTAACAGCATCTTGATTTCTCATAAAGTCACTAGCTTCCATTTGCTCCAGTCTAACTCTGAAGGAATGAATCTCCTCAGTGAACTTTTGAGATTCTTTTTCCATCTGGCAAATTCGACTTTTTAAGGCATTCTTCTCCTCAATGCCCTTTTGGGCCTCCTTTGCCATTTGAGCTAGTCTATTTTTTAAGGTGTTGTTTTCCTCAGTCAGGCTGTTGACCCTCATTTCATACTTTTCCTGCATCCTTCTCATTTCTCTTTCTAATTTTTCCTCCACTTCTCTTATTTGATTTTTAAAGTCCTTCTTAAGGTCCTCTATGGCCTGCAACCCACTGATGTTTTCCCCTGGGGCTTTGGGAGCAGGACTTCTGACCTCACAGTCCTTTTCCCGCTCTATGCCCCCAAAATAGGAGTCTAGGGTTGCATTTTTCTGTTTCCTTTGCCTTGGCATGTTGCCACTTAATTGCTTGACTTTTGGGCTTGTTGCCACACTATGGCTTTAAGGCCAGATAGAGGAATTTTCGTCCCGAATGTGTGGGGGCCAACTTCCGTTTCTGGCAAGCTGTAAACCCACCCACAACTTCCACCCTAGATCACAATCCAGATCCAGGGAGGTTAAAGCAAGAGCGATTACACCCCCAAGACTGATCGCTGGATCTCCCCATGATTTGTAGGCTGGGAGCCGGAGCTGCCTCTGAAAACTACAAAATGGCGTGTTTCTAGCCCCCAGGGGAGGGAGCTGACGCATTCCCCAAATACAGGTCCCAAAGTCCATAGGACACTAACCTCTTACTTTGTCCTAGGCATGTCTATGTTGATAATTCTGGAGTCGCCACAGCTCCTGGTATTCTGGGTTTCCTCCAGCCAGCTGCTGGCCCTGCCGCCCTGGGGCTAAAACCTCGGCTCACGCGGACCTGGGCTAGGCTCGGCTCCTGCGCTCTGCGCTCTGCGCGCTGCCAGGTCCCAGACCTCTGCGCTGGTCCTTCCTGCAGGGCTGCTGGGCTGTCCTCAGCGGGAGGTTAGCTTCTCTGTGTCATTCTGGGGGTGCTGGGGCTCCAGAAGTTGTTCAGAGTCCCCTTTTACATAGTTTGGGGGGAATCTGGGGGCAGAGAGGCTTGGACGAGCTGTTTCTACTCCGCCATCTTGGCTCCGCCCGAGCTACTGCAATTCTGCTTTTCTTTTGTTTATTTTTCAAACTATTTTTCAGAACTATAGTAGATCTCTATTGCTTTGAGGCAAACCCTCCCCCTGGCCCCCAATCAGTTCCAAATTAACTAGAACCAAGAGATTTCTATTCAATTTTAATAGAAGAAAGGAGACTGGATCACCTACAGGGGACAGATTATTTAAGCAAAGAACACACAACAGCCCCTGCCTACTGTATGTAATTTTAGGTAAATGTTGGAGTTGTCTAGGCAAATCCTCTCATATTACAGATAAGGTCATTGTGATCTATTGAAAAGAAGACACTTGATCAAAGTACCATAAAAAAAGTTAGTTGGAGAGCCAGGATGGGTTTCTTAATTGCATGCTCTTTACCATTATGTTATGCTTGATAGTAATGATAATGAAGTAAAGTAGAACACTCCACTCTTTTTTTTTCTCCATTTATAATCTCTTTTGTCCTTAACCTTTAATAACACTGATTTTTCTTTAATGTAAACAAACTTATTTTTAATGGTTTCCCCTCCCTCTTTTGGGACCAATCATTTACTTTTTTTTTTTTTTGCTCTTTATAGCGCAATTGGGGTTAAGTAACTTGCCCAAGGTCACATGGCTAGGTTTTTTGTTTGTGTGTGTTAAGTGTCAGAGGCCGGACCGAACTCAGGTCCTTCTGACTCCAGGGCCAACGCTCTACTCACTGTGCCACTTAGCCGCCCCTCAATCGTTTACTTTTGAACTCAAATTTCAGATTTTAGATTGTCTTACTCAAAAATGCATGAGAACCTTTCCCATTTCTTTAAGTAGTAAGTTAGATATAAAGCGACAACAGATTAATGAATTAATTTTCTTTATTCCTCAGGAGTCATTAAGAAAAACAAAACTCTTGAAAGTGATATTTTGAGTCCAAATCATCTTTCCTTAGGGGATGTCACTATACTCCTAAAGAGAAGGGGAGGGGAAAGTTTCTAGTGTTGGCTATTGTCCTTAATATTCCCTACACGTTTAGAAAGGCAAGGAAGTCCATAATTTGGGCAGGAATTGTAGTTTTCACATTTAAAGAACCCAGGTATAATTTTTGGTCTAGGAAGACTAGACACCAGAGGGTGCTGAAGTGATGCAAAATTTTGTCTTGTTGGCTTTCTACACAATTTTCTGTTGGCATCATGACCTCCTACATTATCAGACAAGGGACAGACATAATTGATGGCCTCAATTTTACACCCCTTCATGCTTCATCTTTGGCTGGCTTAAACTTTACTGAAGTCATAGGCTATAGGAACAGATCATGGTTTGTGCAATCTAGTTGTTTCTGCTGTCTCAACAGCTACTTTGGAACATGGTCAATCCAATTGATTGTGTGGAAATCGACTTTAAAAAAATTGATTGTGCTGCAGCCAGGTCACTAGCCACTTACAGCTGCTGCCTCACACCCATAAATACTGAAAATGATGTCCCAGAGGGCCCTGGGAAGCCACAGCTTCCAGCCCAGCTAACATGTCCAACTTCATTTTGTTCTTCCCAACAGCAACAGAAGAAGATGTGATTAGAACAACTTGAAAACCAGCCCAAGCTGTTTGAGTCCCCAGAGCAGGGAAGTATTGATGCAAAATCAATCCTTGTTCTTGAAATTATTTCTCACAGATTTTGCAGCTTTCATACAACACTAAATGAAAAATAAAAAGCTGGTGAATAGAAGAATGATTTTGGCCTCTTCCAGTTCACACAATAGTTTCCCATTCATTCCCTATGGGACCAGGTCCAAAATCTTAAACTAGCATTCCTTCTTTATCTAGTATATGTCTAGCCCAATGCCAGGCACTGTGAAAAGTATGAAAGGATAATGCATGGTTCTTACCCTCAAGGAACCCACAGTCTAATTATTGAAAGGGGGTTTATACACATGAAACAAGTGGTAAACAATTCAAACCAGATTATAATCAAGTGCTAAATTGAGTGGTAAATTGAGTTCACAATCTGGTTGGGAGACATGACTAATATATGAAACAGCTAGGGAACAGTAAGAGACGGTACATGATCATGGATTAAATTATGTGTTGTGGACTATGGAAATTCCAAGGGTTTTTTGTCATGTGTCTCTACTTTTCTTCTCCACCATCATCTCCCCTTCCTGCCCCCTCCCAGACATTTCCATTCCATTTTCTTGATGTTACACTGCCACTATTTTTCTCACTTCCATAATTTGTCCTAACATTGATTTGTGACACTGGAATGTCCTCTCCCCTTTTCCTTATCTACCCATATCCTTTCCAATCCCTAAGGCTCAGTGTAAAACCTCACCTCTGTGATGGCAACCACACTGGCATACCAGGATGGCTGCTAGCACAGGTTCTTATATCTGCTTTACTAGGAAAGATAGCTCTTTAAGGGGTCAACAATCTTTTTAAATTACATTCACTAGTTCAGGGGAGAAGTCAGCACCTGGAACTTCAGAGAAATAGAGACCAACAGACAGGGTTCTAAATGCCTGAATCAACTATACACAGCTCTAGATGCAGAGAGCCTTTGCATCTGAGCAGATGGGGAGCTCTGAACATACAGCCACTCAGAATGTTGACCAAGGAATCACAAGATAAGCAAGCCCCCAAAGCAAAATCCAACTCAAAGTATAAATACACTTCTCAGAACCAGAAGGTGTCATAACCCTCTTGACTCAGTACCTAATTAGAAATTAGCAAAAGGTGAGAAATCCTTCCTGCAAGCAAGCCTACCCTAAACAAGTTTCCCTTAATGGGCTCCACATGAGGTTTATTAATGGGCAAGGAAGATCTACTATCCCATTACCATCACAACCTCCTTCACAAAATCTTGTTTGGACAGCTCTAGGTTTTAGGAAGGTTTTGTTGTTGTTGTTTATGGCACTTTTTTTATTTCTGTTTTGCCTGAATTTACCTCTTTATCACTGTCACTCATTTTTCCGAATTCTGACCTGTGGGATCAAACAGAAAAAATCTAATACCTTCTCCACATGGCAGATCTTTATCCCTTCAGGTAATTAAACACGGTTATCATTTTCTAACACCACCTTCTTCTTTTCTTCATGATGTTTTCCAACCTGTAAATTTCATGTAGCACAGAGGGAGAATATGGCTTTAGGTTGGGGTGGGGAACCTTCGACCTTGAGGCCACATGTGGCTCTCTAAGTCCTTGGGTGCGGTCTTTTGACTGAGTCCAGGTTTTACAGAACAAATCCTTTTATTAAGGGGGTTTGTTCAATGAAGTTTGGATTCAATTAAAGGACTGCTTTTGAGGACCTAGAGCCATATGTGCCCTTGAGACCACAGGTTCCCCGTCCCCACTCTAGGTCCTCTGTCTCTAGACCCAATGATCTTGTCACTTTACCATACTGTTTCCACACATTCTCCATGTAATTTCTGTACTTTCAGAGATATTCTGTACTTTGTTTCTTTGTCTCTTTTGCTACTACCAGAAAAGTTATGAGCTACAGACCTTGCTTAGGATCACAGAATATTGGAGTTGGAAAGAAATTTAGAGGCAATGTAGTCTAACCCACACCTAATAAAGAAACTTCTGTAAAATATGCTCATCTGCAAAATGGGAATAAGAATAGCAACTGCCTCCCAGAGTTGCTGTGGGGATAAATGAAAAATATTTGTAAAGTGCTTTTCAAATCTTAAAGACATATATATATCGACATATATAAGACATTAAGTTAGAATGAACTAACAATCTCTGAAGAAAGTCCATTCATAGGCAGCCCATTCAGGTTCTTGTTTCTTCCCTCAGGAATGAATGGGCAAAATTTAGTTCCTCTTCCATTCCATAATTTAATAATTTAATAACAGAAATAAAACACACCAAGTTGAAGATTATCAGTTCCTTTAAAAAGTATTCTTGTGGCATGAACTTGTGATGGTTTACCATCCTGAACACTTTTTATGAATATTCTATAGCATTCCTCCTGAAAAATATAATGCCAGGAGCTGAGCACAAGACTCTAGATGTGGTCTGACCAAGACAAAGGACAGTCCAATTATTATTTCCTAGTCATGAATAAGAAGGAATTTTAAATATAGTTTAATATTCCATTAACTTTTTAGTTAAATTATGACACTATTGTCTCATATTGAACTTATAACCCATTAAAATCCCCATTTTTTTTTATCAAATGAATTGCTATGTGGCTATGCATATCTTATCTTGTATTAATGAGGCTTTTTTGAACCCAAGCCTTAGACTTTACATTGATCACTAATTAATTTTACTTTAACTTATTCAGTCTAGTGTTTTAACCATCGAGATCTTCTTCAATACAGACTCTGCTGTGTTTTATATTAGCTAATCAGTTTAGCACTGTGTCATCTTTACCTCTGATAAACTTCCCTTTTGTGTAAGTCACTGATGAAAGCCAGGACCAAACACAAACCCCTGGGGCCCTCTTTTAGGTTACTATTTTTAAGTTGCCATCAGAATATTAATAATTGTTCTTTGGCTTAGTTTATGTAAGCAGTTATGAATCTACCTAATTATACAATGAACCTGTTCACATTTCTCTAACTTCAAGAATAACAGAAGAGCATTGTCAAGTGTTTTGCCAAAGTACATAGAATACATGAACAGAATTTTCCAATCTCCCAGTCTAGTAACCTTTCCAGAAAAGGAAATTTGGTTTGTTTGGTATGACCCAATCTTGATAAAATCTATTTGGTACCTGGTGGTCACAGTTTCCTTTTCTAGTTATTTACTCATCATCCCTTTAATCATGTGTTTTCAAATTTTGCCAACAATCAAAGTTATTGCCTTAAAGTCTACAGATGCCTTTATCTTCTTTCTTTTGAAAATCAGGATATATATCCTTCCCCAGTACTAAAATATTATTCCTATTGCTCATGATCTTTTAAAGGCCACTGACAGCTCAGAAGTAATCACATAAGTTAGTCCTTTTAATACTCTATAGTTAAGTAGAGTTAGCACATAGTTAAATCTGGGTCAGGTGATTTTAACTCATTAAGGATGACTAGATGCTTTCTCACAATTTCCTGACTGAACATGGCTACTTATTCTCTATTATCAATTTATGTTCAGCTCTTTCCAGTCCAAAGATTATTCTCTATTAAAGATAAAATATAAACAAAACAAGGGTTAAAGTATATTTCCTTCTATGCTTCATTCATCATCATTGTTCTATCATCAGTATCATTCCTCAATTTTCTCTTCACAACTGAGCTTTATAAATGCTTTTTTTTACATCCTCCACTTTCCTTCATAAGGGAAATTACTTATTTTTTTTTAAAGTTTCTTCCCAGAGATACAGCTTTAGAAATTATTTAAAATTACAGAGACTTATTCATTTGAGAATTTTGCTGACTACCATTTTGTTCCACAATGGTCACTCGGATACTAAATTCTCAAAGAGACCTTTTATTTAATTCATTTGAATATTCACTCCTACTATGTAGATTGAAAACCTCTAGGATGTCAGATGGCCTCTTTTCGTTAGTCTACTGGGAGGATATGGCTAAAAGTTGGATGAGGTAGTCAAGCATACATGGGTTGGGATTTGTGTAATTTGTCACCTGAACCACAGATTTAAAGTGGTGTCTCCTAATGTTAGTAGTAAGATATATTCTCAAAATCAATAAAAGTTACTATGAAATATAGAACTCTGAAATAGCATGTGGGTATAACATTTTATACTGTTAGAATGTAAACTCCTTAAATTCAGGGACTATTTCACTTTTGTCTTTATATTCCAGGGCTTCACACAGTTGTTGGTACAACTTCATGTTTAATAAAAGTTTCTCAATTTTATTTACCTGATTTAACATTATTTATTGGTATACACACCACATTTACCTTTGCATATTTTTTCCTAGATTAAAGCTAATGTCTGAGAAGTTACAATGACATGAAGATGACTATGGAATCCTGAATATTCTGCCAAAACTTCTTAATGGTAGATAACATACTATCAAATCTTTGGTTATGCTTACAGTGCTGGACTTATATCCATAGAATGAGAAAAAGCTAATTTTGGAAAGTTACGTTTTGGCCAACAAGTGATAAATATTTTGACCACATTAACTCATGGAAAGGTAGAGTAAGCAGGACTATTCAGATTACTCTTTTGTTTTTATTTTCTTTACCAAAGTTATTTTCAAGTTGCAATTCATAGAACAAGCATGCTTAGAAAGAATTTTAAATCAATCATAGATAAAACATATTAAAAACTCTCATAAATGAATTCAAGTCACTATGTTTGGACAAACTCCAAACTAGGATAGTAAAAGAAATTGTGGACTCAGTATATGTGATTGATAACCTATTGTCTATAAAAATTGTTGGAGAACAGATGTTGAAAAGAAAAAAAAAAACTTGCAATGATGTTGAAGACAAGTAAAAGTTTTGATTTTCAAAGTGGAAGACAACAGGTCTTTAAAGTTATGGGTATTTCTGATATAAATGATTCTGATATAAATTCCCTGAAGTTCTAGTATATATTATCAGAAAGTGTTTTATGAACACTTAAAATGAAAAGTGGTAATCACTCAGGGTTAGCATGGCTCCACATCAAGAACAGTCTATGCTGGGGTATTCCCATTTCCTTTTATTCCAAAAGAATTCAATCAAAGATCCATTTGATTATTTTGTATTCAAGTGGCCATCTTGGAAGAAAGTAGTAGCAATCAAAATTCTCTATTTCTTTTAATATTAAATACCTTTTAGACAGATTCCCTGGAGTAATACATTAGGAGAATGTTGTAGATTCAGCATACCTGGATTAAAGCAGATTGTTTGTTTAATTCTCCAATTTTAGCCTTGTGAAAGAAAAGCAATGCAGCAGAGTTGATAATTGGCTGTCTTTCTGTCAGGGAGCTCTAAGCTTGAGTAAGACTTCTGACACACTAACTGCGTGACCAGTAGTGAACTGTACTGGTTCACTCTACCTCATAGTAACCCAGGCAACTCTCAAAGACTGCAAAACACAGATAAATTGTAATCCTGAACTGATCATAGGAGTATCTACTTTGGAAGTTCCCTGAGCTGATTAAGTGATAAATCTGGGAGAAAAAAAAAGAAAAAGAATCCTTGTAGATACGATGAGCTGGTCTGGGCTATACAATTAGACTAGATAGCTTTAAAATTGTTTGAATGATCACACCCAATGTGTGATGATTAAAAGCTCTGTCAACTAAGAGAGAGATCTTTATTGGAATGCCATAAAGATCCCTCTTTGACTTCTTTTTTTCAACATTTTTACCAATAAGTTCGATGAAGGCATAGACGACATGCTCATTAAAATTAGTAATGAAACAAATAGAGATGAAAAACAATACTAATATATTGAATGAGAGACTTACAGTCCAAGAAGATCTTGATAGATGATATCCAAGGAGACAACAGGCCAAGTCTCACAGGTGAAAGATTAGAGGGACAAGTAAAAAATTATATACTGGACTCAATAAACCAAGTGGACAGTTATGAAATGGGGGAGAAATGGTTATAAAGCAGTTTGTGAGAAGGAAAAAAACCCAATAAAACTTGTGCTTTCATTTGATTACAGACTCCATGTGAATTGGCAGTGTGACATAGATGACCCCTTCCCCTCCAAAAAATAATATCATGTGAGGCCACATTAGTAAAAGTAAATCTTATTTCCAGCAAAAAAGAAGTGGATGGTTACACTGTACTCTACTCATATCTTATTTAGGATGTTCCAATTCTGGGTACCATCATTCAGAAATGATATTGACAAATTGGATTACATTTGGAAAAGGGAGACCAGGATGATAAAAATGTAATCCATGCCATATGAAAATCAGTTGAAGGGAAAACAACATTTACTCTGGAGAATAGAAAGATTTATGAATAGGATGACCCTTTTCCTTTAATATTTGAAGAATTTTCATGATGGTGATAGATCAGACTTTTTCTGCTTGGCCATAGAGATTAGAGTCAGGACTAATTGACAGAAGTTTCAGATTAGGGGAATTTGGTTCCTATTAATTAAAACAATCCCTAAATAGAATTTTCTTCCTTAGGAGGTCTTAAAAAAGAAGCTGGATCATTTGTGAAGAATGTTGTAGAGATGATTTCCATAGGATTGGATGAGATTATCTTTGATGTCATTTATTGTTTTTCTATGATTTCAGTGATTTGAAGTCAAACCAAATGAATCTCACTTTTTTTCTTGCATAGTATTTATAGATTGGTAGGTCAATGGAATGTCATAGATAATATAGTTTAAGATTTCAGCATGACTACTAAAATATGTAAGGACTTCACTCTGGGGAAGTGGAAGGAGTACCCACACTGACGAAGTTACAAATACTTTAGACTATTAAAATATCAGAGAAGTATAGTGTATATGTATGTTTGTATATAGGTATGTATATATACATCAGCATTATTTACAAGAAGATATGGTCCTCAAGGAGAGATAATGTCTCATTTACCTTTATGTCTTTTTAGTCCTTAGTATAACATACTAATATGCTAAATATTTAATAGTATTTGTTCAATGTACATATTCATGAATGAAGTTGAATTGGATGTCCTATTTAGTATATATGCTTATAAATTAATCAATAAATGAGTACTTATTGTACACATTATTTTTTCTCCTTCTGTTTGAGAACACAAAGGTATCTACCTTAAGGATCATATAACCTCTTCATAGAGATAAAATCCAAAACAAAAAAAATCACAAATAAGATGCATAAAGTGCTTAAAATTAACATAGAGTATAATTAATCATGGAATGAACAGTGGAATAAATCTGTGATAATTAATCCTCATGGAGGAGACAAGATTTTTTTTAACTTTTCCTTAGATGATGGTCATTATTTGGATAAGTAGAGAATGGGAAAAAAGAGAAAATCTCCAGGAGGTATTCACATAAACAAGGGCATAGATGAATAAGTATGAATATCATGTGAGGAAAGAAAGGGCACCAGTCTGGTTTAAGTTATAAGTATATGGAAGTGAGGAATGCCACATAATGATGGGGAGATAATTTGTGATGTTATTGTTGAGGCATTTGAATGCCTAGCTCAGATAGGATTTATCCTATGAACGCTGCAGAAGGAATAAAAGCTTCTAAGCAGAAGTGACATAATGGAAGAAGCATCTCAATAAAATTGTTACTCTGATTAGTTTTGGTTTCTCCTGGTTCCTATAAATATTACTGAAAAAGCTCAAGAGACACACTCTCTTCCTTACACTGTACATATACTAAAGCATGTCTTTTATGTATTTGTTTGGCGGCACCAAATTGTTCGGTTCCATCCAGCAGGCAGGAAAGACGTAGTCACTAGAGGTTATCTTGAGGAAGATGACCTATGGCAGCAGAGAAGAGAGCTGACTATGACTTGGAAAGGTATTTAGACCTGGCAGTCTAGAGTTAAGCTTCAAAAGGAAGCAGATCTAGGAAGCCTAAAATGCCCACCAGAATGCTGCATACAGAAAAGAGAAGTATGTTGATGCCGTAAGAAATGAAAGGACATTGGAACCCTGTACTATTGGAAATGTGAGTTGCCTTGACCTCAAGTTTTTCCTCTGTGTCTGCTTTAATACCAGTGCACTTCTGGGCATTCTTTCATTATTGTTCATTCTTTCCCTGATTATAGAAAAGTGCACTCTAGATTTCTGGAGAAAATGTTTTGTAAATATTCAGATGATACCATGTCAATAAACACTTTGCTTTGAGTAGACCGTATCTACTTGTTGAATGATAAAAAATATGTACACCATATATTTGGTGGACTTGATAAAACTAATTGAGCCTAAAACCCAATAATCATAATTTTTTAAAACTTTTTGGAGGGCAATTGGGGTTAAGTAACTTGCCCAAGGTCACACGGCTAGGTTTTTGTTTGTGTGTGTGTTAAGTGTCTGAGGCCGGATCCAAACTCAGGTCCTTCTGACTCCAGGGCTGACACTCTACTCACTGCGCCACCTAGCCACCCCAAGAATTATAATTTCATTCCTGTGGCCTTAGTCTGTGAATTCCAGTATTGGGCAGTAACCCAGAGGGACCACTAATTCTCTCTTTAACATAAAACTGTTGAATTAAATTCAAATTCAGGAAAAAAACAAAACAAAACCCCTACACCATAGAGTAGTGGTAACCTATGTCTAACCTGAGATCAGAGTGGGAATCATTTGAGAAAGCCCAAGTTTAACAGTGAGTTGCTTACCTTTTTTGGACAACTAACCAAAGTTGTCAACTTATATCAAATAAAATTTTTATCTTCTCCTGAACAGGTAACAGTTGTGTAATATGAAGAATTTCTAAACTCTCAGGCTGGAAGCTACCTTATAGTGGGCATGTGAACAACTCTAGTTAAGTAGTTAAATGCCATTTAGCATGATTAATGGGTCATAAAATAACAGTTGCATAAAACAGATGATGAAAGAGTGTTCAAATAAAAGGGGCAGTTACTGAGATTTAAAATATCCAGGAATCATAACCCATAAACCTGTGTATTAAAGACTGTTGTATTTAGCTATTTTTTTGTAATTTGAACTTTTTCCAGCTGTCAGAATTTATTGTGCATATATCAAATATATGTCAGTACCTCAGGAGAACAGTTACTATCTAATAGACACCTAAACATTTTTTTCCATACAGTTCATTTAGGTGACAGACAACAAACAATTAGACAAATAAACAATTAGGTAACAATAGACATTAAACCATTAGCAGTCCATCTGAACAGCATTAGAAAATCAATTCTCAAGCTACCACTAGTTTTCCAACAACAAAACAAAACAAAACAACAACAACAAAAAAAAAAAAAAACAAAATCATTCTGCCTCTATTTTCTGAATCACTTCCAAATGCTAGTATCTATTAAAATTGCTTTTCCACCATCCCTTTCTCATGAATGCTTAGGTATATGTCTGATGCATTGGTTTCTGAGGAAGATGACCTCTAGATAATTGTTTAACCTTAGGCAAGACATTTAAAATTTCTAGTTTCATATTCCTCATCTGTAAAATTAGGAAATTGGACTATATGGGGTCAAAGTTCCCCTAGAGCTTTAAAATCCTGTATTTCTATGATTCTAAACTTTCTTCTCAGAAGTTAGATATAGAATAGCATCTTATATACTGGGCATATTTCATAGAGCCATAGATCTTGAGCTGGAAGTCAACTTAAAGCTATCTAGTCCAAATTTCTTAATATACAGATGAGGACACAGTCCCAGAGAGATTAAAAGTTTTGTTCAAGGTTATACAGTAAGTGACAAAATTGGGATTTGTACACAGGTCCATTGATTTCAAATTCATTACCCATTCCCTTATATCACCAAAATTTCCCTTGAAAATTGAGTCAGTGTAGTATAGTGGAAAGATTATTAAGCTTGATGTCCAAACACCTATGTTGTGGTTGGTTCTAATATTCACTGCTTTTGTAGCCATGGGCAAATTACTTAACTTCTTTGAGTCACAGTTTCTTCATAAGAAAACATATTTCTTATTTCACAGGATTGTTTTGAGGGAAGTATTTTGTCACTTATAAAGTACAATATGAATATCAGTTGTCAATAATGATAATAACTGATCATGATTATGGATATTATTAAGATTAATGATCATGATTATGAAGAATTATGATGAACATAGACATAGTCCCACCCAACACTATGAGTTTATTGACTAGGTTTTCCACCTTGGTTAATTCTGATTTTAGAGAACTAATTGGATCTTGAGGTACAATTCCTATAGATTAGTCTGCTCCCAAAAGAAACTTGGGTCAGAATGGTATGATCTGTTCAAGTAAGCTTGCTCTGTCCTAGATTGGCAAGTGTTTATGTACTGGGGACTTGGTAAATCGGCCAACACAAAAATGTGCAACCCTCAATTTCTAAACTCTGCTTTCCATACAACTTGACAAGATTTTTTGTTATGAGCCCAAAATGTATTTTCAGCTGTTACAGACAGCTCTTAAACATTTGCAGCTCAATGTAGTTGAATATTCACACTGTGTTTTAATTAGGCTAATGTGTGCTTGCTCCAATGTATAATAAAAGACATAATCCATAATTATAACCCCTTTGCACTGCTTCCTGTCAGAGGGATTGGCAAAAAGCATTCTTGTTCTATCATTCAATTTGTTAATGGGATTATGATGAGCAAAAAAGGCCTGATCACCATGGCCAAGCAAGCATGCCTCAGCAAGGTGAAAGGATTAATACTATAGGTCACCAGTAATTTGGGGATGTCAATTGCAGGGCTGGTCTTCGTGTTTCTGAGAAACCAGAGAAACTGAAAAATGTTTGCTCCTCAGAGGTGAGCTGTCACTCATCCTTAATAAGTATGGAGGGACACAATCTCCTCATAGAGCTCCACCTGAATCTGTGTATAATGCATGTTAAAGAGTGTCAGAGGATTCTATTGGAAAGGAAGATGGTAGATAGAAATCATTTTTATTTGTATTGCATCCTTATTAGAAGCTCAAAGTACTTAATATATTATTTTATGGACCCATATATGAACTCTTAGCATATGTTACCTTGTATTGTTATTTATTTCTTAATATGCAGAGCCTATAATCACAACAGTTTATAAATAACTTGTAGAAAGTTTAAGATCTTCAGGAAACCTTCCAATTTATCTGAGAATTGGTATTTATTTCAATTCAATTCTATAAATTGACAAGTTCTTTTGTAATTTTTTTTGTAATTTTACAAATTTTATTTTCAGGGCCTTTACTGCACAGTTGCTAATGCCATCTCTCTCTAAAAACTATTTTATAAACAGGTGTATATACTTTCTCTTCCTCTCTGTGTCCAGAGAGTGTATGGAACGTTCAGGAGGACTAGAACTTCTGATATGAGGGCTCACAGAGCCCTTTTCTGGGCTGTTCATCCACTTTTGGTGTCTACCTGGCACTCAGTTTCCACCTGTGTCTCTAAGAAGCTGCAGCATGTACAACTGACACAGTCTGGTAAACCATCTCAGAAGATGGGCTAAACCAGGTTAAGGGTACCCTCCAATCCTCGAGCCGGTTGGTGAGTTAGAGGGGTACTTTCCAAACATGGAAAGACATACCCTGGAGGAATGGACCCATGAGAACAGTTTGTTCCAATGGCCATGGAAGCAGCTGTAACAGGCATTGTGGAGTTCTTGGAGCTTGGTCAGGCATTGGAGATGCCAAGGTCATCTTGAATTTTGAATTTCTACTGGTTTAAGATGACTCAGGAAGAGAGAGTAAGGCTGATGACTTTTTATAACTATGTCTCACTTAAATCCAATTCATGCATAAGTCAAGGCATCATGCATAATGCCACTGGTCTCTTTGAAATAGGATAAACAACAAGAATATACTTTATCTTTCCCCTTTTTTGCATATAGAATGTAAACTCCTTGAGTAACTTCCTCATCCTAGTGTCTCCAGTACCTTTGAAAGTACTTAAAAAGATATTAAAACCTGGAGGTGACAAAATTTTGAGGGCATTGAGGGATTGATTTTCAACATATCTTACCACAGGTAAAGGGGAAAATGTATTATTATTATTATTATTACCACAAATTAAAAGGCTGCTCAAAGAACTTTAGTAACTACTGTCCTATATGTGTACTTCCCTACATATACAAATATTTTATGAAAATAGTAATAGCTAGCATTCTTATAGCACTTTAAGTTTTACTAAACACTTTACATATATTCTTTCATTTCATCCTCATTACAACTCTGGAGGGTAGGTGCTATTATCCCCATTTTTACAGATGAGAAAACTGAAACAAAGAGAGGTTAAGTTACTTGGTCAGACATACAGAATTTATGCATCTAAAGCAGAATTTGAACTCAGGTCTTCTTGACTACAAGTTCAGCACTCTATCCACTGTTCCTAACCGCCTCAAGAAGAATAATGTGCAAATTCTCACTTATGTACTACTCTTTGGAAGATTAAGTAAAAATTTAAATCTACAGAGTCCCTATTACCCAGTTTAATGTTCTGAACTAATAAAAGTAGACATAATATTGCATCTACCTGTAAATTTCTATGCTGTTTAAAGGAAGAGAAAATACCTGGACATGATTTGAATGCACCTTTACACGTTATGCACCTTTAATAAGATTATTAGAAGGTGGTTGGCATATTTTCGACAATGATATTCCACAATATCAATCAGTTAGGTGGGGATAGCTAGGTGTCACAATGAAAAGACTTATATACTCATGTACATATATTCATCTTCCTGATTTCAAATCTTACCTCAGACGCTTACTAGCTGTGTGACCCTGGACAAGTGATTTAACTTGGTTTGCCTCAGTTTCCTCATCTGTTAAATGGGCTGGAGAAGGAAATGGCAAGCCACTCCATTATCTTTGCTAAGAAAAACTTAAATGGGGTCGTGAAGAGTTGGAGGTGACTGAAAAACAATTAGCAACAACATCCCACAGCATTCCACACTTTTACCCATTACATAATTGACTGAATAGTATAGTGGATATAAATTCCCATTATATTTTTTTTTGTAAACTAGAAAATAACTTAATTTGAGTCAATAGACCAAATACTAACTTGAAGGGTATCCTATAGTAATGTTTCTCCCACGTGCATATAAAAATTACATCTTATTTAGAATATAATAAATGAGATAATTTTGTTCAATAACATTCTCACCATTAATAGCCAATGGCGTAATCAATGAACCATTTTCTTGTCCAAGTATTTGCTACTGTCAAGGAGATCATTCAAGGTGAAGTCTAGTTCAAGGGGACATTCTTTAAGGAAAGTGAAGTTCTGCAGATGTTCATTTTTGCAGATAACATGATGTATATCACACCCTGGAATATTGTAGAGCTATGAGATACTAAATGACTAAAGAATTTGGGCTAAACATCTACATATTTAAATGGATGTATCTGAATGCATGCATATAAAAACTCATCCATTAATGTCTCTCTCTGTATATCTACCTATCTATCTATATATGTATACATACATACGTATATACATGCATACACATATATACACACATACACATATATATGTGTGTATATGTTTGTATACACACACACACACATATATCCCTTTTGGATAGATTTGGCAAATGGACATTGAGTTGGGCTCAGGTTTGAAGAGGAAGGGAAACTAGGTTTGATTTCTTTGGGGATTTGCAACATTTTTTAATAACTCCAAACTTTTCCACAAAATAGTTTCATGTCTTTCTTAGCAACATTCTTCATGTCATAACAAGTCACTGTCTAGTCTTTGAAGAATGGAAATACATTATCATACAAAGGTCAGAGGAGAGACATGTAATGAGTTTATATATGCTGCAACACAAAACAAGATATTTTGATGTAGGAGCTATATTATTATCATATGCAAAAAAGTAGACGGTCTGGGTAAATTTGAAAGCAAGCAGAAATCAATATATAACCCACATGCTATAATTGTATCTTGAGAACACCAGGGGAAATTAAGGAAGACCTCCAGTATGTTGAGTGGATTTCACATGCTGGCAAGAATTCCATAGGATGGACAAACATGAATGGACAGTGATTGACTTAATGAAGGGATAATCCATTGGCACAAGGAAGACATAACCCATTTTGCTAATGTCACAATTCCATTTGAAGATCCTCAGTGCCTTGTACATAACCATGCTTAATGTTTGTGGAATTACTGAAGGCACTATATAGATGCTAAAGGTAAAAAAAATAAAATAATAATATCAATGGTAGCAAGGAGTATACAAATATAATAGGAAGAAAAGAGAAATACATAAATAACCATAATAAAAGTGAACTGAAGAGACCTAAACAAAAAAGTATAAAAATTCTAGAAGATATGACCCTTAAATTTGGGGGAGGGGGAACGATAATACCTATTTTTGATATGTGGTTGTGAGGAAAGCACTTTGAAAACTTCCAAGCTTATGCAAATATAAATATATGTGATTATTTCCTACTAATTTACTACCCTGATATTTCATTATGGAAGGGAAAAAATAAAGAATTATTGAAGTTTATGTTAGGTGAGTATCAGTTCTGGCAGAGCCTTGGAAGTTTGAAAAGAGATTGGGACACGAACCTGGGACAAAGTGTGTTTCTGAGATTCTAGGACAAGACTAATTAGGTTCAGAAAGTCTCATTACTGGGAAGGATGGTCATCAGATGCTGCTGGCTTTTGTTTTTGTTTTTGTTTTTGTTTTTTTTTTTGTTTCCCTCCCTACTTCCCCCATAGCAATTCAGAAACATCATGATAGCATAGAATGTATTGAAAGGCCATATTCTGGAGGGGTGGAAGTAGAAAATACACTGGTGAAATCTCAGAAACTTGATGTCATATAGTAATCAATATGATTGTCATCATTACCTTTGCTTTTATGAAGTTAAAATAGGACACAGCAATGTATGCAAGCAAGATGTTTGCAAACGCCTTACTCTTTAAAAAGAGCAAAGTGCAATATATGCAAATAATGGAAATAGGAGCTATACGGTTGTTGTATTCCTTGTATTTAGTGTAAACACAAAGTAGAGATGAAATAAACTTTGTGGTGGTGCTGGTGAGGCAGTGTCATACAATGGAAATTATACTGACTGGAGAGCAAAGATCCCAAGTTCAAATGGTACCAGTGAAGATTACTCCCATGGCCCTCATTTTCCTTATGTTAAAAAGGAAGGGGTTGAACTTAACTACTGCTGAGGTCCCTCCTAAACCTAGGTCCATGATTCTATGATAATAGTTAACTCTACCAAAGCATATATGTAAACATTATGACTTTTCAATGCAGTAGCTTCCTAGGTATTTTGTTTTTATTGCTAAACAATATATTTTAATATATAAAAATGTAAATGTTATGGAGGGGAAGCCAACCATTTCTATGTGTATTCTCTACATCCTGTCCCCTACCTTCCTGAGGCAAAAATATCTATAAGGGTATGCGCTATTTTGCAAACTTATTTCTCAATGGATGTCATAACAATCTAGGAAAAATATGAAGTTGAACTAGATGGGAGTGGAAGGGCTTAGTAGTATTTAAAGGACCAGAACAAAAGAACCAGAACTGCAGAATTGGGGGTGTTGCTGAAACATATTTGTAATATTCACCTTCTCCAGGGGCAAAAATTGTTTCAAATCCTGAGTCATCCCATCTGCTAAATCTCTCCCATGTACTTAAAAAAGGTCCTTTTCTTACTAGTCATCCTGATAGAAAGAAAGAAAAGTTTTGAAGATAAAAGCTTTTGTGCAGTGACTATAAAGGAAGAAATCTGGTTTTGTGAAAAGGAATATAGACCACATAAGTCATGGGCCTTTTCATTTTTTATTTTTTTAACACAAGTTGTAAATTATTTCTGTTTTAAGTAAATAAAATATTGGAAAATAATCCATTATTCAAAACTAAAAGAGTAATCATTTAACTATTATCTTGTCAACATCTGTATGTACAAATAAAACAAAGGTTATATTTTATTGATTCAGACATTTTGTAACTAAATAGTAATTCTTTTTATTAATGCTATTTTCAGTTGTCTCTGAAGTATCATGGTTTAGAGGAAAATAAGTACTTTTTTGGAATTAATTTTGTCAATACTGTCTGTTGTCTTTATTACACAATATAAGAACAATTACACCATTTTTAAAAGAAAGCAACTTTGAAGATTACAATTTTAAGTTATTGCTTTTTCTTTAAAGAAAAAAAAGAGACCTAATAAGGAAATAAATTTTATTACATTTGTTATTGATGCTATAAAATTCGATTTTAATGGTCAGGAAATGCAATGTAATTGATCATATGTTGGAAATGCATTAATTTGAGTTACTGTATTTTTCATATGTAATTTGAAATTATGTAAAGACATAAAAATGTCTTATTGTATGGTATAGATCTATGGATTGCTATTGCATTACATTAAATTAAAAACATGTCCACAAGAGATTTTCCTACATTTTCTCCATGAATATCTGAAACCATTTACTGGAGGACATTGCCATCAATGGCACTGACCGTGGTCTATTATCTGGGGTCATTTTCTCCCGATTCCATGTTTGTGAGTTTCTGGATTGCTGCTTTTGACCTATTGTTTCTTCAAGCAGCTATGGGACTAAAAAAATGTCATCCATAAAAATGACCATTTAGTAGTAAAAAATAAAGGACTTTACTGAGGACAGAATAATCAAACAAGAGACAGCAGTTTAACAGCCCTTTTTAAAGGATACTTTGTTTTCAGGGAGGAGATGCTGCCTCCCAGATCTATCTACATCATCCAGAACGACAGGAAACAGAAACAAAGGCCTTTCTCAGCAAGGGTGCTCCTAGTTTTATGAACCTAGAAATACTGGGGGTTGGGTTTGGGGGTGGGGGTAAAGAGGCAAGAGAGCCTTCTGCTGAGGAGATTTGGAAGCAAAAAAAAATGAGATCTCATTTATAATAAAAACAATCCACCTTGTAACAAATACTCTGCTTCCGAGATGGTGACCACATTATCCAGAATAATTGCAGGGTGTGTGTGTGTGTGTGTGTGTGTGTGTGTGCCTGCAATATAGCCTAAGGTCTCTGTGCTGTTCAGAGCCTAAATCTTTTAATTAGCTGCTAATCCATTCTGTAGCATAATTTCAGCAAGCATGTTTAAGCTGATATTGCCCAGATCTATTTTGCTCACCTCAGTTGTCCAAGCTATGATTATCTTGGTAACTTACATCCCGTCTCTGGCTATCTACAACTTTCTGGGAGTTAAATTTCTGAGAGACTAGACTTTCTTTCGCTTCCTACTACTAACTGAATAATGCTTCCTATTTTATAGTCCCCTTTTCATGTGATGATGCGGTCTCCTAGTAAGGTTCATAACCTTGGAGGTCATCTTTCATCCTGAACACCCTTTGATTATAAATTTACATCACACAAATCTCCTTCTATCATCTCCAGAACATAGCAAGGCTGTGACCAAAGCTGTCTCAGGAAGATGCCAATTCAATAATTCATACCGTTATTATATCTCGGCTGGTCGCAGTAATTCATCCTCGTTGTTACAGTAGTAACTCTCTCGGCCCTGTAGTTTAGCAGTCCTGAAACCATCTCCCATCTATTGCCTGTTCATTGCCTCAAATGTAGCTGATCTATGTGTCTAATGGAGCTGAATTATGCATAGAAGTTTCTTCATCCCATTAATTATTTATATAATGTTTAGCACCTCAGCACCTAAAATTCTTCTGCAAGAAAGGAACAGAGCAAATGGTTGAAATGAAGAAGGGATAAGATGATGGGGGGTTTCTATGGGGAAGATCCTGATAGGTCATTACCTCTAAAGGGGGCTTCTTGAATGAGGACTGAACCTTGTTGTTCATTCTCAGTCAAACGACTCATCCAGAAAGTCAGGCAGCGCTCATAAACTTGAGAGAAGATGAGGGGGATAGAGTAACAGGAAAATGAGGGCGATAGAATGACATGAAAAAGTAAAGAAGAGAAAAGAAGATGAGAAAGACTTTGCTTGATTGACACAGTAGTACTTGAGAATGCCCTTTAAAGTAAGGGGACAGGAAGTGATAGGAAGAGGGTAACTTTGCTGTGAAGGAGAGTATGTTAATATTACTATTATTATTTTATTTAATTTTTAGGTAGGTGGGAGTCAAGGGAGGGTGAAGACAGACTGTCTATAGATAGATTTCAACTGAATTATTTGTGTTCCTATGTTACAATTATTAAAAGGCAGTGATATTGCAGCTACATAAATAAATGCTTCACCCAATTCCGCTCATAATCCCACCCTCCTTCTTACACTGTGGTCACACCCTCATATGGCTGTTGTGAAAAATTTGGCAACAGTAAAGGGTTTACAAAATGAACTGACCAAAAATTAGTTAAAAATCACAAGTGTAATGAATGTGAGGTGTTTCTGGCAGCCTTGCTCGTGTTGCATTGACAATTTCACTGCAGTCTTGGTTCTGAACACACAATATTCACACTTTGCACTGTGCATGCCCTCAAGCCATATAGTGCCAACAAACTCTGCAGAAACACAAAAAGGAGTCCCTAGGAGAAAAAAGTTTAAGGAGCTCTGCTTTAGACTATGCCATACTTCCCCCTGCTTCCCATAATTAAGTCCAATGAGGGAAGAAAAGAAGAAAAAAATGGAGAAAAATATTTTTCTAAGAATAATATGCACAATGCCTGGTATTTAGGAGGTGCTTAATAAATAAATGCTTATTAAACTGAACTGAATTGAAATCCTCTATTTAGCCATCAATTTACAAAGGACTATATTGGGTTTGTATCCCTTTGTATCACTACCCTTAGAGTTTTATTCATTCATTCATTCAACATGTTTATTAAATACCTTCCAAATATATAGCCACAAATGCTCAGTGGTAAGGAAGGGACAGAGTTAGTATACGATTGTCTCTTTCTTCCAGGAATTTACAATCTATTGGGTGCTCACAGTCCATTATTCATTCTCAAGAAAATCTACAATGAGGTAGTACATAAAGTAACCGTTACAACAGTGGCACACCAAAAAGCTTCAGGAGTTCAGAGAAGGAAGTGAATATTTCCAGTCAGGTGAACACATAGTGAAGGCATTTATTCTTGGCCTTGAATGATGAATAGGATTTTAGTAAGGAGAGATGGGTGGAAGGATACTGAAGGTGAAGGAATACCATGAACAAATGTACAAAAAAGAGAAGAAAGAAAAGGAAAGGGATAGGTTCAGTCAGAAACGATGTGTTTTACTAGTAAGGTTCATAACGTTAGAGGTCAGCTTTCATCCTGAATGTCTGATTTCATCCTGTTTCTAAATTCATATCACACAAATTTCCTGTCTTCTTCACAGCTTCCAGAATAGAAAGCACTGACCAAAGCAGTATCAGGAAAATACCAGTGTAATAACACACATAATTATTATATCTCATCAGGTTGCGGTAGATAAAGGCCAGAGGAAAAGGAGGCATCCGGGTCAGTCTGTCTATGTCAACATTACCAACTTTCCCTGTGTGGTGACTGTGATCAGCACATCTTTATCACCATTATTCGTTCTGGTTCTACTTGTTCTCACGTTCAAAACTTGTTTCAGGAATAGGCACCAAAAAAGGTAGTAACCCTCGGTAAATTGTGATGGTCAATGAGCCTGAGCCTCCAAGTAACACCTAGCTTCTAAAACTGAAGGGATTTAGGATTGGGAAGACTAAGCCATTTTTAACATTATCCCACCTACATAGAAATCTGGGGAAGACTCTATCATCAATCACACTACCCTGGTAAGCACTACTAAGAAAAGCTAAGTTAGCCAGAAACTCCATTTAAAAAATACAGCCCATAACCTTTGGTAAGTGAAATCTTCGTGGCTGTTGCAAGATCCTTCCATTGAATGCCCATTATCCTAGCTCTTGGTTCTCATAGTTTTCAGTTAGCTGCTTTATCACGTTGCAGTTTATACTACTTAAGCAGGCCATGATGATATATTACAGTCAGCTAAAGTGTAGAACATTCTTAGATTTATTTTGACACCTAAAGCAACTTTTCATTAGGCTGGTAACAAGCCATATAGATGCCATAGTCCTCGCAAAAGCATCATTAGGATGTCGGAAAAGTGCTGACATAAATGTGGACATTCTCAAGAAGATGTTTAAGAAACAGATCAGGGAAGGAACTCTTCATTTTCTCAGCTCTCAGAAGGGGGTTGGAATGGGGAGGGGTAAAGGGGAAGGATAGATATGCAAATGACAAAACAATGCTTTCCATTTTTCTGAAAGGAAGGAAGGAAGGAAGGAAGGAAGGAAGGAAGGAAGGAAGGAAGAAAGAAAGAGGAAAAAAGAGAAAGAAACCTACTAGGCATGTCTCAGGGTTCCTCCCTCCCTCCCCTGCCTGGCTTTTTATGAAATTATAGAGTGCTCTGGTGCCTTGTTTGAGCAGCACTGAAAGCTACCAACAGCTGCTTTGCTGGTCTTGGAATAGAGCAAGCATTTCATGGGGACACATAAAAACCCTGAGATGAGATAGGCTGAGGTGATTGTAGAAATGTATTATTAAGTAATGAAACATAGAAACACAAACAAAGCCATGCAATTTGTTATAAATCTATATGTAAATTTATTTCCCTGACTAGGTGACAAGGCAGGGGGAAACCTATCATGTGGACTCCTGTGCTACTACCAGCAGCAGTTATTTTGTTCTAATGGAATTCTCTACCTATCATTGCGTCCTTATTTTCAACCAAATTTCTGCTCATTTGCATAGGAGACAGGTCACCAGTGAAAAAGTTGCAATTCTATGATAAAAACAAAACAAAGCAAACAAAAATAAATTAGTTATTTAGAATGTGACTGGATCTACTGCTGATTGTTGAGAGAAAACATTTAGGGCTGCAGACTCTAAGAAGTAATCTAAAAAATACAGTATCCACTAGTACACATGAAAGAGTGAAAAGAACACTGACTTGGGAGTCAGAGGACCAAAGTTTCATTTCTGCTTCCATTAATTATTACCTGTCTGACTTTGGGTAAGTAATATGGTCTTTCTGGGCCTCATTTTCCTTCTCTGTTAAACAAGGGGATTGAAGAATAAGGTGCCCTCTAGTTCTAAATGTATGTTCCTTATATCCAGCATCATATTTATGTATAACTTTATGAGTTATATTTGTTTGCACATATCTCACATACATATATATTCACCTTAGACATAAAGACTCATTAAAACTGATTTTCTTCCTCTCTTCCTCCATATATCTCAAGGGCATCATTTCTCAAGCATCATTCCTCCCATTTGGTACCACAACTCACACTCTATCCTAACCCAACCAGTGTATATTTCTTATTTCTTCCAAAACTTGGATCCCTGTAGCACTTCCTCCTGAAAGCCTTCCAGTATTTATCCCTGTTTCTATTTGCTCTTCCACTCAGCGTTCCCACAGAGAAATCAATCTGTACTTCTGTTTTTTTGTTGTTATTCCTTATCTCTCGCCATCCCACTCTAACCCCAGGTAACGGTTCTGGCATTTCATTAGGAAGGTGGTACTATATTACATTGTTCCTTTGCAGTCTCACTATAATACTAGCTACTCCTAATTCAATAGCAGAATTGCTCAATGCAGATTACTGCTGGTCAACTTAACTACTCATATTTGCCACATTAAAGGCTTAGAGCAGACTGATATTGGCAATATTGTTTATAGCTGAGCTCAGCACGTGGAAAAAAGCTTCATTGGACAAATATTTGTTGAAAGAAATTAAATCAAATAATCATCACTGTCTCTTTCCCTGCTTCTTATAAATAGATCCAGATCTTGCCCAGTCTTACAAAGTTTTGATTTAAGCCTGCCATTGCCTTGAGATAGTGTCCTGTATCTCTTCTCCCTTTCATACCTAGCCAGAATTCCAAGGGGGAAAAATATTGGAAGTTCTTTTTGCCACCATCTTCTCACCTCTGATATCTTTCCCAATTACTAACATGTGGTTTCCAGCCTCATCACTGAACTGAAATTATTTTTTCTGAAGTTACCAATGATCATGTAATTGGTTTGATGTCCCTTTCTCAGACCTTGTTTTTGAATTTTTGACAGCCTCCTCCTCCTAGACATACTCTCTCCCCTGGATTTTTATATCAGTGCTCATTTCTTGTTCTTTTCTTATATCCATGGCTGCTCCTGTATCCTTTTTAAGGGCGTTCTTTTTATCCTACTCCCAATGTGTAGGTGTATGTCAGGGATCTTACTTAGGTCTCCCCTTGATTTTTCTACATATACTCTCTTTTGATCTTAGTGATCTAATCACTCTTTATAGGTTAAATGGTCACTTCTATTCAAATGGCTCTGAGGTTCTCTCTCTCTCTCTCTGGCCACCCGTCTGTTGTCCATCTGTCTGTCTGTCTGTCTCTGTATCCATCCAGACCCAGTGTCTGTTAGAAATTCTAATTGCATATTTAGTTGCCTATTGGACATCCCTAACTTGATAGACATTTCAAACTCAACATGTTTAATACAAAATGCTTTATCTTTCTTTTCCCCTTAGAGCTTCCCCTTTTTATGCTTCTGAGCCAGGACTCAAAACCATGTGTTCTTATTCTGAAATCAGTGTTCTTTCTAGCAAACCTCCCAAGTGAGGTAAGACTACTGCCCAGAAGGATATTTTCAGTTGACTTAGTGGTCTGTCAAATTTACTGCTGGGTCTATCCAGCTACAACACATCTGGATAAATCATTTGGATTGGCAGTGAGCATGTCACAAGGGAAAGAAAGCTGGGATTTGACTCAGAAAATTCTGAGTTCAAATTGTGGTTCTTGATCTTGGTCAAGGTACTTAATCTACTTAGTTCAGTTTCTTAATCTATAAAATGAGGGTGTTGAACAAGATGGCCTTTGAATTCCTTTACAAATCTAGATAAATGATCCAATGAATTCAACTCCATTTCTCATATCACATAATCTGATGGTTCCTCCTGAAAAGGAGTGAAGCAATCCATATGCTTTATGTGGTGAATCTCAGCATATATAACAACTCTATGTTCTTCAAAACTATAAGCTATTCCTTTACTCAAAATAAGAAATTGTCCATTGGACACAGTGGATATTTGGAATATTCTGGATATAACCTTTCTGCTCTGGGGAATGTTTCAAGAAAGTTCTTCCATTTAATACTAGTCGTTTGTTCCTTGCTAAATTGGGGAAACAATTGAATAGAGGGCAGAAGTTTCAACCAAAAGATTTGGCTTGATTTGATTTCATTTTATGTTTTTCAGTCATCTTCCATGTGGATGACAAATATGAAGGATCATCAGTGTTCTAATGCTTTTTAGATGCCTACTTAGCAAGTGAATAGCCCTTTACAGAGAATCTGGAGAAGGAATGAAGATTTTTCTTGCCAAACTACCTATTTCCAGAAGGCTGAGGATACAAAGCCCTGATAGTAGGTAAGGTGAGAGCCCCTACTGAAGAAATTAGTACTTGTATCATCCAAAGGAGAGAAACTGCACTCTAAATGAATCTCCCCTTAAAGCAGCTGAGACGGGATCATCCTTTTTCATTATATAAAAACAGTATCTTTTGAAAAAGGAAGGAATGTAACATTTTCTATAGACTTAGGGAATTGCTCAAAAGGAATCCCCTGAGAAAAAGGAAAAAATAAAAGAAACTTATCACCTCACATTCAGGAGTGTTAAGTAACCTTGGAAGGTGAACTGTGACAAATATAGATGCTCTCCATTTTCATAACAAGAGGGTGAGGCACAAAGAGGTTGTGACATACTTAATGTACATGATAAGTACATACTGGAGCCAAGAAGATATCCTTCCATAAATCAACATATTCTTCAGAAATAGCTAAGTAACTTGTATAGGTTCAGCAAGTGAAGAATGGGGTCCCACATCCCGAGGATGTGCTAGATGTAGTGTTGTGCACTGGGCTTCTTGTGCATAAATTACTCCCAGGAAACCAATCCCATGGAATAATTTATGAATAAAAAGAGGCACAGCAAGGAGCCATTAATATCCTAAAGTCATTCTCAGAGAATGCAGTTCCAAACTAGAATTGTAGTTTTTAAATCTTCTTGAAGCACTTCTAGGAAAGATGACATACCTGGAAAATGCCCTGGAAGGTTATGCTTTCCAAGGATACTGAAAACTCCAAATTAATTTCTTATATAGCTCTATGTTATTTCTTCCTAGAGAATGTATGTTCTATTATGAAAGAATGTGATGGAAAGATAATATATATTTATACATATGTATTATATATAGATATGAAATTCCTTAAGGCACATAGGAAGGAAACTAGATTGGTACAAAGGATTCATGTTGGGAAGTACTGGGAAATAACTTTGCTTGTGTAGATTATTAAATTCCCCCAGTTCATAGAATGTTAAAACTGGATGGAACTTTAGAGGTCTAGCTTAAAACTCCCCAAATCTCCCAATTTACAAATGAGGAGAATGGAGCCTAGAAAGGTTCAGTGATTTGTGCAAACACATACAACTATTTGGTGTCAAAGACCTGACCAGAATACAATTCTCTGATCACCATTCTAGAACTTTTTTCTTCTATGCCATACAGAAATACAGGCTGATGGATTTGCACTTGGTGTAGTAGATAATAGGAAAAAAATAATGGTTTCTTGAACAAAGGAATGATGTGGAACCATGCAAATTATCTCTGCTTCATATTGAAAATTTATGCAAATTTATAAAGAATGTTGCATTATGAAGTTTCACCTTACACCCAGAATATTGATATAAGTGGTAGAACTATGAATTTAACCCACCATCATGGAAAGTAGGGTAAAATTATGCTAAAATTGAGTAAAAAGTATATTATCTCACATCCAGCAGTCTTACTGCTAAAAACCCAATAAATCTCTAAGGAGAGAGAGAGACAGAGAGAGAGAGAGACAGAGAGACAGAGAGACAGAGACAGAGAGAGACAGAGACAGAGACAGATAGAGAGGAGACAGAGACAGACAGAGACAGAGAGACAGAGATAGAGACAGAGAAGGGCTCCACATACATAAAAACATTTACAGTAGCACTTTTCGTAATAGCAAATCACAAAAAAGAAAGTATTAATCTATTTCTATTGAGTGGGGATCAACCAAACAAGTTGTGGCACATGAATTTAATGGAGTATTATTGAGCTTTAAGAAACAATTATTATGTTGGATTTAGAGAGTTAGAGGACAATCACTATGGACTGACTGAAAATCAAGTAAAAAGAACCAGGAACATAATATATTGTTTGTAGTCACTAAAACAATGAAAGTGGAAAGATGAAAAATAATAAAACAAATGAAACTAAATTTTGTAAAAGTGTAATAACTAACTTTGGCCTGAAAGAAGAGATACAAGAGAACACCTCCCTCTTTACAGGAGCAAAAGTCTCTGAGCATAGAACACTCTATATGTTGTCATACCTACATGAGGTATTGTTTATATTGCCAAATTATTTTGCTCTTTTTTTAAGCAATGGCTCTCTGGAATTGACAGAGGGAGGAAATATATTTACTAGGAAGTAGAGATTTTTTTTGCATCAATATATTTGTACACATATGCATACATCTATATCTATACATATGTATCTAAAAGAAAAGAATCCCAGTTCTCTTAACTTGCTTGCATGAGTATGTGGGGTAGATCACAAGAAAATAACAGGAAGAAAAATGTCTCTCAGTTTCTTTATTATAAGAGGTGGAACTGGGCTGTCTCTAGGCTTTCCTCTAAACTTAAATTTTAACAGTTTTATTTTTTAGGCTTATACATCTTCCTTCCTTCCCTCTTTCCTCTTTTCCTTTCTTCCCTCCTTCCTTTCATATATATATTTTGTTCAACTAGGTTATAGCATGTGATATTAAGTCAGTTAACAGGAGTAAGTAGTGTCCCTTCTGCTATCATGTCCTGTGTGTGGTATTCACAATTTTCTTTTTGCTCCCCTTTCAGCTGTGGCAATAATTCAATAAGTCCACCTCTAAGCATTGTGGCATTGTTGTGTAGCTGCCTCACTTTTGGAGGTCACTTTTTTGGCTCAAAAGGTAAGATGCTTGTTCAAGTCACCTTTCAGGCGTCCTGATATCAACCTCCACACTTTTCTTTTCCAACCAAATCTTGTATCCTGAAGCACCGACGTGGCAACGGGCAACTCAGATGCATACTTACTTGTGATAGAGAGAGCAAAGGAGAACTCATAATTCTACATTGTAATGCTCCCTCTCCTTTCTTTCCTTTTTTCCTCTTAAATTGTGATGTGGGTCTTTTTCATTACTCTAGGTTCTCAAGTCTCTGAAGCTTTTATTTTTAGGTTCAAAATAGAAGCCTAGCACCTTCCCACCCTCCCCCATTGGCTGCCGAGGTTATAAAACGGAATTGACGTCCAAGAGAATGTGCACATTTGGTCGCACATGCAGAGTAATTCTCTCAGACATTTTCAAAAGGAAAGTACTTAAAATGTACTATTTAAAAAACATCCTTTACCTCCTTTCTGTCTTTTCAATTTCCTTACTATTTTTTAATGCACTTAAAAGCTTCTCACTGTCTCCTCTTAGATGATCTAGAGAAATACAAGCATATAAATGTGAAATGTGCTCTTTGAGTTTCTGTTATTCTAAGAAATTAACTATCTTTAATGTGTGGTTGGCATAGGAATCTTCTTTCCAACTCATCTCTACTTCCTTAGCTAATCCATCTATATAATCTGATTGATTTTTACCTAAAATCAGGTACTCTCTTCCTGCTCTCTTGTTTCTGGATCTTTCATCTGTCTGAGAGTCTGTCAGCAGGTCTAAGGCCTATACTTCCTTGCTTAGTAATACTCTGTGTCAACCTTAGGCAAGTTACTTAGCCTGAGCCTGAACTCCCTCGTGTAGCAGTGTGATATAATGGATAAAGTGTTATCCTTAGCATCAGCAAGACCTGGATTCAACACCTGCCTTTTGCATTTACTAGCTCTCTGTCCATGGGCAAGTTGTTCTATCAGTGAACTGGAATTTCTTCATCTGCAAAATAAGCATAATCTTCTGAGGAGTATTTCCCTTCCATGATTACTATAAGGCTCAGATGAAATGATGTATGTGCAACACTTTGCAAATGTTAAAAGTACTATATAAATCTCAATTATTCTTATATGCCAAATGGGGTTAATAATCATGTCCTACCTACCTTAGAGGTCTATTATGAAGATTGACTGAGATAATGTGTATGGAAGAGATTTAAAATGAATAAACCTACACAAATATAAAGTATTATCCTAATCATCACTGCGATCATTAGTATCATTTATGGAAGAGAGTTATTTGGACTTAATATTCCTAAACCTCTAAAGAGGATGCTTCAGATGAGTCTCTGGGAAATCCATTGCCTTGGAGGCAGTGGATGAAGGGCATTGGTAGTTTCTCAGGCATATGTAGAGCCTTGCTAACTTCTGCATGTGATGTTTTTCATCATAGACAAAGCTTAAATTTTTATTCTCAGAACTAAAAGCTATTGTTTAGTCATTCCAATCACATCTGACTCTTTGTGCCACCATTCGGGGTATTCTTGGCAGAGACCATGGAATGGTTTGCATTTCCTTCTCCAACTCATTTTAAAGATGAGGAAACTGAGGCAAACAGAGTTAAGTGACTTGCCCAAGGTCACATAGCAAGTAAGTGTCTGAGGCCAGATTTGAACTCAGGAAGAGGAATCTTCTTGACTTCAGGGCTGGTGCTCTATCCACTGTGCCACCTAGCTGCCACAAAACTAAAAATGCAGAAGGTTAAAAAAATGGGAATACTTCACATGTCTAGCCTAGACGTGTGTTTGGGTAATATTGAAGTTTAACTGAATCAGACCAAACTATTGGTGCTACTGAACTGATATGGCCCCACAGAAGCATAATGGTAACGTAATTTGAATTTGAAGACCCCTTTTTGTATTGGCAAGTAAGCAGGTACATAGCATTAAGTAATTGATCAAACCTCTATGAAAGAAACAGAAGGTATGAAACCCTGCTCCTGATGTAACAGGAAGGGGTTAGCTGAAATAGGAAGTAGCTAATGCTGTGTATATAAGAAAAGCCCCAGACAGGCACAGTCAGAATTTCTTGGGACTAGCATCTGGAGGTAGAGCAGCTACAGAAGGGAAATGAGAATTGAGAACTGAGGCAGAATTTCCTGAGAACTTGTGGTAGTGGAGCTTCTTCTGAAGAAAAGCCCAGGTTGCCAGGACTCCCTTCTCCCCCAAGGCTGGATAAGGTGATTCTGATTTTTTGAACAAGCTGCAGAAGACTGAGGAAGCATGACCAGGATGCTAAGATTTATCTGTTTGTGGCTTGGTTGAGCCTTGAATTCCCAAGAACAGAAATTGTGAAGGATTTGAGATGGACTGGACCCTGTGAACTTCAGTGTGGAGCAGGACTTACCCAGAGAACTGGACAAGAAACTGGGAGCTGTCTGCCTTTGAATCCAGGTGACTGGTGGATTCAGATAGGAGTTGCCTGCCTCCAGTCAAGATAGAAAGACTTCTCTGTGGGTACTGAGTAGTAATGAAATTGTAGTTTACTAGTGACCTAGGGGTGGAGGGTCTGTGTATTAGTGATTGTACTTAGTGGTTCATGAAACTTAGTAATTGACTACTGAATAAGTGACTGATTAAGTTAAATTAGTGTGCCCCATGAGTGGAAGAGTTTGACTATTGTACTTTGAGAAGACTGTTCTTCATTCAAAACTTTGTGGCTACTATGGTGGAAACTATGTGGCCATTTTAATGATAAGCTTTTGTGAATACTATATTGTGATTTTCTGTGATAAATTGTAATATTGTGAATGCTGTACCTTGATTTTCTGTGAATGTTTTGCTTTGATTTATTACGAAATAAATAGAGTGTTCATATACTGTGTAATCAGAATCTTAAAAGCTGTTCATGATAGCATTCTTCTGGAAAGCTGCATGGCATTACAAGAAATGTCTCTGTCATTGATTTAACCTTCCATATTTTTTTTAACAAATACTTTATTAACTTCTGGTTTATATAATTCATTTCCACCAGATTTTTCCCCCATTTTTCCCCTACCCACCACCCCCAGAATAGCAGTCCCACAAGATATACCTTCATCCAATCTGCTCTCTGCCACATCTTCTCCCATACCCCCTTCGACTTTACCATTAGGGCAAGGTGAATCTCTGTGCCCCAATGCCTGCACATATCATCTCTCAATTACATGCAAAATAGTATTAATAATAGTATATATATATATATATATATATTATATATATATTATATATATATATATATATATACACACACATATTTGAAACATTTAATTTTAAAACTTTGAATTTCAGATTCATTCCCTTCCTCCCTTGTCACCCACTCCCTCTAGGAAGATAAGCAATTCAGTATGTGTTGTACATGTATAGCTATGCAAAACATTACCATAGTAGATATATTGTAAAAGGCTGCTTATAATTCCCTCCCACCCATCCCACCCCCTACCTGGTCCATTCCCTACTTTGATCCTGTCCCTCTTCAATAGTGGGTACTTCCAACCTCCCCTCCCCGCAGAATGCCTTCCCCTCCATCAAACCCCCTCTTATCCCCCTTCCCCCTACTCTCCAGCAGGGTAAGATATCCCATTTAGTATGTATGTCAATCTCTCCCTGAGCCAAAATCAATGAGAATATGGTTTTGCCTTTTTGCCTTCCTGTTCTTCCCCTTGCCTGCAGCCACTTCCCCTTGCTTCTTCTACATGAGAGAGTTTACCCTACCCTGTCTCTCCCCATCTCCTCTTGTCACTTTCCTCTCTCACCTCATAACTTCACCCTTTAAGTATCATCCCTTCCCACCAAATTCAACCTGTGCCCTCTATCCATGTATAACTGTAAACATATATACACACATTCACATATGTATTCATACGCCCATATACACTTCTTCAATTATTTTCATAATGAGAAAGGTCTCATCAGTCACAGTTATTGTTTTTCCATGTAGGAATGTAAATAGTTCAACTTTGGTAAGTTCCTTTTGATTTCTCTTCCTTGATTACCTTCTCAGACATCTCTTGCTTCTTGTGTCTGGATGTCAAATTTTCTATTCAACTCTGGTTTTTTCCTCAGGAAGGCTTGAAAGTCCTCTATTCCACTGAATGACCATATTTTCCCCTGAAACAAAATACTCAGTTTTGCTGGGTAGGTGCTTCTTGGTTTTAATCCCAGTTCTTTTGCCCTCTGGAATATCATATTCCACGCCCTTCGATCCCTCAGTGTAGAAGCTGCCAGGTCCTGTGCTATTCTGATTGTGTTTCCACAATATTGAAATTGTTTCTTCCTGGCTGCTTGTAGTATTTTCTCCTTGATCTGGGGATTCTGGAACCTGGCTATAATATTCCTGGGAGTTTTCTTTTTGGGATCTTTTTCAGGAGGTGATCTGTGGATTCTTTCAACCTCTATTTTGCCCTCTGGATCTAAAACATCAGGGCAATTTTCCTTGAGAATTTCTTGAAGGGTGATTTCTAGGTTCTTTCTTTGATCATGGCTTTCAGGTAGTCCAATAATTTTTAAATTATCTCTCCTGGATCTATTTTCCAGGTCAGTGGTTTTTCCCATGAGATTGTTCACATTGCCTTCTAATCTTTCATTTGTTTGGATCTGCTTAACAGCATCTTGATTTCTCATAAAGTCATTAGCTTCCATTTGCTCCAGTCTAACTCTGAAGGAAAGAATCTCCTCAGTGAATTTTTGAGATTCTTTTTCCATCTGGCAAATTCGACTTTTTAAGGCATTCTTCTCCTCATTGCCCTTTTGGGCCTCCTTTGCCATTTGAGTTAGTCTATTTTTTAAGGTGTTATTTTTCTCAGTCAGGCTGTTGACCTTCATTTCATACTTTTCCTGCATCCTTCTCATTTCTCTTCCCAATTTTTCCTCCACTTCTCTTATTTGATTTTCAGTATCCTTCTTATGGTCCTCTATGGCCTGTGACCCGCTCATATTTTCCTTTGGGGCTTTTGGAGCAGGATTTCTGACCTCACAGTCCTCCTCCTGTTCCATGCTTCGATCCTCTTTGCCACCAAAATAGGAGTCTAATGTTGAACTTTTCTGTTTATTTTGTTTCCTTTGCCTAGGCATGTTGCCACTTAATTACTTCACTTTTGGGGCTTGTTGCCCCAGTGGGACTCTGCTACCTGACAGGGGAGCTTCCATCCCAAACGTAGGGGTCTTCACAACTTTCAGAGTTGGGTGGCCTTTGTAAAGCCTCCACACACTCTGGCAAGTTGGATACCCACCCTAGAGCTCCCCCCCAGATCACAATCCAGATCCAAGCACTTTAAAGCAAGAGTGATTACCCCCCAAGCCTGATCGCTGTATCTCCCTACAGTTTGCAGGCCAGGAGCTGAAGCTGCCACTGAAGCTGCAAAATGGAGAGTGTGCTGTGTTTCCTCAGTGGCTTCTAGCCCCCAGGGGAAGAACCCGATGTGTTCTCCAAATACTGGTCCCAAAGTCCATAGGGCATTAACCTCTCACTTTGTCCTAGGCATGTCTGTGTTGATAATTCTGGAATCACAACAGCTGCTGGTGTTCTGGGGTCCCTCCAGCTGGCTGCTGGCCTGGCCACCCTTGGACTATAATCGCTGCTCTCATGGACCTGGGCTCGGCTACCCGCGCACTGCTCTGTCAGCTCCCAGAATGCTGCTCTGGCTGCTCCCTGCAGGGTTGCTGGGCTATCTTCAGCGGGAGGTTAGCTTCTCTGTGTCATTCTGTGGGTGCTGGGGCTCCAGAAGTTGTTCAGAGTCCCCTTTTACATAGTTTGGAAGTGGTGTGGGGGGAGAGCACCTTGGAAGTGCTGTTTCTACTCCACCATCTTGGCTCTGCCCCCAACCTTCCATATTTTTAATCTTGGTATTTTATTTCCCTCTCTCTCATCTTTCATATCTAACCAATTATCAAATCCCAGTGAAAGGTTCCTTCCAAGGTTACAGAAAACAAACAAACTATTCTCTCCTACCCCTGCCCCCAAGCATTAATCCCTTCCTTTTCCTGAAATTGTTTTGTCATTGCTTATTTAGGTACTTGATATAACTTCTATAGTAGAATAGAAATTCCTTAAGTACAAGGTTGTTTTTTCTTTGTCTTTCTATTATCTGCATGTAAAATAATATCTTGCACATAGTAGGTGCTCAATGCAAACTTAATGAATTGAGTTCTTTTTTTTTCTCTTTGTATCCTAAGTTCTTAGAACATTATCTCACATACACTGTGGTCACTTTAAAACAATTGGATTTATTTGAATACTTTTCACATTAGCTTTTTTTTTTCTATGTCAGTATTATTATTGGGGTTGAAATCCTTAATAAAATTTATCTGGACTATTGGAGCAACCTCTAAACCCTCCCATATAGCTTTCATTCTGTGGTCAGACTAATCTTTCTTCATATATATGGTCATATTTTTACTCAACTAAATATTTTCATTTGTTCTCTATTGTCAAATGAATAATGATTTTGCATTCAAATTCCATGGTATCCTTCCTGCTTTATTTCATGCAACTCTTTTCATGAAGTGGAAAGGAACTCTCTTCATAGGAATATAATTTCTGATTCCTTATTTTTGGAAGAAATTGTGGACTTTTTTGTTAGTTTTCCCCCTGAAAAGACATGGGCATTTTATTTGTTTTCTCCTTCTGAGCTTCTTCAGTATTTTTTATTCTCAGTGTACTACTATAAAGCCAAACATGAGTACCTTTCCAGAGGACTGCTGCTGTGGACAGCTTTAAGGTTCTGATTACAAAGTATAGTGAATTCTCTATTTATTCAGTAATAAACTAAGATGAAACATTGACAGAAAGCAACTTATCACTAAAGTGGCCACATAGTTTTCACCAAAGTGGTCACATAGTTTAAAAAAAAGTAGAATCATTTAGAAAGTACTTAACTCAATCATCCTTAAGGAGAATGGACACTAAGATCACATTATCTTAGTCTCTTCAATCAAAAGGTCTTTCTTCTTAACTGAAGAAGTCCTTAACTCAATCATCTAAATGTAAAGGTCAAAGTTCTCCACCCCTAGGTCATATTGTCTTAATCTCTTCAATAAAAAAGTCTTCTCTCTTCTTAATTGGAGATTAGTTTCCAATCATTTTTAATTCAATCATCCTGAAAAAGTACAGGATACAGAGTAAAGAGTTCTTCACCCATAGGCCACAGTAAATCATGATCTTCTCAGTTTGCATTAAATACCCAAGAAGAAGTCTTTTCATCTTGACTGGAGGCAGGCTCTCAGCTTCCATGGTTCCTCTTCCATGATCCCAGCTTCTGCCTAAATCTACCCAACATTCACCTGAGTTCAAAGGCAGACAGCTCTCAGTTCCTTGTTCAGCTCCTTGTACAGTTCCTGTTCCATATTGAAGCCCACAGTGTCTAGTCTCCCTCAAGTCCTTCACAGTTTCTGTTCCTGGGAAGACAAAGCTTAACAAAGCCACAATAACATTTAATTCTCACTGCCAGCATCCTCATCAATACACTTTCTGCCTGTGAAATAAACACAGACCCAACAAAAAAGTCTGAGAAATCAATACAAATCATCAGTATAATCCCAGGACCTCATAAAATATCAGCAAGACCCTCCTCTGGGATTTATGTAAATATACCATAAGAAAATCCTCTTTCAGGGCTTCTAAACCACCAGTAAGGTTCCAGGGCTCCTGTAACAACAGCAATATATTCTATCAATGGACATATTTGACAAAGCAACATCAAAACAGATAGACAAAGTACCAGCACCACAGTCATGCTTTCTCCCAGTTCTCTTGTCTTCTCATTTCTCAGTTCTTCTCAATTCTCTTCTCAGTTCTCCATTCTGCCACCACAAGTCCTGTTCTCCATTCTGTTCTCAATTTGTAGCAGTTCTCAGAAGTTCTCAAGATCCTAGCAGTTCTCTCTCAGCAATTCTGGGTCTCTAGTTTGGGCTTTTCCTTACATATTGTATTAGCTCCTCCCTGTTCAGCTCCGTCCTGTTACATCAGCAACTTCCTCCCACTGTGGGATTCACAAGTTCTGGGACTTAATACTTGATACAATGATGAACTTGAAACAAGGTGTTAAGTATTTGTTTGATTGCCAATACAAGAGGCATGGAAGATCTTCAAATCCCCATTACCATTACAACTACACACTTTGGATTACTTGCTACCCATGTACACACCCTCTAAATTCCCATCTTCATGGTTTTACATGTACTAGCTTTTAGGCCTGGAATATGCTTTTTTTTTACCCTCTTCCTATATTGAATTCCTACCTATCTTTTTAAGTCCTATCAATTTGTTACTTCCTTTTTCAAACCCTTTCCTGATCCCTCCATCTGTCAGTAGAATTTCTCCTTTTAGATCTCACAGAATATTTTGCAACTCCCTAAAGTATGTATCTTACATTATTTTATGCTATAGTTCTTTAAGTGTCATATATTCCAATAACCTTTAAACTTCCTGAAGGGACTATGCTAATGCATAAATGCTAAATATTGTATCCCCTTGGTGCTTAATTCATTGTTCTGCACACAATAATTGCATAATAAATGCTGGCTGAATTGAAATTAATTTGTTCTCCCTTGGCCACTAAAGAAATATGCTAAGCTATAATGAAGAATCCTGATGAATTTTCTAGCTATCTTTTGATCACATTTCTCTGTATTACTCCTGTATACCTAGTCATAATCTTATTCTGCACTCAGCTATATTTAACAGGCCTAGGTACTTGCTTCTCTGGGCAATACTCTACCTTCATCCACTTTTTCTTAATGTTCATTCTTTATAGCTGCTCACTCAACCTAGCACAGCCCAAGGTCCACAGGGAAAAAAAATACCTACTAATCCTAAAATATATCCCTAGGTTAATCCTGGGTGATATGAGGAGTCCTTAGGGAAATTTAATGACTCAGGGAGAGGAAAAATGAGTTGGTTTGTCATATGTCAATCATGAGGTACCTTCTTTTCCTCTGCTCTCATCTTTTATGATTAACAACTCTTTTGTTTTGGCTGTTCCAGTTAGGTAACATCTGCCTTCTTAACTCCTCTTTATCCTTATGTATATCTCTCCTCTTAAGAGATACTAAATACAATAAACAATTTTTGGGTTCCAGACACTCACCTACAGCATAGACTTTGGTCCAAGCACCAGGAGTGAATGATGGGGTCATGGGACCTGAACCCCTAAAAGGAAAAGACCATATCTTTGAAACCAACCTAGTACCTGAATTTTCCCAAGCATTTCAGTAGCCCAGATCACAGGCTCCTCTCAAGACATCTGACCCACCCTAGCCCAACTTGACCTAATTAGTTTATTTGACACTTATTAATCCCATCCAAATTTTCTCACAGTCTTTTTCTGTAAAAAAGTACCATTTGTGACTCATTAAATTGTACAGATTCTTAGGACCTCATTTGCCCAACTTATGTTATAATAAAATCTCACTACTCTGACTGAAAGAAGGCTTGAGTGGTCAAATTCTTTCAAGGCAGATTCCCGCCCTTGTACCCTTGTTTTTGCGGTTCCTAGCACCCTTAGACCACATCATGAAGACCTATCAGTAGGATCAAATAATCATATATTTATAGCTGAAACAAACTTTAGAGGTCATTGAATCCAACTCCCTTACATTAAATATAAGAAACGGCATGGAGGTACCTTTCTGAGATATAGAGAGGTAAAATAATTTGCTTGTGTTCATAGAGCTAGTTAGCTGATGACATAGACAAGATTTGAAATTAAGTCTTCTTTAGTACAGATCCGGTGTCCTAACTACTATGTCATATTGCCTAGAGAGACAGTTGTCTTTCGTTTTCCTCATTCCAATGCAAACTCTTTTTTTTTTTTTTTTGCTTTTTGGAGGGCAATTGGGGTTAAGTAACTTGCCCAAGGTCACACGGCTAGGTTTTTGTTTGTGTGTGCATTAAGTATCTGAGGCCGGATCCAAACTCAGGTCCTTCTGACTCCAGGGCCAGTGCTCTACTCACAGTGCCACCTAGCCACCCCCCAATGCAAACTCTTGATGAATATGACAGAGGGAAAATAGCTGTTCATTGTGTAACTGACATTTAATAGTCAAGTGTTGCATTCAAAATTTGAGGTCAACTAGTGCAGCTAGGTGGCTCAGTGGATAAAGTATTGGGCCTGAAGTCAGGAAATTCATCTTTCTGAGTTCAAATCTGGTCTTAAGACATTTACTGTCTGTGTGATCTTGGGCAAGTCACTCAGGCCTATTTGCCTTAGTTTCCACATAAAATTATCCACAAAATTAGTTGGAGAAGAAAATGGCAAACCACTCTCATATCTTTGTCAAGAAAAATCCAAATAGGGGCATGGAGCGTCAGATAAGACTGAAATGAATGAATAACAAGAGTCATTTCTTTCATTAAAAAAATGCTAAGGAGTTTAATTTGAACCTTGAATTATATCCTCTAAACTAATAATATGTAAAAGGGCAGATAGATATAATTCTAACCCTGTATACCCTCTCTCAAAGGAGAGAAGATCAACCTCTGGTCCAAACCTCCTGCTTCTCTTCCTGGAAAGAATTAAAGTCTCAATTGGTGAAGAGTTGGGGTAGGACACATTAGAAATAAATCTACTCTGGCCTCCCAGTAAGCCATATCACAATCAGTCACTTATTATGAGTCAAATTGTAATTACCCTACTACATGTGGGATCTCTCTTCTCGGGAATATAACTTCTCCTCCCTTATATATATATATATATTTTTTTTTTTACAAGAAATTGTAGAAGATTTTTTTAGTTTTTCTAAAAACCATAGACATTATTTGTTTGGTCCTTCTAAACTTCTTCAATATTTTTCTTTTCCTCAAGAGTAGCCCACTGTTTCTGAATGACTACTTTAGTATACATTTTAGACCCAAATCTCTTCAGATTTTCATTGAATGGCCACTAAAAGTTTGAGCCTTCAAATCTATAAGACCCATTGTTTCAGGTTTGTTTATAGTTTTGCTATCCTGGAATGAGTTTAAATAGGAACTGTTATCTACAAACAGCCTGGTTTAGAGTTTGGATGCTAATAATTTTTTGTGTGTGTATGTGAGAAACTTTGGAGTATTTTTTCACTGTGTGTGTGTGTGTGTGTGTGTGTGTGTGTGTGTGTGTGTGATGATAAATTCTGAGATAGTTTTTTTTTTGTTTCATTTTTTACCTTTTTCTTTGATTTTGATGTGTTATATCTGGCAAGCAGTATGAGATTTTTCAAAGCTCTTTGACTTAGAAAGTTCCAAGTTTTTGTTTGTTTTGTTTGTTTATTTGCTATGGTCAGTTTCTCTTTCAGAAGCAGCTTTTGCCTTTCCATAATCCTTTTCTCCCTTCAACAACCTGAAGCAGAACTGGTATTGCATCTTCTCTCTAGAACCTCTAACCTTAAAGAGCTTGAAGCAACAGAATGAAGAGACTAGAGAGGCTGAATTTTTCTTCTTTTCCCCTTCATCAATTCTGTCCCACATTTCATGTGAGGTTAGATATTGTTCTCCACCATTGAGGAAATAGTACCATACCAATGGGCTTTGAGTTTACTTCTGTTTTCTCGAACCAGCCTCTAACTCTGTTACCCATTATATCCATCCTAAGCACTTCTTCAAGTGACCTATTCTGGCTCTAGGGCCACAAGTGAGGTTTAAGTTCTGACTTGAGAAAATTGTCCATCTTCATGTGTATAATCAAAGACCTGTCTTTTCAAAAGAGAAAGTCATTGGCTTGAGGGACCCATAGTGTTTCCATATGACTTGTTCTTATACATATCAAAAGAAGGACAATCATATTCATCCCCTAATTTGGAACTGAAAAGTCTTTCTATTGCTGGGAAGGCCCTCAACTGGGAACCAAATGCTAGTCCTAATGAGAAGAACAAAATTAAAACCTTAGTTGTTTGGGTCTTGTTTGGAGACCTTTTAGGGAAGTGGTAGCTAGAGAAAGCATGGAAGTTATAGAAATTTTAGTTCCTGCTCTGTTATTTTTTCCAAGTTCTAGTACACATAAGTAGTTTATGGAGGTTAGTTTAAAGTTTAGATTTCAGGCTGAAATAGCATCACTGAAACCATGCTCTTCATATATGACCTTTGGTACTTAAGAGTCCTTCATTCTTCATTTATGAAGAATGAGAATATTCAAAGGGTGCTTGCTCTCTCTCAAGTCCATTCTTCTATTATGCATTAGTTCACAAGATCATCACACTTTCTCCCTTCCCTGCTATATCAGAGGAATATCTATTTGTGATGAATTAAAAGTCGAGAGAAATTATTTCTGGATAATTAATCACTTTTATTAATTATATCTATTGAACAATTAGCAAAAGGATGGTCACTTGATTTTCTCTAGTAAAACAGAGACCCCTTATGGAGGCTTCTTGATGCTTATATACTCTTAGAAGAGTGGGTGATCCTGACAGGTGGCAACTTTGATTAGTTAACAATTAATCAGAGGATGAATACTATAATGACAGATGGGATTCTAATCAGGGATTGGGTATATGTCTCTGAACATCTCTCATGGACAAAGAGAAACTTAACCCTCAGACAATCTATACGAAAGGATCTATCCTCCACCTAGTCAGTAAACAATGATGGGTTAAGAATTCCACCTAGATTAGATTCTCCTTGTAAAGTCTTCTAGTTGTGTGGAGTCCTACCTAAAATGCATGTACTTTGGGATCTGGACAATCTCTTCTATCTTCTATCTTCCAATGTCCTTCAGATGGTGGCTGAGTAACATACAAAGTGCTGATTTCAGAATGAGCAAATAGAAAAGGGAAACTCTTAGTCTCAGCTAATAATTGGTTAGTAAAATAAAAAAAAGAAATAATCATTTCTTTTAATACCAAGCTAAGGCTACAGCTTTATCCTTGATCTCATTCACTTTAACTACTCTTATTTTCTCCCCACTCAATTCTAATTATGCATGCTTTCTCATATATTTTCCTTATGTATTGATACTGTCATGCTAGTCTTCCCCTCAAAATACTTCTTAGGCCTTCTATTGCCTCCTAAATATTGTTTTTGTTTTTTTCTTCAACAGTGGGTCTCTATCTTGCTTAGGCTGAATGTGTAGCATGGGCATGATATTACTATTGATTGACAGGATATTGAAAGATTTGACTCATTCTGTTTCTGATCTGTGTTGATTCAGCCTTTCATAGTCAATCTGGTGTCCCTCTGCTCCCAGAGGTTTACCACATTGGTGCCATACTTACTGCTGACCTGCAATCTGCCCAATCTCTATTCCACTTGGTGAATTCTTTGATTCTTTAAAGTTCAATTTAAATTCAGTTAACTCCAATAAGTCTAATGCATCCAAGTATGTAATGAACTCCCTCAATCAAAACTAACATAGCACTTTACTTGTATCTATTATATGCATTTACTGTGTAGTATTTTGTAACATGGCTACTTATGCAAATACCTGATCCTTCTACTAGAATGCAAAATCCATGAAAGCAAAGATCATGCCTTATTTAAATTTTTTATGCACTGACACCCAACACCTGGCAGATTTCTATAAAAACATTAGCCACTTAATTATTAATTGTTCATTTTTAAATCTTACTAAGTTGGAAAGGCTTCAGATATGGACCATGCCATAGATTGTGCATCTACCACATTAAGACAAGCCTAGCTAAGTGCCAAGAAGCTGATTGTTGGTCATCAGATGATGTTTTGACCACTGCAAGACACAAAACAACTCATCAGAAAGAGAAACACATGAAGCATTGAATGCAAAACAACTCATGAAACTGCCTAATAGAGGGAGAATTAATCTTACTTTGTATAGGGAGCACTTTCATAAATGAAAAAAAATTGAAATACAATATGGTCCCTGAATTGCCAGACTCTTTTATCCTGTGGCTTAAATGCTGCCTTCCTTAAGCCTACAGGAAGGCAGAGTATCAACAAGTTAATTATTAAGCCAAGATAATTTAGCTTCATGTAATATCTAAATTGCTCACCAGGTGGCCCTCTCCTAGTGCCATCAATCTAGGCCTTAATCAACTGTTATTCTCTGATGTTGGGGAAAGGGTTATTTCCAGAAACATCATTGATAATGAGAAATACTTAGCCTGTAAATAACTAGATTGCTACATATCTCCATCACTCAAGTCCAAACCTATGAAGTGGCTACAGTGGCACTCCTGAAGTAGTTTTCATTAACCCTCCACTTGCTAGGTCAGGGGTGGGAAACCTGTGCTCTCTAGGCCACATATGGCCTTCTAGGTCCTCGGGTGCAATCTTTTGACTGAATCAAAATTTTACAGAACAAATCCTTTTATTAAGGAGATTTGTTCTGTGAAGTTTGGATCCAGTCAAAGGGCGGTACTTGAGAACCTAGAGGGCCACATGTAGCCTTAAGGTTGTAGGTTCCCCATTCCTGGGCTAGATCCCAACTGAAGATAGAGGGTGAAATGGGATGTTGTTACAGCATTAAAATACAATTACTTCTGTCTACAGTGACTCTCACAGCATGCATTATTTTAGTTTTATGGACTACATTCAATTTGTGCATAGATTCAGATATTAACTTTATTGTGGTCATGAAGATAAATAATAAATCAGAAATAAATGCAAAACAAATATACAATCTCACTTCATCAAATTTCTCCTCCCCTCTCATGTTTATCTATATTGGAAATTATCCCAATCCATGCACACCTATGTTGCCAAGGCAAAGAATGGGAAGAAATACTCTATTTGCTCTGTCTCAGATCAAAGGGTTTAAAGAAGAGTGGGGAGGAGTTTATCACCAACTTCAAATCTCCCCAGCTACAGGAATTCTAGCAACTACATGCTTCATTGGTTCTAAGTGAAGCCACCCACTTGGAAAAACATCTGATCTTAACTCAAAAGCATTTCTGAGGCACACTGCCTACTTCCCAATTGTCCCACTTTTGTAGTACGGTATTAGTCACGATGACCACGTCTTTCCATGTAGTTTCTGTTCTCCTTGGATATTCATTCCTATCTCTCTCTTCCTCTAGAAGTCTTAAAGGAAAAGCCTATGGAAGAAAGGTAACTCAAAGTATGGATGGAATCATACTGTAAAATGACTTCTGTCTCCATTGAAAATGAGAAAGGTCAGATAAGAGGAGTAGCATATTCCTACCCACCCCTACCACCAGTATCATAAGATTATGCTAACCTGTCTGTTTGTCTGGCTTCTGTCTGTGTTTCTATATGAATTATCCCCTCAGATACAAAGGAAAACAATTCAAACATCAAAAGAAAAAGCAGAAGCTTTTTCAGTGCTACATAACAGTGCTACAAGTTATTGAAACAAGCTTAAACATAATAAAATTACATGAAAACAACAAAAGGACAGTCAATATGACTAAAATGGTCCAAGCCCAAAACTCACTTTCTGTCAGCAATATTTAGTAAAGATATTTCCTCTAAAACAAAAGACTTCTCACATCCTTAGGGTCATTTTATGTTTTGTAGATATTTCATGAAAATATCTGTATATCTATGTATATATAGAAACATATATTTATTTCCCATCATTATATTTATTTGTTTATTTACTTTTGAGAAAAAACTATATACTACCATTTAGAGCCCCCTGACCTTCATAAACATATGAGAACAGGTTAACAAGGCTTTTTTTTCCCAAACAATATTCTATAGCTGACCACATCCACACGATTGATTAAAAGTTGTAGAGAGTACATATACCACTGTGCTTATTGTTTGATTATTTTTAAAAAAGCTTTTTTTATTTTGTAGAGCAAAATGCTGCTTTCATACCCTCTTACAACAATGTGTCTCCAATGCATATTTCAAAATCATATAAAATTTCTTGAGAGAAATAATAACTGAAATAGCTTAGCTCAATGACTCTCTGATTATTAATATAAAGTAAAGCATAAATCAGGGAGACATATGTTCACCCAAGGCACTTGCCATTATCACAGAGAAAATCCATCCAGGAGTCCATATGGAAGAGAGATTCTTTATACATGGTGAGGTTCTCCAGATGCTCCTGTTTGTAGATGATATTGTGGTGATTTCATGAAGCTCTGAAACATTGAAGAGCTTCCTGAATTAGATCCACAGTAACACAGAAGAATTCTACACACACACACACACACACACACACACACACACACACACACACACACACACACACTGAAAGACGGACATCAGATATGACTGGGGCTCTCATAAAATAACACTAATAAGTTCAGACCCTTATGAATAGAGCACATAACTTTTAGTGAATGGAATTTGCTACATTATTTGAATGGCTTTCAGTCCTTTTATTTGTCTGTGCTTAGAATTAGTTCTTGGCTTTGGTCAGGATAAGTTGGAATTATGGCTAGCTGAATTCTAGATAATGTATTTATCATGATGCCTGCATTGATCACCTGCATGTTAGGTTTCTGTTGCATTTCTGCAACAGCTGAAATAGTGCTGGACTTGGATCTTAATCCCAGTTTTGTTACTAGTTGTGTAACTTTGGATAATCTATTTCATCTTTTTAAAGCCTCCTTTTCTCTGCATAGTTAAAATGGGGATACAGTACTTTCACTCTCTACCTTACACAGTTGTTGTGAAGAATGAGATTTGTAAAACCTTAATGCAGTCTATAAATATGAATTATTATTGTTATAGTCTATTAACTCTTAGCTATATACAACTGATATTCCCCCCACCCACAAAAATACAATAAAATGAAACACCCTCTAAAAAATCCAAGTAAATTCTTTCATTTTTCTTTGCTTCCCCTTTGGGTATTAAAAGTTGAAAGTTATGTCTTTTCTACCAATATTGTAATTTGATGTTTTGTTAGGAATTTTCATATTATATTGACCAAAGAGATCAATAGACTATCTTAGCACATTACACTGGGCGCTTATTTACAGTTGCCATTGATGCAATAAGAATTAAATGGCAGTACTTCATCAAGCCACCTGTCCCCGTGTTTCATTTAGGTACAGTGTCATTTCCTATGTTCTCGGGTCAATTCCATGATATTAAAATAGTCAGATGAACAGAAATAAGGGAGAACTCACAATAAAACACTCCCCTACCAAAACACAATGTCTTCTTCTTTTAATGGTTAATAGATCCTTCTTGGAGTCTCAGATTTGCTGCGGCTTTCATTCTCACAATCTTGCATTACCCCTCTAAGTTCAGCACAGCATCTCCTGCCAATAGAAAGCCTCAGGATGCTGAGCTTAGGCCTCAGTGCTTGCTCCTGGATCTCACTTAGCCATGCCTTGCTCAGTTCTCTCGGGCTAATCTCTGAACAGTTTAAGGAATCCAGCATTTGGATTTTTAATTGTAGCCTCAGCTCTTTGTAAGAATTTTCTGAGCTTTTGTAGTCTTATTTTGGGATCCTCCAGAAGCCAATCTCTTATCTTTGACGCTAACTCAAATATATCAATGGCCCAGTCATCTTGTTTATCTAATTTCATGTTTTCCATACATTTCCAATATTCTTTGCATTAGCTTGTCATGTAGGATGATAGCATTTAGTCTTCCTGATCAAAGGCTTCTACCTCTAGGTTATTAGGGTGTTCCATGAGGAGACAATTAGGCTCTTTCCCATTTTACAGTATGCCATTGGGACTGAATTTACAATTAAAGATAACAATAGAATTGTACTTCCAGCTAACAGCCCTGTGTATCTTTGGGGACATCTAGCATGTTTCCCCTGAATCTTTTCTTCTCCAGGCTGAGTATTTGCAGTTCATACTGATCTTCTTAAGGCATATATTTAAGCATTCTTACCATACTGCTTGCCATCTTCTAGGCATATTCCAATTTCAGAAAATCCTCCCTAAAAGTTGGGGTCCCCAAATTTCCCTTTTCGAACTCCTTGTTTCCTTTAAGACTCAGGTCAAGGATCTGTTTTGTATGTTTATATATGTTTATATATTTATGCTTATATATATGTATATATATGCTTATATATATTTATAATTGTGTCTCCTCTATTAGAAGAGGCAACAAACATTTTAATTTGAACTGCTAAGAATATCTTCCATATTCTGAACTTAAGCTACTGATTTTTTGAACCTAAATTTATGAATTTACATTGATAAGATTTCTCCCTACTGGATTCTGCCCAAATACCAAACCCTAAATAAACTAGGAAAACAAAGAATATGTTTACTTTGAAACCTATCTCCCAACTCAAACTGAAAATACATTCCCTTGGCCACAGTCACCTTCTCTATGTACTCTGGAACTTATACCTTTTCTTCAAGGTGAATTCTTTCTCTTCTAGACCCAGGGCAGATCTTCTGGGCTGATAAAAGTTAAGCTTGGATTGCTTTCATTGTAGAATAAAGTAGAGGACCTCATAGGTTGGGCATCAGAGAGAAAAGGCATTGTGAAGCTGCTGCTCTAGAGATAATTGCTTTTCTGACCTCTTCAGAGAAGAGCTGAAAGGAAAGTTCACTTTCTTTCCATATTTCATGCTGAAAGGAAGCACCATGGTGAATAATGCATCTTTTAGAGATAAGTGATCTGGCCTTGTCCATAAATATGATATCACTATTAATTTTCATTTGGAAAATCTCCCCAACCCCCAACTTTTAAAAATATGTGTAATACTGGGGAAGCCAACAAAAAGAACCAATTAATGCCAATGAACAAAGCATCAAGCAATTTTTAAGATACTGAAGTTTTCTTGTTGATAATAACATAAGGTAGAATGTTTCTTATTTCTTCCCAAGAATTCAGATATCTTATCTGGGATCACTAAGAGAAATTGTTTTATGGATGCATCGTGGTCCTAAGACCTCTCTCTTCTCCCTTCATAAGCCATTCCTCAAGGAATTTTGCAAAACTGTGTGATTTGTTTTGAGCATTTGCTCTCCTGAGCCCTAACTTTCTTGTTTCTTAGCATGCCTTCCACTGAGCGATGTGCTTCCTCCCTCTGCCCTCAAGAAGTCAGTCTCTTCATATTTTACTTTTAGACAACAAAACCTACCCTACATGAAACTCATTGTCATTAAAGTATAAATTACTGATGTAAAAATAGTGCTGTTACTTCTAGAAGGATTTTCATTTCAACAGGAATCAAAACAAAAGAAGTGAAGCTTAGATTTTTTTTTAAATCGGCATCAACAAGTATGTATGGGTTTTTAATCCTATTTTAATTGGGGAGGGGATTTTCAACTACTCTACATATCAAATCACATAAAGGACTACTTTAAAAAGATAACTTTAATACAGGTTCCAGGAAGAGCCATGTGATTTTCTGTACTTTCTCAGCCATTTCAGGATAGATCATACATCCCAAATGATCACTCATTATACCCAAGGAAGGCTTCTATGCTTGATTAGGACCTAAGTGGTATTCCTCTTATCATCAATGAGATGTCTTGGAGAATTACAATGGAAAATATAATAAAAGAAAACTTTTTCACAGTATTTTCTGTTCTCAGAGTCAGAAGATCTGGGTTTGAATACTACATCCCATATCTTCTATTTATAATGTATATATTTTATATATACACAAGTGTATATATGTATGTATTATATATGCATATGTATATATATATATATACAAACATACACATACACATACATACACACACACACATATATACATTTCATTAATAATGGACAGTGGCTTGCTGTTTATACACTTTTGCCGATTCTTTTAATATACTAGGAAATATTTCTTCCGGGTATGGTAACATGAACTTATCAAGGATGTCTAGATGTCTTCTGATAATTCCTGTACTTTTGGCTTTCGATTTCCCTATTACCCATTTTAGTTTTGTCTTTCCAAGTCCAAGGATCATTTTCCTTTGCAGAGGAAGGAGAAACAAAATCAACGTTAAGTATTTCTGCCTCCAATTCAGGATCAGCTTTCATTACATAATTCCTTGTGGCTAGTAGCAATCAAATCTCTTGCTGTGCTTTTTAATCTAGTAAAACGAAACAAAACAAGCAACTAACCAACCACATAGGATCTCTCTGTTCTTCATTTCTTCTCCAGATTCAGTGACTTCTGAACTTCAGTACTTGATCACATGAAACATGACCATGGCATACTTTTGTGTCTCTGTGTGTGTGTTTTTAAACAAAAGTTCTTGAATCTTTTGTAAACATCTTTAAAAATATAATTTGATTAATAAATCTCCTCTTTTTCTCTCCTGAATTGTGAATTTGAAGATTGTGTTGTCAATTCCCCACAAGGTTTACGTCATCCCATATCAGTAAAAACGTTTCAATTTGTTGAAAATCAAATCGGGGCGGGGCGGGGGAATCATAAAGCTAAATCAGGAAATTATTAGCTGTGCTACATGTGACTGAGAGTCCCCTCTGATATCTAGACAATCCATATCCTCACTTAATCCTTTCATACATAAGCATACTCAAATAAAAACAAAATAATAATCACCACCACCACAATAACCTCACTACTTTATTATGTGTCCATTCTAGATTTGTGATCTGTTTTCCAAACTCCTCAATTATTCCTTCTTTTTCTCCAGAAAGGTGCTCTGTAGTTTAGTCCAGTTACAATAACAGTTTGTGTGTGTGTGTGTGTGTGTGTGTGTATTATGTTTTTTATTCTAATTATCTTCACTCAAACATTCTCAACTACACTTCCTTGCTCTTATACGTAGATTTCCTCATGGAAGTATAGCTTTTCTGAATATACATTGCCACTCTCCCACTCTCTGCCTTTGACCTGCCCTGCTATTTTTGAATGAAATATATGTCTAATGCCATATTTCACTCAGGGGCATTATCTTCACCCATTCTTTCCCCACTCCCCTTATAGTTGTAATTCTAAGGTCAAATTTACCCCCTTGCATTAGGAACTCTAGCTCTACTTTTTTGTTACCCATAATTTGTGCATCTACGGTAGATATCAGAGTCCAGAATTATGTAATGAAATGGTTTCTTTTTCTTGCATTTTATATCCTTTGTATTTCTACGCATCTCAATTACTATTGTTATCCTTCCTGTGTTGTAGCTACTTTCTATATTATATAACTTGGTGTGAGTGTGTGTGTGTGTGTGTGTGTGTGTTCTTGCATATTCTAGTGTGGATATATCTATAGCTATTTGTAAGTCTCTGTGCATAACTCTTCCTTTCCTAGTTATAGCAGAAATTCTCTCTGCTCTCATCCTATATGCCATTTCCAATGTTTAGGATAGGAATTGAATTACAAGACCTTTCACTAAATACCTTAATAAAAATAATACTTAGAATCACTCACATTTATATGGTGCTTTACAGTTAAAAAGTATTTTTCCCTCAACAACCGTATGGGGTATAAAACGCATATATTAATATCTTCATTTACAAAATAAAGAACCAGAGACTCAGAGAGATGTCTGAGGTCACAGAATGAACAAGTGGCCCAAGTAGAGGCTTGACCCTAGGCCTCATGGCATATGGTCAGTGCTCCTGTTCCCACCACGCCCCCTCCCCATTTCTCACCCTTCAACTGACTCCTCTGCCTCTCGGAATAGCAGAGCTGGAAGCTTCTCTTGATGTGGCTTCTGGAGTCCACACTGACTTTCTTCCCCCACCCCCTCCCTCTGTAACCCCTTGTCCAGGAAGCCTAACAAGCTGAACATGAAGCAAAGAGAATTGAAGTGCCACAGGCAAGCAAGCCCGATCTTCTTGTATAACTGACCTTCCTGTTTCAGATAAAACATCCAGACAATTATTCTCCTAAATTTAAATTTTAAAAATGGCACAGGGCCCTTGCAAGCACTTCATAGTGCTGCTCTCCCAAAGGAACCCCAGGGAATTTGATCGGTTTTTTTTCTTTCATGTTGCCAGCCCCATGCCAGTCCTTAAACTGTATCTTTCCATTGTCCCTACACCCCACCCTTGCTACATCTCTCAGGGCTTTTTGGAGCTGCAGCTGGTGTTCCATTGTATGTGTAAAGCCTTCTGCAAACTGTAAAGCACTATATAAATATTGGCTATTTTTAAATAAATCAGCCACGGTTTCTCAATTTAGATCAACTGTGTTCCTGCTTATATCCCAATTCAGAATGGTTACAAATAAGCCTAATTTTTAGGAAGGGGTGGAATTCTGACTACACCATCTACATTATTCTGATCTCTAAAACATGGTAGCCTTTTTTCTTTTTCCTTTTTTTCCCCTCTGTTTATATGTCTGACTTTGAAGATCTATAGTTCTTTTCAACATTCAAGGTCTTTGGGCCCTTTACCTGTTCACAGGGCTATGCCACTGGAATTAATCCTAATCATCAAAGCTTGCTGTTTCCCAGTGACAGTAGTCATTGTCTTGCTAGCTTTGTTAAAAGGCTTATTGCCCAAACTGCCTTTCTGGCTTTCAGAGGCCTCCTCTCACTATGACCAAAGGAGACTTTGAAAATTTGCCCCATCTTCAGTGCTGATCTTCATTTCCCTGAAATAGCCAGCAAGTTCTGTTTCCTTTTTAATGACCCAGAGTAAGAGGGGCAGCTTACTCTCTGTGATGACACAGAATAGAGAATTAAAAGTGGTGACCAGAATAGCAAAGGCAAAAAAAGATAAGATGCTCAAGTGATCATCAGGAAGACATTTCTGATTCCGTCATTTGCCACTTTCAACCTGGAGGGAGTCCTAACATCAATCCTTTGCAGCTGAATGTTATTAATGGTACTCTACAACTGAGGCCCTTAACTTAGGGTCCATAGACTTTCAAGGTGTCAATGAGTATATTTCAGGGGGTTTGTGAAGTTGGATGGAAAAATATATATCTTTGTTTTTCACGAAACTGTGGCTTTCTTTGAATACTATGTATTTTGTACATTTAAAAATATTATTCTGAAAAGAAATCCATAGGTCTCTCCAGATTGCCAAATAGGTCCATGGTACAAAGAAAGATTAAGTATTCCTGCTCTATACGTTTTTCTGCAATTGTTATTGAAGGGAACAATCATCATGAAGAAGTCCACCTTCCTCACTAATACTAACACTAAATATTAACTACGTACCACCAATGTGCAAGGAAGTCCAAGAGCAGTAGTACTCTGGTTCCATTTCCAGACCACCCCTTACTCCCACCATCATTTCAGGAAGCAATCCCTTTATAGTTACAACCTGGAAAATGCTTCTTCAGAAACAGCTGCTGATTCAGAAACTTTTCACCAAATACTTGCCATTGTCAAGTAGTTCAACATCAGAAAATTACGCTTCTTTGTCAGATAAAATAAATGTTCATGAAGAGATATTACTATTTGCTTTACCACGACACCCTAAGGATTGAACCTTTCCAACTCCATTGGAGCTTTCCTTTTGACTTGCAACTGAAATGTTATGCTTTCCCCCCATTCAAATATGAGTTTCTTGACAACAGGGATTGTCTTACTTTTCTATTTGTATCCCCAAATATTAGTACAGAGTTTTGTGCATAGTAAGCACTTCATAAATACTTTTACTTAATTAGCCCAGATTCTCAAAGAAGTGGAAATTTCACGGATGTATTTTACCTCAATCAGAGGTTTTTGAAGCTCCATGTGTGAAAAACAATATTAGGAGTTTGATATCTTGATTTATATTCTACTTCCCATGCTTACTAGTTACAAGCCTCTCTGAGACTCATTCAACTCATTTTTAGAATGAGGATGATAATTAATATGACTTAGAGATAGTGAACATAACAATACCTGCAAACTTGAAAATATGTATTGCCCAAAGGGCAGTGGAAAATAGTATGGTGTATGTGAGAAAATGATTCTACTTTAGAAACATGGGGGAAAAAGTAGAAAATGAAGTGTGATCAACCAACAATCAATAAAGAAGTTGAATTGGTCCTAAGGAAAGAGTGAAAGGAAATTGTTGAATAACCTATGTGTTCTATTAATAGCCTTGGGATATCAAAAGAAAGTGAGGAAGACCTCCAGCTCTTTGGGTGGAATTCAAAGTTATGGTATAACACGTATGAGACACACTTATTGGTAAGTCATGGATGGATTGTGATCTTTGTATTGAGTGAGAGACTTATACTAGTTAATCTTACAGAGTCGCTTTAAAGAAAGTGTTTTGTCAACCTTAAAGGCTTATAGAAATGAGTTGTCATCATTTTTCAAGACTCAGCTCAAATCTCAACCCTTGACATTTTCCTTGATCTCTCCAAGTCTATAATTAATTCTCCTCTTCTAGAATATGGCATTACTTGGTAAGTTTACCATTCATTTCATAGATACACATATTTTCTTATCTTGTATTTACTTGCTCATGAGTCTATTCATTGAAAGTAGATATCATGATTTGACTTCTCAACTTTTATGCCATCTAGCACAGCAACTTGCCTTATGTAGGTCATCGATAACTCTTGTTGAATGAATAGCATGTATAGCTCATGTTTTACCCTGAAGTTTACCTTCATTCTTTCCTTTTTGCCCTAGGCAGAGTACAAGTCAAGTGCAGGATATGTGTAGAGAGAAGGGCAAAGGTATGGGAAGGGTAGTAAGGGAAGAGGAAAATATCATGTAGGAATGTCTTCTATTAATGGCTGTGTAAATATGAACACATAGATCAAAGGGTCAGCAGTTCATCTTAACTTCCAAATTGGGCAGAGACTCAAGAAAACAGATGGCAGTTTGATATTAGTAATTTGAAGTCCAACTGTAGAATGATATTCCTAGAGGGATAATACATGACTTTGCAGCTCTTCTAGCAAAGAGTGAACAACCCTTTAGGGGAGATGTTGAAGCAAAAAATTCTAAGGAACACTCTCCTAAGAATTGAAGAAATAGATACTATATGGGATTCCTTTCCTTCTTTTTAAGTCTGCCTTTGTGAAATCATAGGATCAAAGATTCAGAGCTGGAAGTAATTTCAGAGGCATTCTAGTTGAAATATTTTTAATTTACAGATGAGGAAAATGATATCCAAAGAAATGGTGTGACTTATTTAAGGGCATATGGGCACAAGCAGTAGAACTAGGATTTGCCCCAAAGTCTGATTCCAGATACAGTGTTCTTTCACTATAACACATCACTCACTATAGTCCTCTTCCCATTTCCCACCAGCTACACTGCTTTTGAACTTCTTTGGACCTCTCCATCATGCCTACTTGCTCAGAAAACACATCATTGTAAAATATTATCCTGAAAGATTGAATATTATTGGAATTCACATTTTATAAGTTTCCTCTGCCCTTCTGATTGGACCCTAAGATTAAAGGGAAGGGCCCTGGACTCAAACTTCACTTTAAAAAATGGACTCAGCACAGTCTTTTCCTTGTTTCCCAACTATAGATATTTTGGACTTCATCATATGCTCAAACCAGGTACCTTCCATTTTTCATACCCTGCCCCCCTAATCACCCTCCTCCTTCCCTTCTCAACTTCCTTTTCTGTGCTGTGCTTTCCCATTGCATTGTTAGCTCTTTGATGGCAGTCACTGTTTTAAGAAAGCAAATGAACAAACAAATTTGTATTTATATCTTCAGTTTAACATAATGCTAATACGTAGTAGGTTTTTAATAGATATTTGTTGACTAATTGACCTTTCAGTTCTTTGTTATAAGGGTACTTCAAGCAGACTCTAGATGACCTGAAGGCCACTTATTCCTCTCTGGCCATCTCTTTCACAGCATCCTTTCTAGTGACACAAGTTACTGTGTCCCAAGACCTTTCTCTCTTGATTGATGATTGTCTACCTAGGACCACTATTTCATGTCTAGTCATGCTTTATCTTTCACATTTATACTATTTTATTCCCTCCCCTTTTTAGTTTCAAAGCCATGGACCATGATCAAATTAAATATATCACTGTTCTTTGCTGGGATGTACCAGTCTATTCCCCTATAGATTACCTCACAACCCCTGTGAATATTTCTGTTCAAAGTTTTCCTCCTGGCCCCCATTCTCCTATGTGTGATTTCTTCCCTTATCTCCAACCCCTATTAGAATATAAGCTCCTTCAGGGTAGTGCTTGCCTTCAGTTTTGTATTTGTGTCCCAAGGGCTTATCATAGGTCTAGATACATAGTAAATGCTTAATGAATGATCTGTCTTTCATTCATTGACTTGTTGATGATGTTGTAAAGCAGAGGTGTCAAAAACACTACCTATAGTCTTCATTTAGCCCCCAAATACTTGTAGGTTCTGAACCAGATTAAAGTGTTATTGAGAAATATTGAAAAAACACAAATGTAATAAAATATAGACAATGTTAGTATGTGGTTTTCTAAGTCAGTATGCTCTAGTAGGGTTCTTTATATATAGATTTGTGGCTCCATTTCCATTTGAATCTGATACTGCCGTTGCAAGATACCTCTAATGACCCTTCTAAATCTGAAACTACACGACTAACATTGGCTATAATGGAAGATGTCTCTTTGGGAGTAGGCAGATAGGGATAGATATGAAAAAAAAAAAGAATCAACGAGGCATTTTAATACACAGAAAAAAAGACAAGATGACACAGACAGAGACATTTTGATGCTATCAAGTTAAATTGTATATATTGTTCTTAAAAAAGCAAACTACATATAAGATATTCACAATTTTTTATGCAAGCCTTTTTATGCTCTTTGTCTATGGGAATGTCTATGTTTAAGGACAATTGTCAAGTTCACAATAAAAACAATTAAGAATAAAAATCAACAAGTTCCACATTGCTTTAAAAAGTCTGTTTAACAGGGATACTAGGTGGTGCAGTGAATAGAGCACTGGCCCTGGAGTCAGGAGGACCTGAGTTCAAAATCCAACCTCAAGTACTTACCACTTAGTACCTGTGTGACCGTGGGCAAGTCACTTAATACCAATTTCCCTGCCCTCCCCCCTCCAAAAAGAATTAAAAAAATAGTCTATTTAACAATAAGGAAATTATTTTATTCTTGTGCTATTTCACATTTTAATATAAATACATTATGATAAAATAAAAAGTCTATTCTACAACACCAACATACCAAATGAATTTTCTGTCACAAATAATCAGTCAGTGATCAGCTAAGTAGTAATAATAGCAAACATTGGTATTGTGCATTAAAGTTTACAAAGTAGGGCGGCTAGGTGGTGCAGTGAATAGAGCGCCGGCCCTGGAATCAGAAGGACCTGAGTTCGGAGCCGGCCTCCGACACTTAATCCACACAAAACAAAAACCTAGCCGTGTAACCTTGGGCAAGTTACTTAACCCCAATTGCCCTAAAGGGGCGGCTAGGTGGCGCAGTGAGTAAGAGCGCCGGCCTCGGAGTTGGGATGACCTGAGATCAGATCCGGCCTCAGAAAATGAGCACCCACGCATAAATAATAATGACTAGCCGTGTAACCTTGAGCAAGTTACTTAACCCCAATTGCTTTTAAAAAAAAGTTTACAAAGTTATTATAAGTCAAGGGCCTGTGATTTTATCAGCATGGAGACTCCATCTACCAATGAGCATTTCTATACATGTATAATTTTTATTCTTACATAGTTTCCTGAGGTTAAGTGAAGTGAGTTGCCCATGGTCATAAAGTTTGTGAAGGTCATAGGTAGGATCTGAAACCAGATGTCACCAACTCCAAATTCTACAGTCTAGAATTTGAAACCCTTCCATATCATTCCCAGTCTATTTACACTTATATTTTATTCTTCTCTGGACACTCTAGATATTTAGCTATGTTAGCTTATTTATTATTGTTTTAAGATGGTTCTGCATCCACCCACTCTATGTCTTGCTGGTGTCCCATGCTTGGAATGCTCTCCCTCCTCATTTCTGCCCCCTGTTTGCCTTTTGTAGGAAGCCTTTCAGAGATCCCTCTGCTGCTAGCTCCTGTCCTTTTAATTATATTCCACTTATCCTACAGCAGGGTGCTGGTAAATATTTAACAACTAGATCTCCCCAAAGCAGGTACGTTTAAAAATTTAATCTGCGTTAACATTTTTCCCATCATTTTCTTAAGTTTAGACAATCAACAAAACGATACATCAAGCCCTCATGTCTAGCATTTGCTGGTTTGCATGATGTAAATGCTCACACTGGAAACTTAACACTGGGTTCTTTTGAGTTTGCTCCAGAAGAATCACCCTTTGTATATCTTGCAAATACTTGGTTATTTCCATGTTGTCTTCTGCACTAGAACTTGAACTCTCCAAGGGCAAGGATCATATTTTTGTCTCTCTTTGTATCCCCAGCACTTAGCATAGTGAATGGCACATAGAGAACACTTAATAAAGCTTTAGTGACTAGTGATTATCTAGAGCTAGATAGATAAGTAAATAGATAGATAGATAGGAATATCGATAGATACTTAGAAGAGTTTCAAGCCATACCACAGCGTCCTAACTTTGGGTTGAAAGGTTAAGTGATTTACCCAGAATCACATAAACATTATGTCAGAGATAATATTTGAATCCATATCTTCCTAACTGCAAGGACAACTATCTATCCACTTGCTGTTTCTCCTAATTTATCTGGAAACCTAAGTCCTCAGTGAATTGCTTTGTTTTCTTAATTCTCTATTCTCTTTTGCCACTGTTGTCAGCCTATCCATAGATGACTTGGGAAAAAAAGTTTCTGGGTAAGCCTTTTATGACAGAAGATATGTCAGGCCAAGAAAGAGAAAAAGACTAGATCACCTCTGTCTTTATATTGATTTATCTACATTCTTTTGGTCTCTCTTGCTTTCAGTCTTATTTAGACAGTAAGCCCACTGAACCGAGACTGGCATCCCCCATGCATTGTACAGTGCTGAATACACTGTCACTGCTCAACAAATCGTTTTGCTCTTCAAGATAATAATAATATAGATCATCCCTTTCTTCTGGGATGGCAGATCCTATGTTCATTTATAACATTTTGGACATTCAATTCAGTTTGCATCTTCACATTTAGTTAAACACCTTTGCATTTGTAATAAAAAATGAAAGAAGGTATATTTCACTTGTGCAGTGTTCAGTCATGAAATCCTAGGCAGGATTTATTCTCCCATCTGTTTAATGTGGAACTTGTGGATGTGGTCAGGATAGTTTATTTCAAATCGTTCTCTTTGCCTTTGGCCAGGTCCTGGACTCCCTCCTTCTTCCTTGTAGCAGTTATTATCAGAATCATAAGAAGGACTTTACTAATGGACAACTAGAATGAGCTATGGGTCACCTAGACATAGATGTGTTTTGAGGTTATAATGGTGGAGTAGATTTTTTTTTTTTGCTTTTTGGAGGGCAATTGGGGTTAAGTGACTTGCCCAAGGTCACACAGCTAGTTTTTGTATTAAGTGTCTGAGGCCAGATTTGAACTGGTGCTCTATTCACTGCACCACCTAGCCACCCCTGTGGCTGCCCCTGTGGAGCAGATTTTCTATTAGGGCAACAGAGAAATGACTACAAATGTCCAAGGCTGGTAACAGCTCAGAATTAACCTTGTGTTCTGATATGGTATTTCTACATACTCTCTGCCCATTCTTACCTTTGCAGTTTGATAATGTATTTCTCTCTTAGACTGAAGTTTGAATTCCTAGGATTCTAGCATGATAGATCTATAAGAGGGTTAATTGGGACCTCATTGAGCATCTAGTTCAGTCCCTCCATTTTACAGATGAAGAAACTCACGTTAAAGAAGGTCCAAGTGTCACTTGCTTAAAGTCACACCAATAATAAATGTCAGAGGTGGGATTTGGAATCAGATCTCTACTGCTTTTTAAAAATATTCTACTACCTGAAAATCCTTTATCTTCTTCAATACTTGAAAAAGTACGACTGGTCGACCCCACTTTTGAGCCTTTTTTTTTCTAAATTCACAGAACATATAGGGCTTTTATGTGGACTAACAAGAGTCCAGTGCCTCATATTTTGACCAATTATATGTTAGAACTAAATAATCACAAATATCTTATGTTCTAGAAATATGAAGTCTAGATTTATCTTCTATCTAGGATAAACTTTCAGGGTTTAGGAAAGTTGCAAGCTCAGAGTTACTTGACAGATATTTTAATGTATTATTATGAATTGACTTTGCATTATTATGTATTATTATTATTGGCTACTGTTTCTATATGAAGTAAATGCTACATATAATAGACAAAAGTGTATGCCTCCTTGAAGGGGCAACCTTATTATGCTCAAATCATCTAAATACCATTCACTGATTAGACTGTAGGAAGTTCAAAAGAGAAAGCATTTAAAAAAAATTTTGGTCAGTGGGTAGGGGCTAAGTTCTACATTTTATTGAGTAGATACAGAAAGAAATCTGGAGGATCAAGGGTAGGAGGAGAGAGAATAAGTATGTATTAAGTAACTGCTATGGCCAGATACCATGCCATGCACTTTGAAAATATTATCCCATTTGATCAGATGGCATCATTTTTTAAAAGAGGAAGAGCAGATGGATTGATGGTTGATGATTATTTAATAACCACAGGTGGCATTGCACTTTTTCACCTGATTCTTCCTCTCCATTCTACCCCCAGTGATAAATTTGCAAACTGTCAGGCTATGTGAGACACAGGTTTAGTTTTTGAACAGGATAGTAACTATCAATAATATCTGGTCATTATCACTCCCTCAAAAACCATATATGCTCCTTCAGGGTAGAACTTTACTTTTTTCTTTTTTAGAAAATTGAACTTTCATTCCTATTAAAATGCTAGAAAGCCTAGGAATAATGGAAATTTCCTTAAAACAGGACCAACTCGGTTTCACAGTGAATAGAGCACCAGACATGGAATCAGGAAGATCTGAGTTCAAATATGGCCCCAGACACTCACCAGCTATCTGACCCTGGGCAAGTCACTGAATCCTGTTTTGTTCATTTTTTTGATGTATAAAATGAACATCATTTCTCAAATATGTAGAGAACAGTCTAATTTATATGAATGTGAGCCATTCCCCAATTGATCAGAACTTTACTTCTAACACATACTTGTTCCCAACACCTGTTTAATACTGCAGATACATAATAAATACTTATTTACTTGAGATTGTCTAAGATTGCTTAGTTAAGGAGGTTATAGCAAAGAACTCTATAATAATCTATTAAAGAACGCAATGGTTGCCCATTAATATTTTCTGTAATCATATAGTCTTAAAATATTTTGTTATCTCGCACCCAAGATCTGGAAGCAAAGGAAAAAAAAAGTTGAGACACTGGCAGGGTAGTGAAATTTTCAAGAACTTCAAAGAAAGAAGATTAAGTTTTAAACCAGCCCTGAAAGTCATTAGAGAGAGTGAGTCAAGGAAGAATACAAATTTTTGCTACTCTGGAGTGAGGACCCAGTTGAGTTAGGGTAACACAAATTTCCAGTGGGCTCAGGTAGCATGATTGCATAATTTTTTACAGGCAACATTCAAAACTCATTATCAGAATGGCAAAAGAGAAGTTTTTGATGATAATGAAACAATCTTTAGAAGCATCCAAGTACAGTGGTTAAAGTGCTAGAAAGACTTGAATTCATTCAGTAAGTCACAATCTCCTCAATCAATATAGAGTACCCAAGTAAACTCTTTCGTCTTAACTAGAGGCTGCCTTCCACTCAGCCTTGAGCCAGTCATCCTTAAGGGGTAGCAGAAAGAACAAACACCATCCACCCCTAGGTCAAAATAAGTCACAATCTCATCAGTCAATGGTGAATACCCAAGTAAATTATTCTTTCATCTTAACTCTAATACTGACTTCCCAACCCCACTGCTCCTCTTCCACAGCTGACCACTCCTAGCTCTTGCCAGGATTTACTTGATTCTTGCCTGGATTCCCAGGCAGGCAGCTCTCCCAGCTCTTGCCTAGACTCACATGTAGGCAGCCCTTTACTCTTGTTTCACACCTCAGCTCTTTGAAATTTCTGTTTCTAGGAAAGCTTAACAGAGCTACAACAATATTTACACACATTAAACTTAATAGAGCTGTAACAATATTCACACACATTGCTGGCATGATCATCTCAATTCACTTTCTGTCTGACAAAGTAACACAAGTCAACAAACAAATGTTCTGTCTGAGAAATCAAACACACGCAAAAAGTCCCAGGACTTCTGTAAACAACAGTAAAGGATTTCTTTAACATCAAGCTCCTCCCGCCATAGTCTCCATGTGATGATATTAGGCCTATTAAGGGCAAGAAGTTCTCCAAACTCCCTTAGGCCTATTAAGTACAACAGGTTGTATACTGTTTCTAACAAAGACTTGATACAATTAAAGGCAAGGCTCAAAGGCAGCTGAAACAAGCAGTAAAAGTATTGCTTTCCTTGTCATTACAGGAGGGTATAGCCAAGATGGAAGATTAGAGGTAACAGAACAGATGAACTTTCTCAACATTCCCCTACAAAAAAACCCAAAACAAAACAAAACAAAACAAAAACTTAAAAATAATGCCTCAAATCAAGTTTTAGAATGGCATAAACAAAAAAAAAAACATCTGGGTTTTACATTTTCCAGCCTAAGAACACTTAGGAGGTCCACAGGAGAAATCTGTGGCACTGAGTTGTAGCCCTGTCTGGAGTGACGACATGTGGAAATAGTGGCTGTCTCCATCAGGGTCTCAGGGGACATGGTGGTCAAGATAATGGTGGTGATTTTATTTGCCTATTACATACTGCCTCTTGACTTTTTCCTAGGATGTTTTCCCATAACAGCTAAAGTGACTTGGCTACCCTGTAGATGGCAGCTGCTTGGCAGTTGGTGGAGATGGCTAGCCCTTTAGCCACAGGTACTGCTTCCATGAATGTTGGCCATGAGGACTGGGAGGGAAACAGGAATGGTGCTCTAGAAGTGTTGCCCTTCTCAATGCTCCTATGTCTCTTTGCTTATTGATGGTGTTTGGTCAGCAATTTTTAACAATGACAAAGATGAGCCTCTTCTATTCAATGCTTTCTCCCCTCGATGGTCACTGCAGGAGCTGGGTTGATAGCCGCTCTGCTGGTTTCAGGGACACCACTATTCCTGAAGCTCTTGGGTTCAATTTCCTGAGCTGCATCTATGAGGATCGCAGTGGAAATGGTCATCAAGGGGATTTATGGCGATATGACATACCTGTCACCTGCTGCCTATCATCTCCCTTTTCTCATTTTTATCCAGCTCCTTCAGCTAGTCTAGATTGCCTTCCCTCAGAAGAAAATATCTCAGAAAGCAAAATGACCACATCACATGGGAAGTCACAAAATATTGTCTGAACTACATGGTTCAGAGGCCTTAAAGAAAACAGGGAAGACTCAAATGATATAGGGCAGCTAGATAAATCTTGCAGTCAGTTTCTAATGCTTTTCATCTTCAAATCTTTGTCTGGACCTCAATCAAAAATATTTATTGTGCATCTACTAAGCTGGATGTTTTGTGTAAAGTGCTATAATGATATCTGACATCTGGACGAAAAGTTAAAAAAATCAGTTGGGCAGATGTTTCTAAATATACAGATATTTGTTATCAAGTAGAGAAAATATTTGGATATTTGAGAATAGCATTCCTCAAAATACACTCCTTAGCAGCCTACAGTGGAATACCCCTCCCCCCAGCTTATCATGTTGATTAAAGAAGCCAGTGATGGGGAAACCAGATGAGTCTGGTTTCTAATTTGAACTCTCTCACTATTCCTTAGATGTATGAGGTGGTGTTACCATTTCTTTGGACCTCAGTTTCTTTCTCTTTAATGAATGACTAGATGATGCTGAAGATATCTTCCAGCTCAAATATTCTCTGATTCTAAGTGAACGTATAACTTGGGAGCAGTAGAAAGACTTTGAAGTCTGATGAATTTGGAGTCACTTGACCTTGGTTTGAATCTTGGCTCTGTTCCTTATTACTGTTATGAACTTAAGCAAATCACTTTAGATCTCTGAGGCTCATCAGTTCCTTTAGTTATAAAATGAGAGAGACTGGACCAGATGGCCTCAAAAGTTCTTTTCATATGAAAATATGGGATTTATTCCCCTGTTTTTTGAGTTTCATTATAGGGCAAGTATCTCCAGGTTAGGAAATAACTTCTATTCCACCCATGTGTGAGTCAAGGAAATGAGAGGAAGGGAAAGAAAGGCTTCTGACTTTTGTTGGGCCTCCTTTGGAGCTGATTACAAATTCTCTACCAGTTCCCTTCAGACTAATCACATAGCATCTGCAAATGATGCCCAGCGTGGGGTGAGAAACAAAGCCGTAGAGTTCTGCATCACGCCCTTGTGTCGGCCACGGCAGCAAACTGACATCCTCCAGCAATTCCACCTGCAGGTTCGTCCCCTGCTCTTGAACCATCCCACCCACCAACAATCCCCAACCCCAGCTCATAATAATCCCTCCTTCTGAGTCATTCTGTATACTGGGCAGGGGCTATAGCTGTTTTTTTTTCCCCCAAGAGTTACAGAGCAAACGAATGGTGTTGAGAGATAAGCATCCAGAAAGCTCAAGAGTCAACAGATGTGGTTACCTGATGTTATGCAACTCAAAAGGGAGAGGTCAAGAATGGCCTTTTGGAAGAGCTAACCTGAGGGACTACTATGAAGTCAGTCAAACTTGTCTTTGGCAGCCCTGGAATGACTTTTCAACTAGATTTTGTCTAGGGATACAGGAAAATGAAAAGTATCTTGAAGTCAAAGACCCTGGGTTCAAATGTTGCTTCTGACATTTACTACCTGGCAAATGGCTTAAATACTTAGAGTCCAGTTTCCTTGTATGTAAAATGGATGAGATTTGGACTAGAAGGCCTCTGTATTTCCTTCCAGCTCTAACTCTGTGATACTAAGTCGGAGATGGGGGTGAGGGGTGCAGCTGAGGGCCATCGTCTTCAAAGTGTTCATGTATTTGGATGAGAACCTTAATCAAGGAAAGGAAGACAAGTGACATTTCAATTTCAGACATTTATCTATGGATAAATGAGGCCATAATCTGTGATTTCCTTTATGTGAGAAGTCCCTCCACCACTATAGAGAGTAACCTGTCTGTGACATGATTTGCATTCTTGGACAGTTGTCTTAGCTCAAGAGAGCTTAAGTGAATTGTCTTTTGACAAACAGCTGATAAATGTGAGGGGCAGGATTTGAACTCTACTGTGTTATATTTGTCCTTGCAGCCAGTGAATGGTGGAGGGACTTTCGAAGGACCATAGGGATCATAGCTTTAGAGCTGGAAGGAACCTTAGAGGTCACTTAGTTCAAATTCCTCACTTTTTAGATGAAGAAACTGAGGTCCAAAGAGAGTCTGGATTTGAACCTGTCTGCTCCAGTTTTTCAGGCATTCCAGATGCCACATCAAATGAAATGTTTCCTAACCAACCTGATCCTAAAGCCCACCTTGAATGCCAAAGACTGAGATGAAGTCTGTGAAGTTTCCTGAATTCTATGCCTATTAGACCAAAATAGTGCTTTCTCATAAACTCATTGCAGCTTAAAATGAGCTTGTGCAACACAGGCTTCTTTGTAGCAGTTCTTTCAGGAGGCTCCCCCCACCTCTCCCTTTCTGCAGAAAGCTTTGACTGATATCCCTTTCTTTTCCTGCAGCAATCTCAGTGTTTCCCCACAGCTCAGCAGAGGCTCAAATGTGCTGCCTTTTGACTTCTGAACTGGAGACAGGTCTTTAATGGAGGTCCTAAGGCGAACTGCACACTCAGCAGGTCCCTGGAAAGATTACAGAGCCCAGAGATGACACTGGTGATATGGTCAGAGGTGCTAGTGAGGAATATAGACTACAGGGCCTAGGGAGGGAAAGCAATGCATTTGAAGTCTTCAACCCCAGCAACCTGTAACATTGTATTAATAAGGGATTCCAGCAATTTGGGCTTGGTGTTGGGGATAAGGGAGAAAGAAATTCAAAGCTTTGTTGAGACTTATGGCCTTGCCTTCAGTTAAGGTTGGGCATAGAGGGTGGGGTGGGAGGAGACTTCATAAAGGATGATTCCCAACCTGGGGTTTTCAGGCATCTCCTCTTAGGTGTGTAACTAAAAATCAGAAACAAAAACAAAAAACCCCCAAATTCTCAAGATCAAACATAATTGAATTTGCTTCAATTAAAAATAAAATTAAATGAAATTGAAAAAGCTCTATGCAGTAGGGTGAAGGAAGTAGAGAAGAAGGATCAACAAATTAAGGAAATCACCTGCAAAAAGGTCATTTTTTGCACATCTTCTTTGAGAGAGTATAGATGCAGAGTTAGAAGGAACCTTAGGGATCATCCAGCTCAAACTCCTTATTTCATAGAATAAGAAGCTGAGCCCAGAGAGGCTAAGGTACCTTGCCTAGTAGCAGGTGGCAGGATTATAATATGACCCCCCCATCTCCCAAGACTCTAAAGTTCTTAGGACGATTTTGAAATGCAAGAAATGTGTTTTGGCCTTTCTCAAGCTTGATTTTTCAGTGTTCTTCCCCCTCCCACTATTGTTTCTCCTTCTCCCACCTGGTATCATATCAGACTCCAATCCTTGTGCTCCTCTGCCCTTCTCAGTCAAAATCAGCTCTCAGAAAAGGTTCAGAAATGGCTGCTCAGTGAAAGTGTTAGTGACAGCCTAGACTTTCCCAGAAGGATTGCATTTTCAACTTTATTATTAATTGTAGAGTGGAATACAAAAAAAGTTATTTTCTGGAAGAAAGAGATTTCAATAACCCCCAAGCAAGAATGTGGGGGAGCAAGGGAAATGTTCCCATATTAAGGGAGAGTCACAATGCCTAAGCAACCACTATTGACTCTCATGGAAGTACGTTCTTTCCTTTCTCATGCCTAGAGCTACTGTATGTAGTAGCTTGGAGTGCCTTTTGCACAGGGGATACAGTCAGCACAAAGAGACATTATAGACTGATATGTAAAAGCATATATACAATTCAGACTATGTGCAATCTCTGTGCTAAATGCTGGGGATATGCATTTGTGTATTCCTGCATTTAAAGAACCCACATTCTCTTTGGGAGACTGACACATTGTGTAGAACTTTTGGGTTCACTCTCTAATTTGCATGTGGGCTATTAGGTTTCAGTACCCACAGTGAGGCTGCTGTGGTCCCTTCTCAGGGTCCTATGGGTCATCTTGAGTGTTTGAGGACTTTATATTGCTATCATTACAAGCTGCTCCCCAGTGTGTTCCTTCCATTATAAATTCCCCCTTTATCATCTCTTCAACTTCACTTGCCAGTGATTATCAGTCCAATATCAGTTAACTTGTGGATATTTGCTCAGTTATCTGTTAACTAATTAACAATAGGGAGCTAGGTGGTGAAAGGGCTAGAGCTCATCTTCATGAGTTCAAATCCAGCCTCAGAAACTTACTAGCTGTGTGACCCCGGGCAAATTACTTAACAAACTGCTTACTTTAGTTCCTTATCTGTAACACGATCAGGGGAAAGGAAATGGCAAACCATTCTACTATATTTGCCAACAAAACCCCAGATTGGGCTCACGAATATTTGGAGATGACTAAACAACAACAATGCGCATCAATTAGCTTTGATTATATGAAGAACAGAATTATTTTTAAAAATCCATTTTGAATTGGGGTATGTTTTCCTCTCTAAAGTCCTTTAAGTCCCTGGGGATAGTGGACTCAATTTTATAGTGAGTGGAACCCACTAAACATTTTCCATCCTCCTGCCTCAAGTTTACTTCTGGACGTGACATAGCTTAGAGGCAAGTCATTCCCTGGCTTGTGAGACACTGTCTCAGCTGCTAGATCAATCTACTGCTGGGACAGATTAAGCAGATTTCTCCTCAGGGTGAGCTCCTCACTGGTTTCAGCTGCTATGTCTACCAGCTGCCTCTGATATAGACTTCTGCTGATGGACCTCTGGTGGGTTTTCTGAACTTTTTGAAGGGTGCTAGAAAAGTGGTTAATCAAACTATGTAAACTCCTTGAGAGGTGGGTGTGCTGCATTTTTGTCTTTATCTTCCCAGTGCCTAGCATAATGTCCTGGTACAAAGTAGGCACTTAATACATGCTACTAATTGATTAACCTCTTTTCCAGTCCCCTTCAAATTCAATTATACAGATCTAGTCCATCTACTCATAAGTCTGATCCTGGACTTGTGGCATAAACATATCTATAAACAAGAAGTCAATCTTACGACAGGGTCTAATTCACTCCAGCACACAATGGACTAGAATTTTTCCTGAGAGTCATGTTTCCCACACAAATCACAGACCAGGGTAAGCAGCTCACTCATCGATTTTACCAGCTTCATTCATCCACATGGGAAATTCTGCTGGGAAACTAAACTTCCTTTGGCCATGGATTAGAGGGCCATGGATTGGAATGACTCTTCTTTCCATAAATACTCAACAAACTGGCCTGAGTGTGCCATGACAGGATGGGGGACCACTGAGCTGACACCTGGGTCATAGTGTTTAATTGAATACAATACCTTTTTACTTCATCTGTTCCCCCCAAATTCCCTGGAGACACTGGACAGTGTGAAATCCTAAGTCACAATTCTTTTCACTAAATGTGTGCTGGAGCTTGTAATGAGTTTGTCTTAAGCCTTTCACACCTCTGCTTTCCATAGAAGGTTCATTTACCTTTTGGAAACAGAACAGAGCTGTTTTTAGATTTCCCTGATTCCTACAGACAAGGCACTCCCCTGAGCCTGCCAGAGAGAGTGTTCACTAAGGCACGTTCTTAGTTGACTGGCTGATGTGGGAATAGGGAAAAGGAGCCGTAAAGCTCATGTCCTATAGGCGCCGTTGCAGCCTCTGAGTTATTAATTGTACATCACAGGGTTCTCTTTCCTCTAAATACATGTCTAACTCCTTTATTAAAACTTCATACTAATTGCTTCTATTGCATCCCTTGGTGAGTTGATTCCATATGCAATGTATTAATTACTCTCTGCAAAGACTTCTGCATGAATTCCTTTGGTGCCTGTCCCTTATTGAAGCTTAAATTTGTGTCCCCTTGTTTCTCTACTTGATGATAGCTTATTTGAGCAGCTTCTTTCCTCTTGGACCTCTATTTATATACAAAAATCAAATTGGCATGGCAAATTTTCAGTGAAGAATTGTCAGTCTGGAGTCAACAGTAAGCTATAGGTCACTTTTAGAAGATCGTATTTTGTATCTTCAGGTACAGCTTTTTTTTGGAGGGCAATTGGGGTTAAGTGACTTGCTCAAAGTCACATGGCTAGTAAATGTGGATTTGAACTCAGGTCCTCCTGACTCCAAGCTGCCCCTAATATTTTGTATCTTCACTGGAATTAATAGGTACATTTGACTTCTGTTTAAAGATATATTTTATCTATTATTATTTGCTTTCCTCCTACCCCCAAAATAAACAAATACATTTTGTGCAAAACAGCATCCCTGGGGGCAGTTTATTCCATAGGAAAAGAATTGAATGAAGAAAAATGGGCACAATTTTGGCCAAAACCATGCTGGGGGCAGGGTAACTCAAATGTTAATTGAGCTGGGGCTGTAAGTGGCAATTGTCCTGAGGATGTCAGAGCAGGTTTTTGGATATTACAGCATTCGACCAAGGAGTTATTGCAAAATAATTTTGAGGGGTTTGGTAACAGAGGACCCATATTCATACCCTCTGGTTCTTTTTTATCATTTAACATTGAGCATCACTTAAATTCCTCAGGACTTTGCTTTCTTCATTTGTAAAACAAGGGGCTTATACTAGAGGCCCTGTAAGACCTTTCCTAATACTATACATATGAATGTAGGACTTATGTTTTAAGAATGCTCGCCTTTAGAACTTTAGGAGTGTTTTATAAGAGTTATGCGGCTATAAGCGAATCTGGGTTAGAGATTGAGGAAGCTTTCTTCACATCTCCCCATCTCCTTAGTTCCCCCTACTGACCCCCACTATAAAAAAAGAAGAAAGAATAGATAATAAAAGAGAGATTTTCTTTGTGTTAATATCACTATTGCCACCCATCCCTAATGCAGACAGTAGCCACTGAAATAAAACATTATGTATTTTTCTATAGATTATTAAGGCCCCATCTCTCTTTCTCTCTCTCTCTCTCTCTCTCTCTCTCTCTCTCTCTCTCTCTCTCTCCCTCCTTCCTTCTCTCCCTCCCTCACACATATGTATTTATATATGTATATGTATGTATGTATGTAGCACATGTATGTTAAGTTAGTTGCTTAGGGTCACACAGTTAGTAAATGTCTGAGACCAGATTTGACCTCAGGAAGCCCAGTCTTTCTGATTCCCAGTCCAGTCCTCTATTCATTGAGTAACTTAACTGCCATCGTCCTGATCTATGTCTTGTCACTGGATCCATATGGCTCTGATGGAGTCAGTATAAATCCAATTCACCGGCCAGTCAAGACATCATCTTACTGACATCATTGTTCCTCTTTGAGAATAAAGGACAAAGGACTGCAACAATGTATACACACATATACATATATACATACATACATAAATACATACATATATGTGTATATATATAGATAGATAGATAGATAGATAGATAGATAGAGTCATTTGTGAAAGACAAAGAGTTGGATTCTTAATTCTACAAATTGGGGTTACAGAACCACAGTAATCCTAAATCTCAAGGAAGCACAGACATTATTTGGCTTGCCTCAAAACATACTCAAAATGATGCTTGGTGCTGGAGGCATGGTACTTCTGGTTTACTGAGATGGAAATTGAGTGTTTGCTCCATGTTTGGGCTATTTTCTAGATGTGCCATATTCCACACTGTCTAGGAAGCAGCTGGTAATTCAGTGAATAGACCAATGGACCTGAAATCAGGAAGACCTGAGTTCAAATACTACCTAAGACATCAATGATTGTGTGCAAAGGACAAGTCAGTTAATTTCTTTGGGTCCAAGTTTCCTTATCTATAAATTAAGAAAGTCTCTAAAGGTCCTCTATTTTCCCTTCCAGAGCAATATCCACAATCTTTTGCTCTTGAGATGAGGTTACAGGGCCAGTAGGGAACTTATGAGTTTCGTCTAGTAGCTGGTAAGATTAAGTTATTTGCTGTTCCTGATTCTTCAATAATACTCTTTACTGCCTCTGTCTACCCAGATCTCCAGCCCCCATGTATTTGGAGTAACCATCTATTAAAGTTGATATTATGCTTCCACCTTACTCAAGCTATTCTTAGTCACCAAAGGCTCCTTGAAGGTAGGGATCTTAATTCATTGCTTATTGGTAGACCACCAATAAATTTTTTCCTTCTTACATCTATGATACAAATTAAAACCTGCTTAGGGGAAAACAAAACAAAACAAAATTCTGTTAGCTACTCAACAAACTCTTAATCCTAGTCATCTCAAAATACCCCCCTACATTTTAGTTGCTTATCTCTTCTCCCATTTCAATATGCTCTCTGAAAACCTCTACTGTATTGGTAACCAGTTCTGGTCCTTCTTAGGTGTCTTCACATAACACTCTTTCCATTTACTGGAAAAAAAATGGAAACCTTCTTTCTTCCAAAAGACATTACATTCATGTTCATTATTTCTAACACTGGGTACTTCTTCCATAGGTTTCCAAACATGCTAGGTTCATAGGAGAATTAGGCATACATCTTGTTCCTAATTACCACTTTCCATTTCTTTACTACCTCTAACTCAGAAACTTCTTTGAGATTCACTTCATCTCTATTTATCACAGTATCCAAATCCTTGTCACAATCACTCACTGGTTTGTGGGATGTTCTCCTTCCTTTCTCAAGGAATAAATTGCCCTTACAATAGTCTTCCTCTACATTTCTCTCAAATTCATGCACATCAATTATCCATTATTGTTATGGAGCAGGCCAGTAGTGGAACTGGAGAAGCTTGAGTTAACCACCTGTAATCGCACAAGACTATAAGTGAATCTAGAGAACAGACCTGAAATAATCTGAGACAGCTTTGTCCCTAGGTAAATTGAATTAGGGTCATGATATGGGTCCTTTGGTCCAGAAGGGCATGTATTTGGCTCCAGGACTCTGTTAAGGAACTCTTGAGACCCCAAAGAACTTATTTGTTCATTGTTCTTAATCTCTGTGCCAGTGACATTTTAACCTGCTTTTGTCTTCCTGGGAACTGCTTATTACTTACCTTTAGGGACTGCTTTTACCAGGATTATGTGAATATGTTTGTATTAAAAAGATTATTTATTTGTCCCTTCAGGCTCTAAGTGATCTATTACACTAGAGGATGATAGTGATTTAGTTTTGAATACTCTGATCCTTCAGTTCTTCTGCTTTCTCAACTCCAGCTCTGACACAATCTAGAACAAGTGTGATAATTTGATTTTTCCTGATCCATAACTGTGCTATATCTCCATGATCCTAAATTCTGAAATTCCTTTCATCATAACCCCCTCCTATTTAATTTCTTTGTTTTACTCCACTTATATTTTGTCCTCACTGTTACCTTTAGTCCCTCTATGGCTTATTGTTCTAAGTATTCATCATCCTTCCCCAGAAATCATATTCCCCCTTTCATATTATTCCTATACTTGATCATTTAAATTATATACAATCCTCTACTTTAGAATCTCTTCCTTAGCCTATCACTGCTCATGTCCATCCCATATTTCAAATTCCACATTTTCAAAGTTGTATTTAATATTTCCTTCTTCTGATAGTGCTTTGCCATTAGGCATTTATGTTAAAATTTTACTATTATGTCTTCTCTTTTCTTTTTCTCCTACATGTAATGTTATTAAATCCTGGCAATTCTATTGTTTTAATATTGATTTCATATATCAGTCTCCTACTGTATTACCACTGTCACCACTCTAGTATAAGCCCTCATTACCCCCCACCTGAACTATTGCAAAAGTCTCCTAACCCATCTTGGGTTGAAATACCTAAATTGAATACTGAAACTGATTTAATCAGTTTATTTCACCCAGTGATTCAGATTGCAACTAATGAACACTTTTCCAGGCCAGGTGTCTTTGGTTCATGTCCTTCAATAAGATCAGCTGAGAGGGTGCATCTAGTATACTGAAGGCCTACCTTATTTTCTCCAGACTTTGTGAAAATAACAGTGGAGTGTTTGTGTTGTCTGCCTGTCACACCTTGACCTTGCCATATGATCAATCCATCTTTCTTTGATCCCTGCACTTCCACTTTAACTCTCCTCAAATCATGTTTTGTATTAAGAAAATATAAGACATGACACCTATCCTTCATCAATAAGCCATATGATTATAGAGATTAAATCATAAACAGACTAATTGGACAAACATCAAAGTATAAATACTTTTTCAAGAAGTGCAAATTAATGCACAGATTTTATCATGCCACTATTGCTCAAAAATATTTTAATGGCTTTCTATTGCCTACTGAATAAAGATCAGATCCATTAGCAGAGTGAAATTGAAGGTCCTTCCTTATCTGCTACTTCCCCATACTTCCAGTATATTTTACACACTACCCCAGATGTATTCTGTATTAAAGCTATATGAAGCCACTCAGCATCCTCTGTATGTGTGTCACACCCTTGGACATTAATTCATTTGCTCATATTATCTGTTATGTTTGGAATGCTCTACATTTGTGCATTGAAATCCTGTCAATCTTTAATGACAAAGTAAAATCTCACTCCCTTCATGTAAATTCTCCCTAATTTTCCCAGTTCAATAATTAGCTTTCTTCCTTAGGTCTTACCATGGATACCTCTTATATGGCTCATACATGTGTCATGGAATTCTGTGCATTATGATCCTTTATTTTTCTGTTACCTTTTTACTAGGTTGTGAGTTTTCAGAGGGAAGAGGCCATAATTTCATCTTTATAGTTTCCCTAGTGTTTGATCTATTCTCTGCACTTGGTAGATTCCTGTTGGAATACCAAGATTCCTTGGTATGTGTTAATGTCAAATAGTTTGATATTGGATCTCCCCCACTTTACCTTTCAAAATGTAAATTGTAAGACTTTGGTTCCTTGTTTAATAAAATCCATACACTAATATTTTGTACAACTCAATGGTATTACCTGAAAGAGTTAAATAATTTCCTTTGATAACTAAGGGCTGCATTATTCTCCTGGAAAATATTTAGAAAATTGGTTGGAAAGATACTCAATTGTACTGTGTACAGTGCACAAAAATGATTCTTCTGCTTTCTATAGATCAATGTGGTAACTAGATGTGTTCAGAAAAAAATATTCAGCAACAAATCTGCATCTCAAAGCATGTGCCTGTGGTGATGGAGACTCTACTTAGAATCTTGGGGTAGAGGTGGGACCACCATTGCTTTATTGATGGTGTACACCAGAGGCAGCCTTATAGAGAGATTTGCTGGGCTGTATTTCACTATTATAACTCCATCATGGTCAATTAGCCCGACATGTTCCTGGCTTTTATCTTTGAAAAAGGATGCTTCTTGATTATTTATATTTCCAAAGGCTGTTATTGAGTAATTCAGCTTAGTGAAGAACTTCAATATGCTCCACCATTGTGACTGTAAATCCAGGTGTTAATACTCCCAGGTGGCCCATCATCTCACCGGAGATGCCTAATAAAGTTGCCATTAGCTGGCTGTATATAGTGAACTAAACTATACAGCTAGCTGAACTTCCCATTACTGAAAGGACTACTGGGGAGGTGGAGAAGATTATCTAAGTAGGGAGCTATCCATGGTCATAAAGAAATCAAGAAAACAAAGGGGTTTCTTTTAACCAAAGTGAGTATTCATGAAGGAAAGGGCCTGAGGGCAGTTATGAAAGCAAAATTTGATATGTTTCACAATAAAAGTAGAAGGATGAAACTGATGCCAAATGGTGGTCACTAATGAGTCAAGTATGGAATTAAATGGATTCTGGTTTGGCTAGACTGCCCCAGATAACATTCATTTATTTACCCAGTGAGACATCTGATAAATTATGCTTTGGGGAGCAACATGGAGAAGGAATGAGAAAAGCCCCATTTGGTGATGCCTCTACTTGCCCCCATCTCTGGCTTTATCTGTAAAGAGAGACAGTCATCTTCTAGAAGTCCTTATCCAGTACTGTTCTCTGTCATAGTGCTTTCTTACTTCCTTGCCCTTCGAGACAAAGTATTCTGACTCTCCTCCCACCATACACATATATTTATAAACATTATTTTACCTGTGAAATAAATAATATTAGAAGCATAAGGGCTATGCTAAGTCATTTAGTTCATTGTCCACATGAAATTTGGAAACATATTCCAAAATAATTAAGATGCAAAAAAAAAAAAGCTTTCCTACCCACTACATTGGTACTAATGTCATCATACTATAAGCATCTCTGTCTTTTCCTCCTGATCTCCCTGGTTCTTTCATTCTTCTACTTATATTGGGAAATATATCAACTCCACCAATCATATCTTGCCTTAGACATGACCCCTTAGGATGCACTTTGGTTAAAAAGAAAGTTCTTTGTTTTTTTAAGGTGTGTGTGTGTGTGTGTGTGTGTGTGTGTGTGTGTGTGTGTGTGTGTGAGAGAGAGAGAGAGAGAGAGAGAGAGAGAGAGAGAGATATCAGACATAGTTTATTTACTTATTTATTTAATCAAATGCTTTATTAACTTCTTGTTTACATCATTCATTTCTTCAAGATTTTGAGTTACAAATTTTCTCCCCATTTTCCCCCCTACCTACCACCCCAAAATTTTGATCCCACTGGATATCCCCTCCTCAAATCTGCTCTCTCCCATATCTTCTCCCATACCCCCTCCAACTTTCCAGTAGGGCATGGTGGATCTCTATGCCCCGGTGACTGTATATCTTATTTCCCAGTTACATGTAAAATAATATTAATAATAGTATATATATAAACATTTAATTTTAAAGCTTAGAATTACAGATTCATTCACTTCCTCCCTTGTCACCCACCCTTACTGGGAAGATAAGCAATTAAATATAGTTTGTACATGTGTAACTATGCAAAACATTTTCATAGTGGATATATTGTAAAAGGCTGACTATATTTACCTCCCTCCTATCCCACTTGTTCTATTCAATACTTTGATCCTGTCCATTTTCAAAAGTGGGTGTTTCCAACTTCCCTCCTACCCAGCCTGCCCTCACTTCCATCATTTTTAAGCTCTTCTATGGCCTGTAACCAGCTAATATTTTTCTTGTAAGCTTTTGGTGCAGGAGTACTGACTTTGCTGTCTTCCTCCTGTTCCATGCTTTGATCCCTTTTGTCCCCAAAATAGGAGTGGAAAACTGGGTTGCTCTATTTGCTTTGCTTCCCTTGTTTGCTCATGTTGCCACTCAATTACTTGGCTTTTGGGCTTTTTGCCACAGTAGGACTCTGCTACCAGACAGGGAAGCTTCCATCCCCTTACTGGGGTTTTCTTAGCTGCTGAAGTTGGGTGCCGTCTCTGAAGCCTCCACACACTCTGGTGAGCTGATCGCACACCTTCACCCTAGACAGTGATCTAGATCCAAGCAGGTTAAAGCATGAGCAATTACCTTCAAACTGGTTGCTTGGTCCTCCTACAATCTGCATGCCAGGAGCTCAAGGTGCCACATGGTGGCTGCTGCATGGCTGCTGAACCTCAGCCACTTTTCACCCCGGGGCAAAGGCCAACCACACCCCTTTACTACTGGATCCCAAAGTCCACATTGTACTGACCTCTTACTTTATCCTTAGCATCTATGTGTTGATAATTCTGGAAACTGCCACAGATGCTGGTGATCTGTAGTCCCTCCAGCCTGTGGCTGGTCAGGCCCACCCTGAGGCTAAAACCTTGGGCTCACACTGGGCTGGGCTCCTCTCCCAGAGCATTGTGCTTGCCACTTCCTGTGGTCCTGCCAGGCTGTCCTCAGTGGGAGGTTAGCTTCTCTGTGTCATTTTGTAGGTTCTGTAGCTGCAAAGCTTGTTCAAAGTCACTTTTTACATGAATTGTATGAGGTAGGAGCCAGAGCCCCAAGGAAGTCCTGTTTCTATTCCTCCATCTTGACTCTGCCCAGGCATAGTTTCTTACTTAAATAATCTCTATTTTCCTAGTTATCCTTTGCTACTGCCTTTCATCTACTCAGCTTCTTGGATAGAGAAAAACTAATAATCTGTCTCTGAGTAAAAATCATACTCTTTACCCTGATTAGTGGAGTATCACAGTTTCACAACTGCAAGCAGCTTTAATTAACTGGATGTTTTTCAATAACTGTGTACATTGTGAACTTGCCAACAGTTGTAACTGAAGGCCCAATATGTGACAGTGACTTGGTCAAGTGTTATCTAAGGTAAAGCAGAAGTATGACATATAATTTTTGACATTAAGAAATGTATAATCTGATTATAAAGACAATACACACACAAAATAACCAAAGACACAACACAAAATTGAAAAAAAAAAGCATAATAGTACATAAAAAAGTCATTTTAATTACTCTGTTCCATGGTAATATTATACTTCACTTTGGAACCAAATTATTCCAGTACTTTTCTATCTGTCCTTATGCATCTAATCTCTCCCTCCTCTAATCTACCCTATACATCCCTGCTAGATTAATCTTCCTTAAATACTGTTTTCATATAGCTTTTTTCCCCTCAAAAGTCTTGTTTCTATCACATCAGGTTCTCACTCCTTGAATTAGTTTTTAGAATGTTCTACAACCTGGCCCCACTCTAGCTAACCTAAATATTTATTGCCACCTGTCCCCAAAATCCCAATAGACTGTTAAATTCACTGATGGTAGAGTCTAGTTTAATTTTCTTTGTCTCCAGTGCTTGGCACAGTTGTGTCCTGCTTATCTATAGTGGCCACTCAATAGTTAGTCGTTGAATTGAAAATGCCCTCTGTCATTTAGTTAAACCAGGTTATTCCTTGTCTTCTGGATATTCTATGTCCATCTCCAGATTTATACCTTTGCTTATGAGAGTGCTCTTCTTTGAGTCTATTCCAGTCTACTCAATCTTCAAGACCTAGCTCAAGATCCTCTCCTCATGAAGCTTCTCTTGATTATCCACTCTGTCATATCTCTATATCTTAGCTTCTATAGTAAGTTACAATTACTATGCACCTAATATGTATTCATGCATCCTTCCTCCCCAACTAGAATGTGTGTTTCTTAAGGACAGAGACAAAATCTTACATTTGTTCACACTTCATAATTTTAGTGCAATATTGGTGCAATAATTTAATGCAATAATAGTGCAATACAAGGTGCTCACTAAGGATTTGTTGAATAATGAATTTGATGGACATAAATTCTTTGTCATATAAACCACTGTGATCTCATTCCTTCCCATAGTTCCAGGCTTCTTATATTCTCTCATGAACTCTATGATCTAGCCATACTAGACTACAACGCTTTCTAGTCCTTAGACATGCTATTCCACTTTCTTCCTTTTCACTGGTTTTTCCTCATTCCTGAAATTCTGTCTGCAGTCTCTCAGATTTCACAAGATTCCATCAAGACAGTTTACAGGTACCTTCTTCAAAAGCTTCTGGTGATTTCCTCTCATGTATTTGGTTTGAAGCATATAGTCTATATCTATATTTACACCTATGCCTCACTTATATTTATACTTACACTCATATAATTTGAATATGTGTACAAATATATATGCACATGAATACATATGTGTACAAGTCATGTATGTGTGTGTGAGAGCTGAATCCCTGAAGAAAATGTAATCTTCCTAATGTCAGAGTATATTTTGATTTTTCTTTTTTATTTGTCTCAGTACTTCTTTGAAAGATTAGGTAAGGGAAATTAAAATTTTAAAATATTATTTCCTTTGTTTACGTCAGTTTTTTGGGGGTAACATTTTATTGGCTTAAGGGAGGTATTGGGTCATGTGTTCCCATTTTTCTCTTGGTGGGAGAGGCAGGGCATAGGCATGAGATGTTTTTATTTGCATCCGCAACACATAGGAACTGCTTAAAAATTGTCTGTTGCTGAAAAACTTGGGAAGACTTACAGGAATTGATGTGAAGAGAAGTGAGCAGAGCCAAGTAATCATTGTACACAGCAACAGCAATATTATACAATGATCAACTGTGAATGCCTTAACTATTCTCAGCAATACAATGATCCAAGACAATTCCAAATAACTTTTGATGAAAAATGCTATCCACCTCCAGAGAAAGTACTGATGGAGTCTGAATGCAGATTGAAGCATTTTTTTTACTTTATCTTCCTTATTTTTCCCCCTTTGTTATTGCCTGTGTTCTCTTTTGCAACATGGCTAATATGGAAATACGTTTCCCATGACAGCAGTTGTATAATTTCTGTCAAAGTACTGGCCTTCTCAAAAATGGGGGAGGTGAGGGAATGAATTTGGCAAACAGGAATTACTAAAATGGATGTTAAAATGTTTTTATGTGTAATTGAGGAAAGCTACAATAAAAATTCATTTAAAATTGTCTGCTGCTTTATTTACAATGCACTTCCTCATATACTTTTTGATTTGATCCTCAAAACAACTTTGTGGGATAGTTAAGTAAAATTTCCTTTGGAAATTGGGGAAAGTGACTGGTTAGCTAGCGACTTATGACATGATATTAACTGAGGTCTTCTGATTTCACAGTCAGTTCATCTTCCAAAATATCACTGCCTCTTATTTTTTTTGAGGGGGGAGGCAAGGCAATTGGGGTTAATTGACTTGCCCAAAGTCACACAGCCAGTAAGTGTTAATTGTCTGAGGCTGGATTTGAACTCAGGTCCTCCTGACTCCAGGACCAAGTGCTCTATTCACTGTGTCACCTAACTGCACCCCCCCCCCCTTTTAAGGCTGTACCATAATATCTCCAGAAAACTATTATCAAAATACAAACATCTTACCAATGCAGTCTAGTACATTAGCACAGTAAAGTATTAGCAGAAATTGTTTGATCAGCTTCCCAGAAGGGGGTAGGACTTGAATGAATGGAAACACCCAGAGCAAGAAAAGTTCTGATTAGAGAAAGGAGTTCGGGAATAGTTGAATTATATTAGAAATTACATAAATGTTGTTTGATGGATAGGGGCAATACCAGTTGAGTGGGCTGTGTATCACAGTGGTATGAAAACACAGAGAAGATATATAGGGGAGCCCAAAAGACATATTTTATATTCCTCACTGTTAATAACCATGCCACCCAGTCAACTAAACTGTAGGCCATGCTTTTAGTTGTCCAAGTTTTCTCAGCTTTGCTTTTTTTCCCTTTTTTTCTGTGCCTATCTCTTTCTGTCCTTCTGTCTCTCCTCTTTCTCTCTGTGTTTTGGGTTTCTCATTTTCCCTTCCCCCCTCCCAGACTTCATTCCATAGACTGGTAGAGGGGCCAGTAAAGTTAGCTCAGTTGTCAAGAATTCTTTCTCCAGAGAGTTGTGTTTTTGTTTTTGTGTGTGTGTGTGTGTGTGTGTGTGTGTGTGTGTGTGTGTGTGTGAGCATGATGAAGAGTACCCTTGAGAGATAGAGATCATCATCTCACAAGAGATCATTGATAGACACACACATCCACATAAACATATGCACATACATATTTGAGAAGCAAGCTACCTAGGATCAGCCAGACTTAATATACTTACAAAGAGTTTCTTCTCACCCCAGGGATGGTGAGCATATGTACAATAACACTCTAGACCTACAATAATAATTTACATGTGGAAAGGACATCACAGACCAGCAAGTCTAATTATCTTATTTTATAGATAGGGAAACTGAGGCACAGAATAGTTTGCTTGGTAAGTAACAAAGCCAGTATTCGAATTCAGACTTTTGGTTCCAAGTCCAGCTTTTGTTCCCAATGAAGCAAATTGTATGTTTTATTCTCATATAGATGAGGAAGCTAAGGATCAGAGAAAGAGTGACCTGTTGAAATTCTCTGAGGATCTAATATTTTACTCCTCTGAATCTTGTGGATTTACCTTTTGTAAAATAACAGCAGTGGGGATATAAATCCATGCATCATGATTTAGAATTAAAATTACAGAACCTAAGATTTGGAAGAACCTCAAGGGCCTTCTAGTATAAGCCATACATGAACAATAATCTCTACTACAGAAATGGCAAATGGTTATATGAGTATATACGTATCTTCTTGAGTATCTTCTCTCTCTATCTCTTTCTCTCTCCCTCTCTCTATGTGAAGGGTGTTATAAGAACACTCAATGCATCTAAGGCAACCCATTTCACCTCTAAATAACTCTAATTATGGTTGACATTTTATTTGGGGGCATAGAGGTGGTACAGTTAATAGGTCATTGGCCCTGGAATCAGTAGGATATAAATTCTAATCTTGTGTCAGACACTTACTAACTGTGTGACCCTGGGCAAGTCATTTGACCTTGATTCCTTAAAAAAAAAAAGGACTTATTTTCTATCTGAAGCCAAAATTTTCCTCCTTGTAATTTCTAATAATTTTTGCCCTTTGGGGCTAACTGGAAGAAATCAAATATCTTTTTCACATGACATGAACTTAAGTAAGTGAAAACAGCTATCTTGTAAGAAATCTGATAACATAAAGATGCTAGAACAGAAATAACACTGGCGCTGGAGTCAGAGGACCCAAATTCAAGTTCTGACTCTGCTATTTATAATTTATATGACCTTGGGCAAATCAGATTCCCTCCAAAGGGGTTAGTTCTCTCATCTATAAAATAAGAATTTTGGACTAGATTGATTCTGAGCAATATTCTAACTCTCTATATATGATCACCAGAATTGTTATTGAATTCTCTACATCTTGAGGCAGTCCAAATGTTTCTACAATTCAATTAAATGCCTTTTCATGACATGGAACTTACCTTGAGTTCTGGAAGGAAATGTCAATAGTGTACGAGCTTTGGCAGGTTCTATCAAGGCGGAAAGTCTTCTCACAGAGTCTTGGAAATTGGATGTGGTATCCAAGAGTTATCCTAGTTAGATACTAAATGGTTCATCACTAGAAGATTAGATACCTTCCTTTTTCCAGTCATTGAACCACATAAATTTCCTCCATTGAGATTTACCATATGCTTCCCTTGCAAGAGAGTGGTCTAAAAGTACAGGGCTCTATGAAAACTGGGAACAGAGGCTACAGCAGGGAGAACCTAGAGATTTAGAAACATGTTTGCAAAGAATACCAATAAAACCTGGGAGAGAGCTGGAGGCAGTGTGTAGAAAGGGCTGGGTTTTACTAATAGGTTCCTGTATAATGTGTAAAAGCAGAGAAAAGCTGTTACAAGAGTTGGCTATGTTGCAGCATGCAAATTCAAACTCCTTTAGAAGAGAGAGTTGGAGAGCTTCAAGTGGCAGGAGAGACTGTTGTGAATTTGGGTCAGAAAAAGAAGAAAACTAACAGTAGGAAAGTTCAGACAGCTTTGGTGGAGGCTGTTTAGTTGCTATGACAACAACTGCCAGGAGAGAGCAAATGATACATTTAAATGATACATTATTTCATGATGAAGCTGTTACAAAAGTAGAAGAAAGCAGGAGAATCAGGGAGGCCAAACAGTGTTCAGGGAGATAACTGAGGATTTCACTCAACAGGAAATTATTGATATATTAAGCTGATTCACCCGAAGGATGGGAGAATCCTTAGTGACTATGGTGATAAGAATCAGTGATGAAGGAGCCAGAGGGGTATCGATAGATTGTGTGGACTGGTTGAAATTTAGAAGTATTTGTTAGAATCCTTTTGTTCATCAACCTTTTAGAGATTTTCATATGGCAGGAGACAGCAATATGACCAATCTGTTAGCTTTAACTGCCAATGCATGTGCAATACAATGTATCCCCCTGATTCTATATGGTCTAGTGGAACAGAGCCCATAGGAAGATCCCCTACTTTGAAAACAAACACTGCCTTCTAATAGGCTGAATGTAGTTACATGGAGCCTGGGGTGGAAGGAGTTTGCTAAAGATTGGAGCAGAGCCCACAGGAAGCTGGGAGTCAGAGCCAGAGAGATGGTGGGAGAGAGAGGATGCTCAGGCAAGGAGATAAAGAGGTTTCTGAGTAAATATTGATCTTATATTGGTTTGTTGGAAGGTTAAAGGCTGTTTTGACTCTCTATGTTGTTATGGCTTTTTAATTTCTTTGCTACTGTGATGGAATTGGCTTAATGGTTTTGGGATTCAGTTTTCTGGTATTTAAATAAATGGTTTGCTTCTGTCTTCTGTATGGAGAATCTGTATATTTTGCTATCCAGCACTATATGGGAATATTTATAGTCATGGTTGGTGCTTTAAATATTGCCTTGGCACTACAGATAGTAGAGTAATTACTGATGAAATAGCATAATGATGAAATCTGAATATTCCAAACATTGGACTAGGAGTCAGAAGATATGAGTTCTATTCTCTATTCCTCCATTTACTAGATATGTTGGATGTCAGTTCTCTTATTTTGATGGGACAGAAGGATTCAGTGGAGAAGTACTGAATTTGAAGTCATAGGATCTGAGTAAGAATTCCAACCCTACCACTTATCCATGTAAGTGATAGTGGATTGGGCAATTCACTTAATCTTTCCATCTGCTTCCTTATCTGAAAAAAAATAATGGGGTTAGAGTAGTTGATTAGTGTTCCCTGAGGTCTTTTCCATCTTTAGACCTATTATCCTGTACTCTATAAAATGAGTAGATTGTATTAGATCACTCTAAGCCCATATCAGCTGTGATATATCCATAAAACTATTACTACAGTACAACTTTAACCTATATCCCCAAAATAATAAAATGCATTTTGAGTCAGCAAAACTATAAATTTATAAACAAAACTCACTCATTCTCTTTTTGATCTTCAATAGATTCATTCAGTACAAGTTTGTAGCAACTTGAAAAGTTGATTCTCCAACTCTTGGTTCTTACAGGCTATTAAATCAGTGACTCCTATTTTGGGGAAGAGAAGAACCAGAAAGTTTTTTCTTATGAGTTACTATCAGGTTGTGTGTGTGTGTGTGTGTGTGTGTGTGTGTGTGTGTGTACCTATGTATTTTGTGCCATGCTGGTATACTTACCTAGAAACAACCAGGAACAAATTCAAACTGGAGGAATATGACTCAGTGAATGAAAATGCATTCATTAATTGTTTTTGCCAGGCAGTGTGTTAAGGGCTGGGGACATCAATACAGAACCTTGTCTAGGAAATTATATTCTAAAGGGGAAAACAATATTTATAGGGGAGTAGTGGCTCAGACATGATAATTTGATATAACAAATCATAGATATAGGAAAGGTGTGTTGTGCAGAATATTGACACACTATTTCCAAGAAAATTGGTTTAACTAGTATTCCTAGAGCAAGAGGCATCCAGAGGCCAGATGCAAGTTGTTTTAGGTGAGTGGAATACCTAGACTGACTGTGAAGTATTGTGTGGAACCAACTAGATAAAGTGGACCAAATTTTGTGCTCAAGAATGCATGCTAGTTCTTGACCAAGAGAGCTCCACAAGCAAGTAGATTAACTGGAGAGAGTGGGTTGACAGAGGGGGAGGGGGAAAATGTTCTATGGGCAGTACTGTGGTTAGGGAAAGAAGTGAGACAATGTGGAGCACCACACATGCAGGTCAAATGAGGTTCCTAATAACATTGAGCAAAGCTATATCTATAGCACTTGCCTTCTGTTCAGTTCAAAGTTGTATTTTAAGAAAAAAAAAACATAAAGAACATGCATGATAAACCATTTGAAATTACTATTCTTAACTGTGGGGTATATGCGGGAATGTGGGGTAGAAGAGTGAGAGAGGGTTTTTTAAAAAATTCTTAATATCAATTGAAAAGTAAATAAAGTATCCTTTGAGGATAAAAAAAAGTTGGTCCTGTACTAAAAAGGCATGGTTTCCAACTAGCTCATTCCACATGCACAGCTGGTTGCCCATGCAACAATCTCTGTAATTCTGTAATATCTTCCCTTGTAGGCTGGTACAGCATGTCTGTTTTGCATCCCCTGTGGTGCCTTAGCCCCCTTTTACTATTTCAGTATTTATCCTAAGGAAAAGTAAAAAAGAAGAAAAAACCCACTTTTTTTTAAAGGGTACTTGTGCAGTTTGTAGCTACATATCTACAGTGCCTAGTGATTCAGTTGGGAACTATAAGACTATACTACATACTGTATCTCTGGCCTAACTTTTATGGCCCAATAAATTTGGGGGTTGTTAATGTATCTGCTATAAAAGATTAAAATTCATTTATAAATATTGATTCACAGTCTATTATGCTAACATTATCTACAGATTAAAAATGAAAACTACGTTAAAACAACATAAAGATTCAGATTTGGTTCACTGGTGTACAGCACAAATCATCCTCACTCTTGAAAAGGAAAGAAAAGAATACTGAATCTATGAATAGGTTTGAAAAACAGAGAGAAACAAATCTCTTTGACATCTTGGGCCAAGGTCCATCTAGTTAAAGACCCTTTGATGGACACTATGCCCAGATTCAATGGCCTGGGGTTTTTAGAGTGGAAAGAGGAGTCATTTTGACCACAAACTTGTAAATGTGAATTTTGGGTTACAAAGATAGTTTCACCTATTTTTAGGTACATGTCACCCAACACAAGCTCCCAAATTGACTGTCATTATTGGAACATAAATCTCAGGCAGTCTCCCAAAAGGGACGTTATATTTTTTTAGGATCATTTTTATTGTATTGACTTGCCACTAAAGCAATATGTTGCTACATGCATCAGGACATTATGGAGATCAATTGCTATTTGTAAAGCAGCCTTAGACTTTTCTATGAGTCCTTCCCTGTTTCCATCTCATTTTTTTCAACATTCACCAAAATGCACATCTATCTAGAGGACATGTTTGAAGATTTAATGGTTAATATCCAAGTTAAAGAGATCAATATGTTGCATCTGCACAGTTCTTCATATTTTTGAAAGTTATTTCATATATATCACCTGATAATGTTCCTTTAACATCTCTATGAGATTGGCAGAGTAGGCCAATCATTGTATTGGTCAAGAGTCTATATTAATGAAGTGAGTGCTAAGTTGAACAGGGTAGACTTGACTCAGGCCTGTTACAAGTGAAATCTGAAATAACTGAGGAAACAAAGGTTCAAGATTCTGAGCATATTGCTTTATTAAGTCATGCATGCCAACTACAAAAATCAGGACCAGGTCTCTCCTCAGCTTGACCCTGGACACCAAATACATAGGGAAATTTTATGCATTGAAAGAAAATAATTAATAGAATATAAAGCAGGATACAAGATTAGGTAATCTTATTTCTAATTGGAAGATTAGTGACTTTCCAAGTTAGGAAGTGGAGGGTCAGTGAGTTCTGAGAGGAGGGAGGACAGTAAACAGGTGGACTTTTCTGGATGTGAAGCAATGTGCCACTTAATTTACTTGATTATCAAGCAGGTGGAAATTACAGGAAAATGAAACTCAGGTGTCAAAATGGAGTTAGTTTTATAAGATAGAGTCAGTTTGGTTCACATGATTCCTACAATTCTTCCAAGTCCAAGGTTATAAAGCCACTAATGGTTTCAGAGAAACTGTGAGGACAGTCCCTCTGTTTCCTTCTTATACTTCAGATGATGAGGAATGTGGCAACATTTTAGAAATTAATCAGCTGTGTTTGGGTAAACTGTGGCAAAGACTATTCAATGGAGGAGAAGCTCTGGCAAAGGATAAGCAAGAAAACACAGTTACTGATAAATGATGTTGAGTATAAAAGAGTGCTGGGTCTTCTGCAAAATATATTTGTATATTGTTAATTTACAGATGTTAGATGTTTCTGGAAGGAAGTAGCTTTTTGATACATAATAGAGGAATATTCTAGGGCAGCTAGGTGATGTAGAGGGTAAAGCATTGGGCTTCGAATTAGGAAGATTCATCTTCATAAATTTAAATCCAGTCTCAGACATTTATTAACTATGTAACCCTAGGCAAGTCACTTAACCCAGTTTGCCTTAGTTTGTCAACTGCAAAATGACCTGGAGAAGGAAATGGAAAACAATTCCAGGACATTTTCCAAGAAAACCCCCCAAAAGGGTCATGGCTGAAAGGACTCAACAACAAACACAGCAGCAACAACAACAACAACAACAACAACAACAACAACAACAACACAACAACAACAGAAGAGGGATGCTCTGGGAAAGAGGTGGATGGGATAATGTCTTTGTTCATCATGTGGACATGGACAGTTAAAGAAGTATGATAAGCTTTGTTTCTGTTTTTAGAATAAGTTTCTGCCATAAGGCAGGAATTCACTTATATTTGTTTTTGCTTTTACTTGCCCATCAGCACTTTGGGACTTGAGAATCGTATCTTTGACTGGTATAAGGCTGACCAGCAAAAATTGAAACTTACTACCTGAGAGTTTGGTATCCTTTTTCTGATAAAAGGGCCGTGGCATTTTCACTTATGTTGTGGGTATATTTCTGCTTATTTGCTGTGACAAGGAAATAGAGACAGAAAATTGATAAAGAACTTTTAAACAGTCACACAAATGACTAAGAATAGAGCTATGGGATCAAGATTAGGGCTCTTTTCACTACACTGCATTTATCCCTCCTATCCTTGGCTTCTTCCTACTCATAATGACTCTGGAGTTTCTTTTAATCATTTTTATTTAAAAAAAAGTGAATATCAGCAAGGTCATCTGAGGGATATGAAGATTTTAGTTGGTCATAAACTTAATTTACTCAGCAGTATAATGTGGTTGCTAAAAATATACACACAAACACACACAATTATAGGCTACATTAATAGTAGTGCCCACTTAACTACAGGTAAGACTCCTACTATATTCCATATTAGTTGTACTTTATCTGGAATGTTTTTCAGTTCTTGTTATCACATTTTAAGAGATGTATAGACAAATTCTAAAGGTCCCCCAGGAGCAGAATTATGAGGGCCTGAAAATCATGGCTAAAAGAATTTGGGAATTTTAGCTTGGAGAAGAGAAGATGGGAAGAAGAGGGAAAATGTGATGAATATCTTCAAATGAATGACTTTCTCAAGCAGTAAAAGTAGATTTATCCTGAATTTGTTTAAAGACATGGCTGGAACTAATAGATGCTAGCTACAAAAATAGCATCTTAAGCTCAACCTAATTCATGTTCTAATAATTACATTTTATGAATATTAAAATGGAGTCCAAAAATAAAGTCACAGAATCTCAAGCCATCACCTCATAAGGTATATGGTCCAACCTAGCTATTCCTGAAGAAAGACCATGGCCACAGAATACCCAAAAGTGGTTGTCCAGCCTTTGCTTGAAGACATAAGTTAGGAAGATACCAGTTCTCAAAGCAGCATATTCCACTTTTAGAGAACTCTACTTGTGATTTTTTTTCCTTTTACATAGAACTTGTTTGATATTTTATAATATCAATGAATTATTGCTATTCTTGTCCAGACTTTACAGCTATGGAGTTTTAAACTATTTGTGCGTGTAGGCCTTATGAAGCAATAAGATTCATACGAGGTTTGAACCAGAAAAATCAAGGAAATTCCTTAAATCTATACCAAAATTCCATCACTCAGTTTGTACACAGGAATACCTGCTCATTTGTTGGGAGTATATGAACCCTAAGGGAATAGCCTTTCTAAGAAGAAAACATAATTTATCTCATAACATTTCCCTTTATGGCAATTAACAGAACAATTGAATATCTGCTCCCTCAGTGCAGTGGATACCATTTTATAAAGGTTTCACTGAAATTTCCATTCTATTTCAATCTCTAGGCAAGCAGTTATTTAGAGAATTCAGAGGGACAGCTAGGTAAGTACCCAGAACATACTGTCAAATGTAGATATTGCTAAAAAAAATCCTGAATTTAATGTTCAAGGAGTACCCATTTCCTCTGGGGTCCCAGTGGTTTGCCTTTACATAAAGGCAATTGGTTATTTTTATGGGAAAGGGGGAAAATGTTTTCTAGAGCACATCTGAAAGGCTCAAGGGCTCTTGAATATCAAATAGCTCATATAAAACAACATCGATGATTGAAGTGTAAATGAATCAAAAACACATGGATTTTTCCTTCTTTACATTAAAGTGCTTTTAAAAGCTAAGGGGAAAAAGGGCTGAATGTCTGAAAAAAAGATTCCTGAAGGCTCAAAGAACAAAAAAATCAGAATAAGCTTGTCTACATGTGCACAGATATTTTAAATACAAAGATATTGATAGACATCATATGTGTGAAGAGACAGATCTATGTGTTCTCTGTAAGGTGTCCCAAAATTGGTTTAAGGGAGAAGAAAGGGGGAATTTATAATGAGATGAAGATTTCAGTAAAATATATTGAATCTTTGGTTTAGCTTTGGACAAGGGTTCTATTTTTTTGTGTTTTCCATTTAGAGTAATTTAAAGAAAATAGAACCATAGCAATACTATAATCATGATAAGACAGACTTTCTGGTTTATTTATTTCCCCCTCTTACACACCAACTCTATCCCTCCCTCTACTTGCTATCCAACTCTAACCTAGGTTCTATGACTTGCTTCCTAATTAGTTAAGGGGCAGAACTGATTGGGAGACTTGATGGTGGGAATCACTTGGCTATTTTTAGCTATGCACAAATCTCCAATTGGGCAGATTTCCCCATATGTCTATATTCATATCTACATATCTATACACACATACATATATGCACACACATATGAATTCAGACATAAAAAGGGATATTCACAGGATGAATGGGTGGGTTCAGCTGAATTTTAGATTCCCAAAGATTTGCAAAGTGATTTTTGAATATTTGGGTTTTGTTGTAATTGTCAATATTCTGTTTCCCTTGAGCATTTTTATTTCATCTTTAATCCCCTATGCATTTTAGGAAATGGGAATAGGAAAGGAACTGAATTCTTTAATTCCAATTTATGAATAATTATGAACAATCTTAATTCATCGAAATATGTGCCAAAAGTTTATGTCCAAGAAGTCCTGTTAGTGAGTTTTAATCACTCTGAGAATTTTAGCCTTAATCATTTTTTCAAGATTTTATGACAAAATATAAACACTTATTAAAAATACTATCACAACCAGTACTTATTTATGGTTTAGTATTTGTTTTTAAAGTTAAGTGCTTCATTTGTAAAATACAATTAGCTACAGATAAGGACTGAATTTACTTTTTCCATGTGAGGATCTGAGTTTACTCCTTTGGGTCATCAGAAGCTATAATGTAGAGGGGACGGGGGAGGGATATATGTCCTCTAATGATAAGGCCTTGTGGTCACTTGTCTCTTTCTATTTAAGTACCACACATCTTGTTTTCTTAAGCTGGTTACATGAAGGAAATGACCAGAATGAAGTTTCCCGTAAGACATTATTTAAGTGATCTATTTTGACAAATACAAATAGCTAATAGAAATCTTCAATGTTCAAGACTGATATGGAGAGGGATTGATTTCCTTTCAAGGAAGGCTTTTCACTTTAGCAATGCACGAGGTTTAAATGGAAAGTATGCAATCTCAGAGATACAGTAGGAGATGCTTCATCTCATTAAACCATTGTATGATGAAGAAGAGAAGACTGAGATTCGCAAAGCTGGAGTAACTTGCCCAAAGTCATAGTGCATGTCAGTGGCAAATTCAACATTTCTTGAATTCCATTCCCAAGTTCTTCCCAGAACTAGTCCCAGTAAGCCACATACTAATTTCTTCCAAAGATTTATTACTTATTATTATTTCTTTCATTTCTGGGTGGTTGTAAATAAGAGATCTTAACCTAAGATTAAAAGGCATACACTATATATGATATAGATGTGATAGTTTCACACTTTAAAAATGATTCGATGTGGCAAAATAAAAAAGTGCCCACAATTATGTGTATAGTGGAAAGAAAATAGCGTATCAAAATAGTGATTATTATTATGATAGCTAACATTTCTGTATTACTTACTACATACCAGGCACTATGATAACCACTTTACAATTATTATCTCATTTGTTCCTTACAACAGCCCTGGCACATAAATAATCAAAAACTGTTTGTTTGCTTTTTTCATGAAAATGAATGACTAGATAGTGATAGAAGTGATGTTGGCCTATATATTTTTTATAGATTTGCTGTTGATGCAAACTTGCTATTCTTAATATCTGGCAATAATTATAACCATAAACATAGCTAACATTTATAGAGTATCTGCTTTGTGACAAATTGCTCTGTAAAACTCGGACTCAGTCAAAGGACCACACTTGAGGACCTAGAGGGCCACATGTGGTCTCGAGGCTACAGGCTCCCCACACTGCATAAAACAGACAACTCTCTTAAGCAATATGTTGCAGAGAGGCTCAGACTATCATTGGTGGTGCCTTATTGGGAGCCTCCTACTCTGAAGAAATCATGGATCTAGCAAAAAAAAAATGAAGTCACATTTCCTTTTATAAAAAGCTGACAGTAGAGTGATTATGCATAAAAGAGGCATTTTTTGACCAATTTCAAATTCTCCACGTCTGAAAAAGTTTAGTAGAAATGCTAGCCTTTTATAGGGAACCAGGAGTAAAGAGGTTCTTTGAGAAAATCTTTGAGCTCAGCTGGTACAGTCCTAAATAGTCCTCAATGGTTATAGACACTGCAGTGATTGTTATATTACCAAGAAAACGTAAGTACTGCCTGTGTGGTATGGAAAAGACTGTTTATCAGTTCCATAAGCCACCACAGTCCTGCATTTCTAAAGCAATCATCATTAGTTGCACTTAATTTAACTTCTTAGAAAGTCCAAAGAAAAGTTCCATGAAATAATGGATGGAGGACTAGCCTTGGTTTAAGCAAAAACTAGGTTCAAGTTCTGTTTTGGAAAACTAACTATGTGACCATTGCCAAGTTCTTAACATCTATGTAACTCATACAATTCTCCAAAAATATCTACCATAGCCAGTTTGCTACTCTATATTAACGGAAATAATTTAAAGGTTGAAATTTTCCTAAATTGTTGATATCAAAAGTCTGAGCCACCTTTCCAGATATATACACAAATACATGCATACACATATATATGTGTATAGATCAAGAGAGTAGAAGACTAGACAACTGTTCCCTAAGCATCATTTTATTTATTTATTTATTTATTTATAACTTCTGTTTTACATCATTCATTTCCGCCAGATTTTGAGTTACAATCGTTTCCCCCCCTGTTTTCCCCCTCCCCACCCTCCCAGAATAGCAGTCCCACAAGATATCTCTTCCTCCAATCTGCTCTCTCCCATATCATCTCCCATACCCCCTTCGACTTCTCCATTAGAGGAAGGTGACTCTTTGTGTCCCAATGCCTACATATCTTATCTCTCAATTACAAGCAAAAGAGTATTAATAATAGTATTTATATATATTTGAAACATTTAATCTTAAGACCTTGAATTTCAGATCCATTTCCTTCCTCCCTTGTCACCCATTCCCTCTGGGGAGATAAGTAATTCAGTATATGTTGTACATGTTTAGCTATGTAAAACATTATCATAGTAGATATATTGTACAAGGCTGCTTATAATTCTCTCCGACTCATCCCACCCCCCACCTGGTCCATTCCCTACTTGATCCTGTCCCTCTTCTATAGTGGGTACTTCCAACCTCCCCTCCCCCCAAGGATGCCCTCCCATCCATCATCCTTCCTCTCATCCCCCTTCCCCCTATTCTGCTGTAGGTTGAGATATCCCATTTAGTATGTATGTCATTCTCTCCCTGAACCAAATTCAATGAGAATGTGGTTCTGCCTTTTTGCCTTCCTATTCTTCCCCTCCCTTGCAACCACTTCCTCTTGCTTCTTCTACATGAGATAGTTTACCCTACCCTGTCTCTCCCCATCTCCTCTTGCCACTTCCCTCTCTAATCTCATAATTTCACCCCTTGAGTATCCTCCCTTCCCAACAAATTCAACCTATGCCTTCTATCCATATATAACTGTAACCATATACACACACATTTACATATGTATTCATATGACCATACACCCTTATTCCATTATTTTCATAGTGAGAAAGATTTCATCAGTTACAGTTATTGTTTTTCCATATAGGAATGTAAATAGTTCAACTTTGATAAGTTCCTTTTGATTTCTTTTCCCGATTACCTTCTCAGGCATCTCTTTCTTCTTGTGTCTGGATGTCAAATTTTCTATTCAATTCTGGTTTTTTCCTCAAGAATGCTTGAAAGTCCTCTATTCCACTGAATGACCATATTTTCCCCTGAAACAAAATACTCAGTTTTGCTGGGTAGGTGACCCTTGGGTTCATTCCCAGTTCTTTTGCCCTCTGGAATATCATATTCCATGCCCTTCAATCCCTCAGTGTAGAAGCTGCCAGGTCCTGTGCTATTCTGATTGTGTTTCCACAATATTGAAATTGTTTCTTCCTGGCTGTTTGTAGTATTTTCTCCTTGATCTGGGGATTCTGGAACCTGGCTATAATATTCCTGGGAGTTTTCTTTTTGGGATCTTTTTCAGGAGGTGATCGGTGGATTCTTTCAACCTCTATTTTGCCCTCTGGATCTAAAACATCAGGGCAATTTTCCTTGAGAATTTCTTGAAGGGTGGTTTCTAGGTTCTTTCTTTGATCATGGCTTTCAGGTAGTCCAATAATTTTTAAATTGTCTCTCCTGGATCTATTTTCCAGGTCAGTGGTTTTTCCCATGAGGTATTTCACATTGCCTTCTAATCTTTCATTTGTTTGGATCTGCTTAACAGCATCTTGATTTCTCATAAAGTCATTAGCTTCCATTTGCTCCAGTCTAACTCTGAAGGAATGAATCTCCTCAGTGGACTTTTGAGATTCTTTTTCCATCTGGCAAATTCAACTTTTTAAGGCATTCTTCTCCTCATTGCCCTTTTGGGTCTCCTTTGCCATTTGGGTTAGTATATTTTTTAAGGTGTTGTTTTCCTCAGTCAGGCTGTTGACCCTCATTTCATACTTTTCCTGCATCCTTCTCATTTCTCTTTCCAATTTTTCCTCCACTTCTCTTATTCGATTTTTAAAGTCCTTCTTCAGGTCCTTTATGGCCTGCAACCCGCTCATGTTTTCCCCTGGGGCTTTTGGACCAGGACTTCTGACCTCACAGTCCTCTTCCCCTATGCTTTGACCCTCTTTGCCCCCAAAGTAGGAGTCTAGGGTTGCATTTTTCTGTTTGTTTCATTTGTCTTGGCATGTTGCCACTTAATTGACTTTTGGGCTCATTGCCACAGTATGGCTTTAAGGCCAGATAGAGGAATTTTCATCCTGAACGTGTGGGGGGCAACTTCCGTTTCTGGCAAGCTGGAAACCCATCCACAACCTCCACACCAGATCACAATTCAGATCCAGGGAGGTTAAAGCAAGAGTGATTACCCCCCAAGACTGATCGCTGGATCTCCCTATAGTTCGCAGGCCAGGAGCAGGAGCTGCCTCTGAAAACTACAAAGTGGTGTGTCTCCTCAGCGGCTTCTAGCCCCCAGGGAAGGAAGCTCACACATTCCCCAAATACTGGTCCCAAAGTCCATAGGGCACTAACCTCTCACTCTGTCCTAGGCATGTCTATGTTGATAATTCTGGAATCGCCATAGCTGCTGGTGTTCTGGGGTCCCTCCAGCCGGCTGCTGGCCCTGCCGCCCTGGGGCTAAAACCGCTACTCAGGCGCTCGGCTGTGCTCAGCTCCCTGCACTCTGCTCGCTGTGCTGCCGGCTCCCAGACTGATGTGCTGGTCCTTCCTGCAGGGCTGCTGGGCTGTCCTCAGCAGGAGGTTAGCTTCTCTGTGTTGTTCTGTGGGTGCTGGAGCTCCAGAAGTTGTTCAGAGTCCCCTTTTACATAGTTTGGAGGGAATCTGGGGGCAGAGTGGCTTGGACATGCTGTTTCTACTCCGCCATCTTGGCTCTGCCCCCCCGAGCATCATTTTTGCCTTTCCTCTCATGTCTGGGGCATTGAACATATAGTTCCCCAGAATTGGAATAATAACTCATTTTACTGATTTCTTTTAATATTTGCAAAATATAATAATCCATTGGCTCATTTAAATGTTTCCTTACTTCCTCTCTAATGATTGAAGTCCAATACATTCCTCCAAACCCACTTCCTTCATGAAACTTTACCCCTCCAGTTAGTAAAGACCTTTCCCTTATAGCATATCACACATGTGATTTTTTTCCCCTTCATTATCCTCTACACAGTGTAATGAGGATAAAAATAAGGTTTTGTTTCATCTTTGCATATTTTTGTTGTCTAACTCTACTAATTGCATACATATACATACACATATATATGTATATGTACACACACACACACAGACACACACAGACACACACACACACATATTCTTTTTCTTGAACGAATGTTGAATGTAGTTATCGGAGAAGTCATCACAGAGTAGGCAGCTGTGTCTTGAAAGATGTTTATTATATAACAAGATGGGTAATATTCAACTCCTGAATAAAAGCTGCACCTCAAAAATGACATATTTTTGAAAGGAAGGAAATGTGGAGAAATATATAGTATTGAAAAAATAATTACAGTAAATTAGAGGATCATAGATTCAAAGTTAGAAAAGATTTGAGAGGCTTTTGAGCCCAACCTCCTAATTTTCTAGATGAGAAAATAGGTCTTGGGAACTAGCATGACTTTGCCAAGGTCGCAAAGTTGATAAAAGTGTTTCTCATCTGTCTTTGTACCCAGGGCCTCTAACTTCATAGCCAGTAATATTTCCACAAAACCAAGCCGTCTCAAGATATTAAATGTATGTGCTTACTTTAAAGTACTTATAATAAAACATTTCTTTCAATTCAGATAAAATTTTTATTTACCTTTATTTTCATTGATGTTTTTTCCCTTTCCTTGTCATTTTTCTACTAATGATTTGATTACAAACCATAACCTGCTTTTGTACAAGCCATATATATGTGTATGGGGTGTGGTGTGTGTGTGCCTACATGTGCATATACATACATATACACATACATACAAACATTATCTATCTATCATCTATCTATCTATGTGTGTATCTATGTATCTACCTATCTATTTGGGAATAGGGAAAGATGTCAGCCACAATTGGATCAGTTCAGGATATGGAAGAATGAATCTAACTTGAAAATGGGCATAAAAGGTATTCCAGATGTGCATACGTGTGTGTGTGTGTGTGTGTGTGTGTGTGTGTGCACGTGCGCGTGTGCATGTGTATATTAAGGAGGGCAGTGAACAGTGCAAGAGTATCTGAAAAATAAGAATGAAAATCCTACAGATGTAACAAAAGGACTGCCCACAATATGTTTACTTGTGAGTTGGATTTCAAAGAAATCTCCTGACCATTTTGCAGACACAAAGTTGACTGCTTTCTTGCTGGGTTTAGAGGTTGCTGAACCCACTGCTCTCTCTCAAATCTTCCCAGTTTGACTAGAACAAGCTTTGTGATCAGGCATATGCATAAAAGCTGTGAAAGTAAGCGCATAGACTGTCATTAGAAAAATGAACTTGGTCCCTGGGGAAACATTGGAAGTGTACAGTATATGAGCTTTACCAATATCCTTATGTAATAAGGTGCCTTATAAATGTTATTAGCTACAGGTTTTATGGCACATTTTATGCCATTTTGATTATGATGCTACTGGATGACAGCTAGTTTACGTTGCTTAAACAGTCTCCGTATCTAATGTCGAAAGGAAGCTAATTAGCTATAACCATGAAAATGGCTATGTCATGTAGAAGAGAAACTGTGTATGGGAGAGTCAATTCCATTTGCTCAGAATGGAGAATGGTATACAACAATTTGCTTTCATTTAAAACATTTAGGTAAGCTAAAAGTAACAGAAATATATATAAAACCTGTGTAATTGCATTTTATTTCTAGGGATCTCTCTCCCTTCACCACCCCTGAACCTTAGGATATTTCTGATGATCATGAATTATGTCCCATCAGTCACCAATTCTATGTGATTGTACATTTATAAATGTTTCCTGATGTATCATAGGTCTATATTTCTTAGGAACATTCTCGGCAACATATTCAGAACATTATTTAAGACTCATTATTCATAGAAATAAAACATGCAAAAGCACAAGTTGGGTAGTAGGGATATTTTATTAGTGTGAGCACTATTCTCAGTCCTTCATCAACATAAAACATAGTAAAGAGTTCATAAATCTAATTAAGGACATTAGAATAAGGAGAAATGACTGACTATTCAGCTCAGATATGTGAGCCTGATGCAAGAGTAAACCGTTGGCTGTAGTCATAAATGCCCGTTGGAAAACACTCAATAATTGTTAGCTCATAGAAGACAGTGAGGTTATATAGATGGCTCGATAGCTTGTGATCACAGAACCATACAATTTAATGGTAGAAACAACCTTATAGATCACCCAATACAACATCATTTTATAGACCAGGTATAAAGAAGTTAAGTGATTTCCATAATGCCATAAAAGTAGTGAATGGCAGAATCAGGATTTGAATCTAGGCCTTGCAACTATGCATTCACCACTTTTGTTTCAGTGGATACATTCTGAGTCAGGAAAAGACAAGTCAGAGATAATAAGGATCATTTTCCTGTCACACACTTTCCCCCACACCACACTAAAAGAGTTAATTGCTAGAGATGAGCTTTGTGAGGATTGGCATAGAACACTAAAATTCAATCATTTGAAGATCTCATTGGTTGGTTTATGATTTTTTTTTTTAATGTCAAGCTAGTATTCGGATTTAAAATACTTCAAGTAATCAGGCCACCTGCAAATGAAAGGCATTTGTCTGCAACCCAACTGGATCAATCCATTCATAAGCTGACCAACTGTGAAATAAAGGAGAGAACACTGATCTACAAACACAGGAAGCAAAGTAACTCACTTCAGATGAAGGAAGCTTTCAATTAAAGTGGCCATTGTTTAAATGGATGTTATATCGTAAAGATCAATAGTGTTGCAGTATTAGTTGCTAGATTCTTATTGCTTATTCCAGATTTCTCCCTTTTATTTGATCTCCTCCCCTTGTCCAGGTCAGAAGAGGTATTACATATTTGATCTCAAAAGCTTGTTCCAAAGGAGAGTTTTAATCACCTTTGAATATTAAGACTGGTTGCAATTGATGACTGTCCCTACACCCCCATTCTTTATCACTTTAGCCCCAATACTGTCAATTGTCAAAACAAAGAGCAAACAATTTAAACTTTCTTTCATGAAATTATTTCTTACAAGCTTGTGTCTCATTATTAGGAGAAATATCCCCCTTGATGGAAAGAATACAGAATTCTCTGACCCCAAATTTACCTTCCTTACCTAACTTGATGTTTGATATTTCATTGTTAAAGATTCATTTCTTTAGCTTTTTATCTTCTGTTAACATCACCATTAAATCTATGTCTATTCCTAGCAGTCATTTATAGATCAATGTGAATGAGATGAAAGGGGAATCATAACATAGTGGCTGAGTCCTGGGTCTGGACTCAGGGAGACCTCTGTTAAAAGCCCATCACTGACAATTACAAACTATGTGACAACAGGAAAACTGGACCTTAAACAATTTCCCAAGACTTCTCTAATAATCAGAGATGGTTTTAGTCTGCTCAAGTGGAGAAGATACCTATACTTAGAGAAATTACTGATCCTTGACTGAATGAGATGATCAGATCAGTTCCCATCAAATGGACATGGGGAAATAGAGAGAGGGAGCTGAAGAACCAGGAGAAATTGAAGACTCAGGAGAGGTGATACTAGGAAATCTCAAAACTGAGTATATATAAAAAGAAGAGAGAAGGTCTCTAAGGTAAACCTTTCCATTTTTCCATAAGAGATTTTTTTCCCCTCATGTACTCAATATTTGTATTATAAACAACCTCATTCATTCTGATTCATGACTTTTCTTGTTATTCGAATTCCTGGGTAGCTAAGAGATTGGTGACCAGAGAACAGACTCTATTCCTTGAGTTTTCCTATTCAAAATGACTCAGTGGCCTCAAAGGGATATATGCTTGAAATCCTGCAAGTTTGCATTATTTTTGGAAAAAAGTTCTCCTAATAAACCCATCATAGAGATGAGTAAAGTAAAATTTTTGTAAAGAATTACTTGTATAATAGATTTAACAATTCTATAACATTTATAAAAAAAATGTCCTGACAGGTTCAGTCTTAGATGCTAGTAAGACTAAGACAAGGGAAAAAAACCCCCCAAAAAACCCAAACCTTTGACTTGAAAAAGATAATAGGGATAATTAAAAGATAATTAAAAAGATAGGGAAAGACAACACATACAGGAGAGTGGTAGCCAGGGAGAAGCATGTAGTTTTAATATTAGCATTTACATAGTATGGTGTTTTATTTTGTTTGTTTGTTTTTGGTGTTTTTGCATTTGTAATTTTAAAATATTTTGTTTTTTCAATTGCATGTAAAATAATTTTAGCATGTGGTTTTTTTTAATTTTGTGCTTTAAATTTTATCTCTTCTTTCTTCCCATTCCCCTTCACTAAAAAGACAAGAAATTTAATATAGGTTATACATGTGTAGTCATGCAAAACTTATTTTTATATTAGTCATGCTGTGAAAAAAACCCAAGAATAATAAAGAAAATTTTAAAGGATTTTTTTTTTCTGCATTCAGACTCCATCAGTTTTTTCTCTGGACACGGATAGGATTTTCATAATAAGTCCTTTGGCACTGATTTGGATCAACTTATCACTAAGAATAGCTAAGTTATTCACAGTTGATAACCATACAATATTACTGTTAATGTAGAAACTGTTCTCCTGGTTCTGCTCAGTTCACTTTGCAACAGTTCACGTAAGATTTTCCAGGTTTTTTTCTGAAATATTCTGCTTGTTTCTTCTAATTCAGTGATATCCCATCACAATCATATACCACATTCCGACAATTCCCAATACAGCTATTCCATAATTGAGGGGCAGACCCTCAAATTTCCATTTCTTTGTTGTCACAAAAAGAGTTGTTCTAAAATTTTTTTGAACTTATAGGGCCTTTTCTTTTTCTTTAAAATGTCTTTGGGATACAGACATAGTAGTAGAATTGCTGGATCAAAATATATGGTTTTATATCCCTTTTGGCACAGTTCAAAATTGTTCTCCAAATGGTTGAATCAGTTCACAATTTCACCAACACTGCTTTTAGTCCTAAATTTCCCATATCCCCTTCCACATTTGTCATTTTCCTTTTTGGTTATATTAGACAATCTGATAGGTATGATGTGGCTCCTAGGAGTTGTCTTAATTTGCATTTCTCTAACCAATAGTGATTTAGAGCATGTTTTCATATGACTATAGATAGCTTTGATTTCTTCATCTGAAAACTGCCTGTTCATATCCTTTGATCATTTATCAATTGGGGAATGACTAGTATTCTTGTAAATTTGACTCAGTTCTGTCTGTATCTATGTATAGATGTGTGTATATATTTACATGATATTTGAGAGTTGAGGCTTTTTCAGAGAAACTAGCTACAAAATTTTTCACATTACTAACTGTATATTTCCCTCTATCCTATTTCCTCCATACATTCTTCTCTCTCTCCCCCTCTCCCCCTGTCTCTCTCTCTTTTCCTCTCTTTCCCCTCTCTCTCTCTCACTCTCCCCTCTCCTTTTGTCCTATGCCTCCTCAAAAGTGTTTTGCTCAGCTCCACCTCCTTCCCTTGTACTCTTCTTTTCCTACTTCCCTGAAGGTTTAGATTTTTATAATCAACTGTTTATCTATATCATTCCCTCTTTTAGCCAATTTCAAAGAAAGTAAGGTTCAAGTGTTGCTCACCACTCTACCACATCTTCCCCACAACTGTAAAAGCTATTTTGTGCCTTTTTTATTTGAGATAATTTACCCAATCCTATCTTTCTTTCCACCTTTTCCCAGTGCATACTCTTTCTCATCCCTTCTTTGTTTTTTTAGGTATCATCCCATCATAGTCAACTTGCACCCATGCACTCTATCTCTGTATATTCATTCTACCTGCCCTAATAATGAGAAAGCTGTTTGGAATTATAAGTATCATATTCCCATGTAGGAATGTAAATAGTTTAATCTTATTGAATCCCTTTTGATTTTTCTTTCCTGTTTACTTTTTTTTATGCTTCTCTTGAGACATATTTCAAAGTCAAATTTTCTATTAAACTCTGATCTTTTCATCAGGAATGCTTGAAAAACCTTCTTTTTCATTAAATGTCCAGCCCCACCCCCTTAAGGATTATATTCAGTTTTGTTGGGTAAGTGATTCTTGGTTGTAATCCTAGCTCCTTTACCCTTCAGAATATTATATTCTAAGCTTTCTGATAATTTAATATAGAAACTGCTAAATCTTGTGTCATCTTCACTGTGAATCCATGATGCTTGAATAGTTTGTCTTTGGCTGTCTGCAAAATTTTGTCCTTGATCTGGAAACCCTGGAATTTGGCTATAAAATCCTTGTGTATTTTCATTTTGGGATCTCTTTCAGGAGATGATTGGTGAATTCTTTCATTGTCTACTTTACCTCGGATATCACGGGCAATTTCTCTTGATAATTTCTTGAGATATGAAGTCTAGGTTCTTTTATTAGATTTTATTTTTTTTTCCTCTTCCATGAATTCTTTTTCAGGCCTGTGACCAATTCACATTTTTCTTTCAAGATTTGGATGTTACAATTTTGTCTTTGTTGTGTTTTTCTGAGTTTGTGTTTTGATCTACCCTGCCACCATGGTAACTTCCTATAGTTATGTTCTTGCTTGTTTTTTTCTTTGTTCATTTTTCAATTCTATTTCTTGACTTAAACTTTATGTCAAAGTTTGGTTCTTATCCCAGGCTAAAGGGTCACTTCCCCAAGCTCTAGGTTTTTTGTGTTGTTGTTTTCAGATCTAATTCTCAGGTCCATAAGTTTTTAGTTCTTCCAAGAAGTGTGATCTAAGGAGAGGTTACTGCTCTCCTCATCTGTGTTCTGCTCAGTGAGTGACCACAAGTTTTCATCTTTATCCTGGAACTGTTACCACTGTCTCTGTTCTCCTGAGGCACAATGCTTCTTCTTGTCCTGGAACTGGGATACAGAATAATATATTGACACTACAACAGAGTCCTGCATCCAGTGCCAACAAAAGGTCCCCTATAATCTCCTATAACCAGTTCTCGGACCCACTTACCCTCTGTGGACTGAGAGATTCAGTAGCTGCCACTGCAAATTTAGTCATACCCAAAGGCCTACTGCTGGCTTGCCTGGGTGTGGTCTGTGCTGTTTTGGCCTGTACTGGACTGCACTCTATCCTCACCCCAGTGAGAGAGTTCTTTCTTTCCAACCTTCTATATTGTTTTGGGTTGGAAATTGTTTCACCATGTTCTTTTGTTGGTTCTGCCACTCCAGAATTTGTTTTGAGGTATAATTTTAAAGTTGTTAGGAGGGGAATTTTGGAGAGCTGAGACAAATCCTTGCCTTTATTCTACCATCTTACTCCACCTGCATAGTGTTTTAACATTTATAAAACAATAAATTTTATCTCTTTTCATCCTCAAAATCACTTTGTGGCAGGTAGGTGCTATTATCATCACCATTTTACAAATGAAGAAAATAAGGCAGGCAAAGGTATGTGACTTCCTTAGGACCATTCATCTACTCTCTGAGGTAAAAATTGAACTTATGTCTTCCTGACTCCAGGTCTGGTACTTTTTTAACTGTGTCATCTAGCTGCTACCTCATTGGCATAATAGGACAACTGATATACCTGTTCTTACAGAAAATGGCATTGTTTAATTGATTATTTTTTTCAATTAAGCATTGAAAATATGTGTTGAATTGGATCAATATTCTACTTATCTTCACTTCAGGCTGCTCTAGGATAGCACTTTATTTTGCAACTGAAGACTATCAAAGCAGAAAGTAAAATCAGAAATGATCTAAATCAAACTCAGTATTTTACAGGTGATAACACTAAAGCCCAAAGAGGGAACTTGACTTGCTCAGAGTCACATAGGATGTGAATGTCAGAGGCAGGATTCAAACTCAAGATAAAGAGAACATGTGAGGCATGAAGATGACTAAAATTATATCTGAGATTGTGCTACCAAAGGTCAAATGCTCACCAGAGGCCAATGTCACAGTAGTTGAACCTTCAATTCCAGTGGGAAGATCTAATGTGTGTTTCCCTTTTATTTCATATAATTCTCCTTTTTAAAAATTTAAACCAACCTGTCAGTTGTTTCTTAGACTTGATATTTCACATATTACCTCAATTACAGAGCAATGTGAATGAGACAGAAGAGAGAACATTACATAGGGACTTTAGTACTGGACTTGAACTTAGGAAGACTTCAGTACAATCTCAACTTTAACAATTTCACGTCTTCAAGATACTGTCCACCATGCCTGGAATGTATTCCTTCCTGATCCTCATTTCTTAGACTTCCTAGTTTTCTGGAGGTTCAGTTTGGGTGCCATGACTTATTTAAAACTTTTCTCAACTCAACCCTCTCACATTCAATATTTTATCTGGTAAATTTTTTTTAAAGCAATTGGGGTTAAGTAACTTGCTCAAGGTTACACAGCTAGTCATTATGTATGGGTGCTCATTTTCTGAGGCCAGATTCGATCTCAGGTCATCCCAACTCCGAGGCCGGCGCTCTTACTCACTGAGCCACCTAGCCGCCCCTTCTGGTAAATTTTTTACAGTTAGATTCTCTATCCCTATATCTGGACCAGCTAGGGGGTGCAGTGGATAGCGTGCAAGGTCAGAAGTGAGGAAGACATATCTTCCTGAAGAAACAAGTCACTTAACCCTGATTGATTCAGTTCCTCATCTATAAAATGAACTGGAGAAGGAATAGCAACCACTCAAGTACCTTTGTCAAGATAATCCCAAATGGAGTCATGAAGAGTTGGATACAACTGAAATTACTGAACAATAACACCTCTCTCTCTCTCTCTCTCTCTCTCTCCCTCTCTCCTATCTATTTATATCTATCTATCTGCTATACACATATACACACACAATAAGAAATACTTTAAAGTTTAGTCAGCATTATCAACATTTTCTTTATCACCTTCTTAAGTCTAGGCAACCCACATACAAAAGAAATCTAGTCCTGATATGCAACATTTATCAATTTCTGACACTGAAAATTTTAACAAATGTCTCTCTAATGCAGTATAAACTAGTTCTAGTACATCTCTGAATCAGGAACAATGCAAGATAATACATGAAAAGTACCATTTTAGTTATGCAAATAGGTATAACAGGCTAAGAAGTGCTTACTTTTAATGATCATGAACTTATTAATGATTCATAAAAAGGAAGGATTTATGTGATGTAATGTGGATGGGGAGTATAAGACATTCTATTTGTATTCAGAAGATTTGGGTTTGAATCCTGCCTCTGACATTCACATCCTATGTGACTCTGAGCAAGTCAAGTCCCCTCTTTGGGCTTTAGTGTTATCACCTGTAAAATACTGAGTTTGGTTTAGATCATTTCTGATTTTACTTTCTGCTTTGATAGTCTTCAGTTGCAAAGTAAAGTGCTATCCTAGAGCAGCCTGAAGTGAAGATAAGTAGAATATTGATATAATTCAACACATATTTATTAGAATCTTACTTTGTAATATATTGTATAACACATTGCAAATACAAAGAAGAAATAAAAAATATCTCCTGATTTTAAGGGGCTTAGTATCTAAAAGCATATATATGCCATATAAATGAGTATAATAAAAGACTAAATATGATGAAAAGAGGTTAAAAAAGTAAGATAGTTATTTTAAGACATTTTGAGAATGGATGGAGGGGAAGACATTCTAGGGATAGGAAAAAACAGAATAAAAATAGTACAAATGGTAAAATATAAGGCATATCATTTGGGGAAAATATAATCAGTTTAAATGAAGCATTAGATCCTCATAGAAAGGTAGAAGAAGGCTTGAAAATGTAAGTTTCGGGACATATTGAAAAGAGAGCAATTATAAGAAGCAGAGGAAATCACTGCAAGGGTAAGTATTAGAATAAAGAAATCAAGTCATTTACTGAGAATTCAGGTGAGAAATGGAATACCAGACTTGGTAGAGGAAAGCAAAAGAAAGTTGGAATCCTGCTTGATTCAATGACATTTATATTCTTTCAGTAGCAGAAGTAAAGTGAAACAGACTCCGGTCCCCATCCCTTCATTTCTTCTGTTTATGTTACCACACTGTTGACTCAGTCTTGTGAAGTAGGCCAATGGTT
>WOXC01009600.1:0-219646 GCA_011680675.1 Gymnobelideus leadbeateri
TGTAATGGAAATGCAGATTTGAAGATCTTCCCTGCCCCTAGGCTCTTTGATTGACTTAAGTGACTCTGAGAACCTTCTTTAATTTGAAAGTATACTCTGCCCCCTAATAGGCTGAATGTGGTCACATGGAGCCTGTGGTAGGAGGCTTGGTTTTCAGGAATGACCACACCTTGATGCTGTGTGACTGGGCAGTGGGTCAAGAGGGTGGTTACATTCTCTGAGCCAGGAGAAGACTATATAATCCCTGATTTGAGGCCTTGCTTTGGGGCTCACTTTGAGAAGTGTTGTGTGATTTGACCAGATGAGACTCTGGGAAGCTGTTGTTGAGAGCCCCCTGGCTTTGAAAACCCAGATGTTGATGCTTCCCTCTCTGGTAACTGTGATTTTGGTACTGATAATGGTTGGACAGTTTGGAAGCTAGTCTGTTTGATATGTCTGTATACTCTGAAGTTCGGGGTGCTGACCTTTTCCCCCTGAACTAGTAATATATGTTTGTTTGATTAAAGTAAGCTTGTTAACCAATTTTGAGTTGCTTTCCTTTAGAAAAGCAGATCTAAGAACCTGTATTGGCAGCCACCCTTGGGATGTTGGGGTGCTTGCTGCTACATCATTGGAACCTTCCATTTATTGTACTCTTTTAATGGAATTTGATGGCTAAATAATGCAAACTTTGGTAGATCCTACCAGGCTAGAAGGGCTTTGAATACCGTCTAGGTTAAGGGTGGGGAACCTGTGGCTTCAAGGCCACAAGAAACCCTCTAAGTCCTCAAAGGCAGCCCTTTGACTGAATCCAAACTTTACAGAACAAATCTCCCAAATTTCTTTGACTGAATCCAAACTTCACAGAGCTCTGTGAAGTTTGGATTCAGTCAAAGGGCCACACTTGAGAGCCTAGAGGGCCACATGTGACCTTGAGGCAATAGGTTCCCCACCCCTGATCTAGATGGATTAAGGACCAATCTAGCTAAATTCTGAGAGACCCAATTACCAAAAAAGGTGGCCGAGAGGTGATAAATTTATTTTTGGCCATAGTGACCAATGAAGATTGTATAAAACATAAAGGTACAGCATTTTGCATAGTCTAAGGGAATACTCACAGCAATGAAATTCCAAGTCTTTTAAACTCCTTATGTATACTAATGGAAGTACTGCCCAGTATAACATAATTTCACTTTATTACCTCTTGTGGGTTAAACTATCATCTTTATATAGATGACTCCTAAATCTATATAACTAATGCTTATGTCTTTCCTAAACTCCAGCTGAACAGCTCCAACTACCTGCTGGATACTCCAAGTTGGTTGTCCTGTAGGCTTCTCAAACTCAACACATCCAAAACCAAATTTTATTATATCCTTCTTTCAAACTTTCCCATTTCTATTGAGGTTACCACTATCCTTCCAATCAAACAAGTTTATAACCCTGCAATTATCCTCTACTACCTACTTTTTCTCATTTCATATATCCAATTAATTACCAAATCCTGTCAGATTTATCTCCACATCTCTCCCTTTTTCAATTCATTCAATAAACTTTTATTAAGTAGCTATTGAGTGCCAAGCATTGTGCTAAACCCTGAGAATACAAAAGAGGCAAAAGACAATCTCTGACCTCAAGTGGGGCACACAGCCATCACCTTAGCCCAGGCCCAGTCATCTCTCATCTAAACTCCTAATTGGTCTCCTTACCTTATCTTCTTCCTCTCAAATACATTCTGCACATAGTTTCCAAAGTGATTTTTCCCAAAGTATAAGCCTGACTACATGACTTTCCTACTAAAGAGAATCCAGTGGATTCCTATTCCTTCTAGGATCAAATACAGACTCCTCTATTGACCATTTAAAACCCTTCAGAACTGGTTCCTGCCTATCTTTCCAACATTATAAATTATTCACCTTCCCATATGCTATGGCCCAGTCAAACAGTCCCTCTTTGTGTCCTTTATGCACAGTACTCCATTTCCTATCTCCAGGCCTTTGTGCTGCATGCTTGAAAAGTACTCTTTTTACCTCAACCTAGAACTTGTTTCCTTCAAAGCCAGCTCAAGTGCCAATTTCTTTTTTTTTTTTAACTTTTTTTGGTCTTTATTGTTTACTTTTAGTTTACAAGATTCAGATTCCACAAAAATTGAGTTTCAAATTTTCTCCCCTTCCTATTCCCCTACCCCCACCCCCCCATGGTGGCATGCAATCAAGTATAGGATCTGCAAATACTTTCCAAGTACCAATTTCTATACTGAGCTTTCTAGATTCACCCAGATGCAAGTATCACCTTCCCTCCCCTTCCATAAGGAACTGACCACTAAGTAGACTTTAAGGGGAGTGACTGGCCTCTTTTCCAGTATGTTGGGATTCTGAGGTCTCCTTAAGATTTCTAGAATGGAAGAGGGGATTGTTCTTTCTCTTCAGCACCCTATAGTAACTATGTGAACAGGACATTGAGCACATGTTTGTCAAGTAAAGCCTCATAGTAGATGTCAAGGCTAATTCCCTCTTTTGTTTTGTGTTTCTTTCCCTAAGCAGAGGTGACCAAACGTGATCCTGAGATGGATATTCTTAAATTTAGCAGGAACTTCATGAATTAAGAAAAGTTGGGAGCTCCTGGGTCTGGGCTCTGGTTGTCCAGTATAAGATAATTCCTCTAAGAGTTCAGAGAAGATTAACACCACTAGGAAGATACTACAGATGAAAGGATAAGAGTCTTAGATCGGGGCGGCTAGGTGGCGCAGTGAGTAGAGCATCGGCCCTGGAGTCAGAAGGACCTGAGTTCGGATCCGACCTCAGACACTTAATGCACACACAAATAAAAACCTAGCCGTGTGGCCTTGGGCAAGTTACTTAACCCCAATTGCCCTCCCAAAGCAAAAAAAAAAAAAAAAAAAAAAAAGAGTCTTAGGTTATGGCTACCTTGGGTAAATTGCTCAGATAGTGCAGATTAGGGATTAAAATGAAATGTCTGTTCAGCAGTCCAACAAATGTTTCATGTTTTAAGTTTCAGATTCCTATCACATACCTTAGTGTTTTACGTTTTTGTTTTTGTTTTTTGCTTTTTGGAGGGCAATTGGGGTTAAGTAACTTGCCCAAGGTCACATGGCTAGGTTTTTATTTGTGTGTGCATTAAGTGTCTGAGGTCAAATCCGAACTCAGGTCCTTCTGACTCCAGGGCCGACGCTCTACTCACTGCGCCACCTAGCCGCCCCTTAAGTATTTTTCTATGTGGGTTTATGAATCTTCATTTTTACGTATTTAGTTTGTGAAGGAAGTAAATAACCACCCTACAGTTAGTACAGAGAAGCTTCTTCGAGGACTCTGTTATTCCTTTTGGAGGCCCAGACTTGAGACCCTCCTAAAATCTGTTTATGTAATTTCCCCCAGATTCAAGATGTGGGCATAATGAGACTCTGAGTTCCAATAATGACTGATCTGCTCTCTTTAAAAGTTCAGATGAATCTGCAGATATCTTTATGTACTTATCTCTCCCAAAAGAATGTAAACTCACTGCGGGCAAATACTGTTTCATTTTTGAGTCCCCATGATATAGTGGCTGTCTCTTAATAAATGATTTGTTGATCTTATAGTATCAATTAAAGAAGTTTGGTTGAGCGTGAGAAAATTTTGGGAGAAAGAACACCCTATTATATTTGCTAAGTCTCCAAGCTTACCTGAATTACTATATTTTTGCAACACATATTTTTAGTTTGAAACTCTCCTATAAACTTGGCACTTATTATGCATCAGCGGCAAGACCTCTCCAAGGGTCACATTCACTAAGGACACTAGCGTGTTCCACCCAAAGGGGAAGATTGCATGCTGGGATTTGTAGTCAATGAGGAGACCTGGATTAGAAGAGGTCAGCAGTCTTGGTTCCAATAGATTTCTTTCACTCGGATTTAGCCGCAGAGCCTTCCAATCCCCTAGACAGATGAAGTTAAAGCTTACGTACGGAAATCAGGTAACTAAACCCCACCCTCCTCCATTCATTTCTTCCCCCAGAGATTTAACAACATTTCGCACAGTGCGGCTGCCCAGTAGTACCCAATCGATTCGCTCTTCTTTTGCCATGGGTGGAGCCTGAGACATTCAGGATGAGGATTGGTCAACCTGGAGGAAGCGGACGGAGTCACGCCTCTCGATTCACTCACTACCAGGATGACAACGGCTGTAAGTCCCTTTAACAACTCCCGCCCTATCAGACCTAAGCCGCGGAAAATCTCGCGATACGTTTTTTGCAGGGAGAGAGACGCACTACTAACGATTGAGGCCAGTGGAGGCGAGAAGGGAAACGGGTGGCAAGGACCGGAGCCGAGAAGGGACAGGTCAAGGAAGAGGCTTGTAGAGACACAGTGGGCATACTGCGCCACCCGGATTCCACGGAAGCCGAATTCCAGCCGCAGAAGAGGAAGTCACTCTCCCCACTTCCCGGCCCCCCAGTGCTGTCTGCTCGTTCCCGAGCAAATGCCCGACCTAGAGCTGCGGCCCCTGCGCGGGTGGTTCCGGAGCTGATCTCGCTGCCTCCTGGAGCTGTCTGGTGCGGGCGGTGACAGGTGCGCGCGAGAGCTGCGCAGCGCCCCCTCGCCCCGCCCCCGCCCCTCCTTCCCTCAAGCCCCCTCCCCTCTCTCCTCTTCCCTCCCCTCTCCTCCCTCCCCTGTCCTGCGCTGCCCTGCGCGGCTCGGGATGAGCCGCGGGCCCCAGCGGAGCGGCTCCAGGTCTGCGCGCTCGCCGCCGCCTCAGGTCTCGAACCACCCTCACCCCTAAGAGGAGCAGCCGCCGTCGCCCCCTGCCCCCCACCCTCCCTGCACCACCAGCCTCGGGCATGAGGCTGGCGTCGATGCCCCGGCCCCAGCTGCGGGAGTGAAGCCAGAGCGAGCGGCCGGAGGGGGCAGTGACGACATGAACCTGCACCAGGTCCTGACTGGGGCCGTGAACCCCGGGGACCACTGCTTCTCCGTGGGGAGCGTCGGCGACCAGCGCTTCACGGTGAGTGGCTCTCCCGGCCCTGCCGTCCCCGCGACGGCGGCGGCTGCCTGGCCTTGGCGCGGCCCTGGCGTCCCGGTCCTCTGTCCTGCGTCCGCTCTGCGATGACAGCCTGGGGGATGCCCCCGAAAGCCCCTCGGGGAGACGAGTGAGGGGCCGGGCGGGAGCCCGGGCCGAGGCATCGCGGCTTCTGCTGGCGACAGGTGGGCGGGGGGCGAGGTGGGAAAGAGGGAAGATGTTCGGGAGGATACTGGACGGAGCCTGAGCCGAGGCGTGGGGGGCGGGGAGGGATGCTCAGCTGAAATGCAGAGATTCAGGGAAACCAAAGTCCAGAACCCATGTCAGACAGTTTTGGAAATCTCAGCAGTTCCTTTTCTTCTTTTTGGGGTTGTTTCTGCTTTAAAGTCATGTGCCTGTTGCAATTTAGAGAGTGGGTGTCTCAGAAACAATCGTTACTTGTTTTGCAGTTAACAATAAATTCCAATGTAAAATACATGGGAAGAAATAGCCCTGTGGAGAGAAAGACCTTTAAATATTTTTCCAGATACTTTTAAAGGTGGCATGGAATTCAAGAATAATAATGAAATGTGAGATATGTGATTTCCTTAAAAATAAAAAGAAACTTGCCTCAAAACAAATGTTAAAAGTTGTACTTTACTTAAATGCAGTCCTTGATACAGTTTGAATTCATAATAATTCGTACAATAAATTGATACAGTGTGGAATTCATATAAAATGACCAGACTTTTCTTAATTTTATCTCACTGATAAGGAGGTCTGTAAGCATAGAACCTGAAGATGACATTACAGTGAAATATCAGTAAAAGGTATTTTAATGACATGAAAATGTTTTAGGAACGAATTTTAGAGTAAAAGTTAGTGTTGGGAGTGTTCACCTAGAATAAGAAAAATTCCATAAGATGACTTTTTGACCTGGTTAAGTTGACTACCTAAAACTATTATTTTTTTCCATAAATATATGGAACAAAGTAAAGCAAGTATAGTAGTTGGTTCAGCTTCCATATTATAATTTCAGGAGGACTATGCCTATATCCAGCTTTGACTTTTCTGTGACTTTCATCAGCCCCTGGGATACAAAATATTTTCCTAGGGGAAGCAATATTGGAATTCTGCTGCTTGTTTCATTTCAGCTAGATACTTTGTTTCAAGAAGGAGCAGTTCCTTCAAGAAGGAACTTTCCCCTCTAAGAGATAAGTTTGCACTTAAATAGATAAATCAGGAATCGATCGATTCTAAATATATTCTTAGATTTTTTTGAAGAGAGGAAACTGTTGCCCTAGATTCAATAAAAAGATGAAATGGCATGGCTGTAGTCTTCAAATGTCTCCTTTCAGTTAAAACAGTCTCTGAGGAACATGAATGTAGAAAAAGTTATAGGAAGGTTAGTTGTCCAGCTACCTTTTCTAGTGTTGATTAGTTTAATTCTTTTTTCTTAATTGTTTTTTTCAAACATGTTCACTAAGAAGTCATTCAGAATCTGTCCAGTCTTTGGTGTCAACTTTATATTATGAATTTTAAGTGATTTGTGTTTGGGTCACTCTAAAAAGCTCAATGGAGACCACATTACATTTTTAAAATAAGAATTTTAATATGCACAATAATGTCTGTACATCGATAAATGGTGATAAATCTTACTGTCCATCACAGCAACCAAGTCCTTGGCCCAGGTTGTGGTGATCTTTTCAGGATGCCTGTTATAACTTTTTCTTGGTCCTATTTCATTGTCTCTTCCTAATCTTAGCTTATCTTTCTCATTTGCTACTCCGACTCCAGTACTCTTTCATTAAACAATACAATGGACCTCCATTACAAGAATCACAAAATTTCATGTTTGGGAATGATCTCAGGCAATCTAGTTCAATCCATACTTGACCTGACCAAGAATCATTTCTATAACATCACCAACAATTGGTCATTTAGTTTTCACCTACCATAATTTCTAGTAGGGGAGAGGGTAAACTTACTATTCATAATACTGTGCCTTCCTCTTTGGTAAGTTTCACCCATGGGAAGATGGATACAAAAATATGATTATGGTCCTATATTAATAATGTCAGGAACACTAAACTTAGGTTGCATTTTCACAGGCATGTATCTAAACAAATGCCCCATGTTGAGTCCACTGAACCTTCTACTTAGGTTTCAGGGTCACAAGCATATCAGAAAGGATGTGATTTTCTTTGACTATGGGTTTCCTTTTCAGTGTTTTTCTGTACTTCTTAATAACTACTAGGTTTAGTATCTCAATCCCAATCAGAATGAATTATGCCAAAGAAGCCATACACAGAAATACTTTTTCTCTAACATTTTCAAACATAGAAATTCTTTTGTTGTTATTTGGGTATATTTATCTATACCACATAAAGTGGCCTGTCACCGCTTCATTGTTTCTCATGTCCTTTTGGTGGCTTTTCAAAGATGGTATTTTCAAAGCTAAGTCTTGAATTCACATAGGAATTTATTCATGCTCTGGCCTAATTGTAATTGAAAATGCAAATGGTATTTATAAGTAGTTGACTGAGCCATTTGTATTTTTGGAGATAACTTTGGTGCTTCAAAACTAAATACAAAAATTCTGTTCAATTGGACAAACATTTATTAAGCACCTACAAAAATATTTCTTTTCTCCACTTTCAGGGGTGAGAGATTGTATAATATATACCCAAATAAATACACAGTAATATAAAGTAATTTCAAGAGGTTTAGAGTGTTAACAACTAGGTGATGAAGAAAGGCCTCATGGAGGTGGAACTTGAGTTGGAGAGAGGAGGAGATGAAAGATGTTGTAGAAATAGGGTTGCAGAGACCTGGCAGCTGATTTGGATTTGGGGAGTGAGAGAGATTGACTTGACTCTTTTGAGTCAAGGGTGGTTCCAAGGTTACAAACCCTAGTCACTAGAGTGATAGAGGTATTCTCAACAAAAATATATTGGAAAAGGGATGGATATTTGAAGCAAATGTTAATTCCATTTTAGAGACACTAAGTTGGAGATAACAGATTTGACAATGACGTAAAAAAGTATAGCTTGCAGTTGTTAATGTTGAACTGAGTTTCAGGGGAGAGATTATGACTAGAGGTATATTTTTATCATCATCATCGCCATCATCATCATCAACATCATCATCTTCTACTTTTTTTTCCTTTGGGAGTTATCTGCAAAGAGATAATAATTTAACCTATCTCAATTTGATTTGATCACCAATGTAGTAAGTAGACTGTCCATATCAGGTGAAAAACAAGCTTGTGCTAGGTTGATACAGAGTATCTTATAGATTAAAAATTGTTTGCATTGATATATTTTATTTTCACATATCAGTCACTTCCTATTAAATTCCTTCCTACTGTGTTTCCTGAACCTTAGAACTTTTGCATCAAAAACTACCTGCAGAGAGTGCACATTTGTATAAATAGGAGAGTAGTCATTGATGTTTTCTTGGTTGACTTTTTTTTATTATTAATAAGGTCTGATATTTTTTCCAAGCTTTAGTATGGCTTCAGTATCTTCCTGTCCTCCAGATACCTTGTATATTGATTCCTCAGTGTCCATGGTATTGTGTTGTTTCAAGCATGAATTTCTTCTGTTTATGCACTTGGTCTTTGACTAACCATCTAAGCAGATGTGCTAAACCAGATTTAAGGTAACCCATAGGCCTGTCCCAAGCATGTAAAGAATTCCCCTGGCTGAATGGGCAGATGAGAACAATTTGTTCCAAAAGCCACAGAGGAGGCTGAAGTAGGCAATATGGAGCACTTTACCCATCACCAATCATCCTGACTTTTGTTTTGCTGCTAGACTTTGATGACTCTGGAAAAGAGTGAGGCTGATGACTTTGTGCAACTCTGCCTCACTTAAATCCAATTCGCATTCAAATCAAGACATCACCCATGATGTCATTGGTCCTATTGGAAAATGAAGGATGATCAGCAACAACCAATAACAGGTAGGATAGTTGGACTAGAGACTATGAGAAGGAGAGTAATTGTAAAAATATATTGGGAAAGTAGATGGAGCTGGATTGTAGATGATTTTAAATGCCAGATTGAAGAGTTTGCAGTTTATCCCAGAAACAATTGGAATCCATTGGGTATTTTTGATTCGATTGATAATGTCAGATATTTGAGTTTTCTAGGTGACTTTGGTGATATGTAAATCTTCTCTCTCAGATTAGTGAGAATTCTCTTTTTCAGTGGTTTAATCTGTAACCTGATTTAGTTTATCTACAAGCCCTATTTAACAAAAGTTTGTTTCTTTAAGGGATATGGGATTATGACTCTGCTTAATTAAATTTGTTTAACTTTTATGACATTGAAGTAAACATGGGATTATGACTTTAGTAATGCCCATGGCCACAGCACCCTTGTTTCCTGTTGCAAGTTTAAGTCCTCTGGCTTATAGCCATTAATACTTACTCAAATTGATTTGGCATAAACAGCAGAGATTAGGATGATGTAATTGAGGTTAGAAGAACAATTTAGGTCTGATTGTAGTGCTGCACCATGACCATGGTTAGCACCGAAGGGGATTATACAAAGTCAGCCATTAGGACAGAGTCAGTCTGAGTTACCCCCATGTTTTAACCTTTCTCAACTTCTGGATCACTTTAGGACTATCTCCTGTAGACTATTCTCATTACCTGAGTGTTAATCTTTAGCACTAATTCCATCTTCCAGTGATGATTTAAATGGTGAAGAGCTAAGAGATACTAATTCCACATCCTCATTGAAGGGTCTGCAAATCAGGATTACTTTATCCTCATATGTAAATTGTTCCAAGTTGAAATTTTGAGGCCCCACTACATCTTCCTGATGCTTTGTCTGCCTGCCCCATTCCAACTGCTTGATGCCTTGGAGTATAATAAACTTCTTGTCTTAAAAAAATACAAATATCAAATAAAAGTATCAATTAACATATCTGCAGAATATAGATTAGAGAGGGCTAAGGCTGGTACAGGGAGACCAATTAGACTGTAGCAGTATTCTGGTAAGAGGTGGTGAAGGCCCTGAAAGGATTGTGTAAATGGAGAGAAGAGGATAGTAATAAAAAATGTTTGGATATAGTTCAAACAAAACTTGGCAGCTGATTAGATATGGAGGTTGGGAAAGAAGAAGGTGGGAAGAATGATTCTAAGGTGTAAACCTGGGTAATTGGAGTTCAGATAATATGGGATTGGAATTTCAGAGACAGATTTGTGTTCAATAGATTTTAAAGGTATTTGCATAGAGATAAATCTTTTTTTCTTTTTTTTTGTGCTCGGGTGTTAAGTAACTTGCCCAAGGTCACATGGCTAGGTTTTTTTTTTTTTTTTGGTTTGTTTTGTGTGTGCCTTAAGTATCTGAGGCCGTATCCAAACTCAGGTCCTTCTGACTCTAGGGCTGACACTCCACTCACTGTGCCACCTAGCCGCCCCTGCATAGAGATAATCTTGAACCTATGGGATTACCTGAAGAGGAAGTGGAGAGATAGGCAGTTAGCCCATATTTAGTGGGAAGAAAGTAGATATGATGCAGCAAAGGACATCAAGAAAAGGGTAGTTGGAGGACTAGGAGGAAGATTAAGAGAAAGCAGTCCTTCTTGGAAGCCAGGGAGGCTAAAATGTTCAGGAGATAATGCATAGTGTCAGAAATTGCCAAGAGGTCACTTTAAAAGCCACTAAAATTAGCAGATCATCGATGATCTTGAAATATGTTGGGGTTGGAAGCCAGGTTACAAGGGTTTGAGAATTGGTGAGAGTCAAGAAAGTAGAAGTATTGAATATGCTTAATTTACTAAACCAGGAAACTACATTTATGCAATCTTATTTTTGAAAGATTTCCATTAAGAAAAAAAAATTTTTTTGCATGGTTTAGTGGTTAAATTGCTGAGTTTCATTAAGCTGGGAAATGTAGATGTCCTCCTCACCTTGTTCCCAGGTGGTGTCAGCTAAGTAAAAATTTATGGTATATAAAGTTCAGTTCCAGCATTATTAGTAGAATCACGGCTTGTGTCAATTCTTCTCAATCAATAAACCTTTATTAAAGCATTTTAACATCAATAAATACTAAACATTAATTAAAACATTTATTTATGTACAAGGCACTGGAGCAATTTCCATTTCCTTTTCCATCTCATTTTACAGACGGGACAAACAGGGTTATGTGACTTGCCCAGGGTCAAGTAGCTGATTAAATGTCTGAGGCCAGATTTGAACTCATGAAGATGGGTCTTCTGACTCTAGGCCAGACACTCTCTATCCATGGCACCATTCTAGCTACCCCATGACCCTAACACATTTTCCCAAATTTACCATTTCCTAAGTAATTATTTTCTTTCTTTCTTTCTTTTTTTTTTTTTTGCTTTTTGGAGGGCAGTTGGGGTTAAGTGACTTGCCCAAGGTCACATGGATAATTTTTGTGTTAAGTGTCTGAGGTCGGATTTGAACTCATGTCCACCTGACTCCAAGGCTGGTACTCTATTCACTGCACCACCTAGCCACCCCCTAAGTAATTCTTGTAATGTATTTACTACCAAAAATACATAAGTAGTGATGGTTAGCTCTAAATATACTCTCTCTTATGTCTTTAATAGTCTCTTATATTTGTTCAGCACTTGTAAGTTTACCAAAAAAAACCCCAAAAAACAACCCTCTTATGACAGCCTTGTAAAGTAGATACTACTATTATCCTTACCATTTTATAAATAAGACAAACTGAGATTGAGAGAGATTAAATGATTTGTCCACAATCACATAAAGATGAAGGAAGTTGGGACAAGTAACATGAGTTTTTCTGATTCCTAGGCCAGTGATCTTTCCACCATTAAGCACTGGTTTGTGGTCTACCACTATTCACCTTTGGAATTCTCGTTCTTAGGATAAAGAACACTAACAAAGTTGATCAGTATTGTATTTGATTTAAATGTCAATTTCTAACATTTTTGCTCATGGCTAGTTACATAATAGTTGCTAGAAAATATTTGATATAAAAACATTGATGTAAAATGTCTTTGGTTGGTCCTGGGATTTGAAGGACCCAGATTCAAATCCTAGCTCTGATGTCTACTACCCATGAGATATTAGGCAAGTCATTTAACTTCTTTGGACCTCTCTTTCCTCATTTGTAACTTCTGAAAAAAAATTATTCTCATGTGTATATTAGATTATTAGTTAATTTAGTTTAAACAACTTCTAGGCTTGTAGGTTTTTTGATCATAGGGCATATAAAATCTAGCTTTGAAATGTTTTATTTCTTAGAGGGAGTAAAATAAAATAGGGTAGTTTATTGGTGATTCTGAAGTAGCAGTGAAAAATAAAAAGCATTAGCCTTAGAGTCAGAAGACCTGAATTCAAATCCAGCATCTGACTTATGCCACCTCTGTGACCATGGGCAAGTCATTTAATTTCCCTAGGTCTCAGTTTCCTCATCTGTAAAAAATACAGCTCTAGATCTCTGGTCCTATGAGTTGTTCTGCAATGAAGTACTTATTATTTTGATCACTGTATAACAAGACAAGAGAAATAGGCAAAATATTGTCATGGATTATTTTAGAAATATGTAACTATATAAATGCTTTAAAGATTTTTATTCTTAGTATATTACATGTCTATGTATGAATAAATTTACTGTATTTCATTTAAGAAAAATTTAGTGAATCAATCCAGTAATAGTGTATTCATAGAGGTTATCCATTTTTTAGATTAAGTAGAGAAAATTTCAGATAGAAGGTTGACCTCAACCCAGGGTAGTACTGTAAGTCTGGTGGACTCCCTGGCTGAGGGGTAGAGGTCCTGTGGAGAGGATAGTAGTGTTTTTCCTGTTTTATCAGCTTAGATGTGTCTTTGCATTTTTTGTTGGGTAAAATAAAGCTCATCACATGTGTAATGTGTTGTTACCCTGAATTCATGAGAATCCAGGATCAGAAGTCGAACGTCTCTTCTTATTCTTCTTTGAAGTCCCTTTTGTTCCAACAGTAAGCCCTGATAGTGTTTAATTAGCTTAATTTATTTTAAAGTGAACAAAGGTTTATTTATTACATATATGATTATCACAGTGAATATTTTTGATTGTGTACAAAGAGGATTGTCTCAAATATTCAGTAGCTTTGTAGATTCATACACCTAGTAAATAGCAGTTTTGTCTGTCTTTTTGTCTAATTACCTATCCACTTAAGGGGTGTGTGTGTGTGTGTGTGTGTGTGTGTGTGTGTGTGTGTGTGTGTGTGTGTGTGTGTGTGTGTGATGAATTCCTTTGACAAACTGATGCCTATAGAACCCTTTTCAGAATAATGTTTTTAAATCTATAAAATGCTCAGGATTACAAGGAAACCAATTATATTGAAATTAAATTATCGAAATATTAGGAAAAAAAACCAAGTTTTATAGATAGACCATCCAACCACTTAATTTTATGTAGCTGAGACCAGGGAAGAAAAGTCGCTTTACTCAAGGTCACACAGGTAATCAGTATCAGAGGTAGAATTTGAACCCAGGACTTGTGAACTCCAGGATACTTCTTGATAGTATATTACCTTTTTGGGTAATTCTCTTCTTCTTTAGTTCTTTTTTTATAAAAGATGTTATCACTATTTCAGTAGCTATTTACTAATTGTTCAATTTATGTTGTCAAAGCTCAAAAAGCTTTGACAAAATATTCACTAATCTGTGAATACCTTTTTACCCATTGTTACTACATTTTAGCAGTACTTTTTGTTGTAGCAAAGAACTGGAAAATAATTTGTGTCCATCAACTGGGGAATGACGAAACAAATTACAGTTGTAAGTGCAGTTGAATGTTATTGGCAATTCGAAATCGCCACCAACCACAAATGCAGAGGACTAATAACAAAACTTACTAGTTACCTCCTATGCTGTTGTGAAATGCATTTTTAACACTATGTGGGGATTTGTTTTGTTTAGCCCTCTTTGTCAAAGGGCTTTAAAAAAAAAAAAGGATGATTGAGGGAAGATGATCTAAGTGATAGTGATATAAAAAAAGGGAAAGTTATCCAGGCATTTAAACACAGAAGAGAACAAAAGGAGGTTGAGGGAAGGTACTGACAAGCAAGATGGTAACTGATGTTATGTAGATGTATGGGGTACCAATTTTTAAAAAATGTTTATGTATCAGTTCTAGAGGATACATTCTAGGGGTAACAGTTTTTTAAAATGTTATGTGTATCAACTTCAGAGGACACATTCTAGGGGTAATAAATTTTTTTTAATGTTAACATTAAATCTAGAGGATACATTCTAGAGGAAGTATTAGTTCTAGAGGCTTAGACTAATTAATAAAATCTAGGGGATTCTAGAGCTAATCTTTATATAGTAAATCCTGTATTATCTTTATTTTGTCATAGGTGGCCAAAGTGATTTTCTCAAAGCATAGGTCTTTAGGATGTCACCCCCCACCTCCACCTGGATGAAATCACAGCTTGACTAATTGGGTCCATTACAAATTTGTTATCTGATCGCTACAAACTCCTGTGGCTCCCTTAGCAAATACTAAGGCTTCTGTTTGGCACTGCAAGCTCTTTGCAACCTGGTTGGTTCTTCCTATCCTTCCAGTCTTCTAATACTCTAAGATTCTGTTACTCTGGCTTTCCTGTTCCTTGAACAAGACATTCCATTTCCTGACTATGCATATTCACTAATTATCCCCATCCCTAGAAAGCTTCCCTTGTTTCTTTCAAGTCTTAGTAAAAATTCTGCTTCCTAAAAGAAACTTTCCCCTGTGCTCCTTAATATTAATTCCTTGCTTCTGAGATTATCTCCTATTTATTCTTTATATATCTTGTTTGTATGTTGTCTCTCTCGTTATATCCTGAGCTTGAGGGCAGGGGCTATTTTTGCCTTTAAGTGTATCACCACAACTTAACACTGCCTAGCTCATAAGAGATGCTTGAATAAATACTTGTTGACTTGACTTTACTCTCTTTCCTCTGCTCACCCTCTCATTTAGCTGCATTGCCCTATTTGCTGTTCCGGGCACATGACCCTCCATCTTCTGTCTCTGTGCCTTTCTTCTATGCCTGAAATGTTCTTCTTGATCTCTTCTGAGTTTTCCTGGCTTTCTTTAAGCGTCATTTCAAATCCCACTTTATTCATGAGGCTTGTCATTATTTTTCTAACTATTAGAGCGCTGTTCATATCTTGTATATACCCGCTTCTTTAAATGTTGTTTCCCCCATTAAAATGAATGCTCTTTGAGAGCAGGACCTTCTGTGCCTCACTATTTAGTACTGTACCTCATGAAAACTAAACCCTTAATGAATGATTTCTGTTTATTGACTTAGTTAAACCACAAAGAAAGGTACTAATTTGTAAGTGTAGTTTTCAGGTAACTTTTACTGAAGCTCTGGACCTACTTTATTTTTGTCTCATTGAAGAATAATTTTTAAAGTTGCTTCAAGGTAATTTGAATAGTAACTGCAAGAAATAATAACTACAGGAAACATTTAGAGACTAATAATGTTTTACAAGAGAATTTCAACAAAATGACAAATGAAAAATCAAATACATTAAAATGAAATTGAAGTTGATAATATATTTCTGTCATTATAATTGTATCTAGTGAATATTGAAAGGAAATTTTCTTTTAAAAAATAATCATTCATCAATCATTTATTAAGCACTTTGTGTGTTCCTAGGCACTATTCTAGGTACAAAGGCAGGTCCCTGTTGTCAGAGAGTTTACATTCTAAAAAGGGTTGGGGAAGATATATAAATACAGGATGTATTTTTAAAATATAAAATAGACACAGGGTCACTTCTGTGGAAAAGACACTATCTTGTAGAATAGGGAGTATTATCTAATAAGGTTGGGAGGGTAGGCTAGAGTCAGGTTTTGAAGGACGCTAAATGCCAAAAAAGGAGCTTATATATGATTCTAGACAGTAGAGATCCCTTGGAGTCTCTTGAGTAGGATAGTGATAAGTTCATACATGCACTGGAGACAAGAGATAGTGTCATTTGGGAGGAACAGCAAGAATGCCATTTTGGCTGAATTGTAGAGAGCGTGAAAGGAAATGATACATCATTTTGGCAAGGGAGAGTGGGTTCAGATTGTAAAGAGCTTTAAATTCAGAAGAGGTTATATTTGATCTTCAATGTAATAAGGAGTTTGTTAAGTACTCTATGGAGAGAGGGTTATATGATATAGTCAGAGCTGTGCATTAGTAAAATCCCTTTGGTATCTGTGTAGAAGATGGATTAATTGGACTTCAGAGTTCTGAGAGACATGAGATGGGGATACCAATTAGACAGCTACCAGAGAGGGAAGCATCAACATCTGGGTTTTCAAAGGTGGGGGGGGGGGCCTCTCAACAGCTGCGCAGAGTTTCATCTGGTCAAATTACACAACACTTCTCAAAGTGAGCCTCAAATCAAAGCCTCCCATCAGGGTTTATATAGCCTTCTCCTGGCTCAGAGAATGTAACCACCCTCTTGACCCACTGCCCAATCACACAACATCAAGGTGTGGTCATTCCTGAAAACCAAGCCTCCTACCACAGGCTCCATGTGACCACATTCAGCCTATTAGGAGGCAGGATATATTTTCTAATCAAGGAAGGTTTTCAAAGTCTCTTAAGCCAATCAAAGGGCCTAGGGGCAGGGAAGATCTTTAAATCTACATTTCCATTACATTAGGCCCCAAGATCTTTCATGCCCATTGCACACACAATTTACATTTGAATTAGCACTAACCATCTCTTAAGTCAAATTTTCAAGGTACTTCTAAAGTTACCAAAGTGGCCACTGGGCCTTAAATGCAAAATACAAAGCATTATCACATCAATTCAAAACAAGAGTCCAAATAAAGTTCTCTTGGGAAGAGGGGGGTATCCTTCCCATAACACTGCTCCAGTCTCTGCTTCCAAGTCCAGAGAGGGAGCTGGGCAATAAAACCAAAGGTGGGGTCCATGGCACTTCACCCCACCCACCATAGTCACAAGTCCATCCCCCCTGGGTCCCAAACTGTGGGATGCAGCAAGGAAACACAAAGCCCCTGCTTTGCCTCACAGCCCTTATCTTGTCCTGTGTCTGAATTCCAAACTCCTGGGTTCCTTCTCCTCCAGCAGAAGGCAGCAGCTCCTGGCTTCTCCACAGGTCTCCATGCAGGCAGCTCACCATTCCTGCTCTCAGTTCAGTTCAGTGAAGTCAGCATGCAGGCCGTTCTTCTCTCCTGCTCCATGGCTTCACGGAATCACAGCTACCACAACTGGGAAACAAACAATTATCCCAGCCCCCATACTTTCCTTTTACTCAGCAGATCCCATCCCTCATCGCTATTTTGTAGCGGCAAGCACCCCAACATCCCCAGGGTGGCTGCCAACACAGGTTCTTAGATCTGCTTTTCAAAAGGAAAGCAACTCAAAATGGGTTAGCAAGCTTACTTTAATCAAACAAACATATATTACCTAGTTCAGGGGAAAAAGATCAGCACCCCGAACTTCAGAGTATACAGACAGATCAAATAGACAGGCTTCCAAACCGTCCAACCATTATATCAATACCAAATCACAGTTACCAGAGAGGGAAGCATCAACATCTGGGTTTTCAAAGCCTGGGGCCTCTCAACGGCTGCCCAGAGTCTCATCTGGTCAAATCACACAACACTTCTCAAAGTGAGCCCCCTTTCTTCTACTTTTCTGTACATCTCAGAATTCCTTGACATTACCTCCTTTATTCCAGTTGCTGAGGAGGTAGCCCAACTAAGGCCAGCCCAACCCTTCTACTTGTACATTGATCCCATTTTTTGTGGGCCAAGACTGCTCAGGCCAGTTCAAGTGATTCAAGCTTCAGATTAGAATGGAATTTGCTAGGTAAATCATATATAACATTTTATTTTAATAAGTTTATATAACAGTAGGGTGGGAAGACTATTCAACAAAGATATGACTTCTCATCTCCTTGCAGAAAAGTGCTTGGTCAATTGCCTTAACTTACTCAGTATCAGTTCTTCTATTTATATATGGGTCTTTTAAGTCTTACTTTGCTAGGAACTTAGATCATTGATTCCAGGCTTAGACCCCTGGGCAAATTATCTTATTTTTTCCAGCTACCATTTTAAAATTTTCTATTGGAATTTTATTTATTATTATCTTTTGTTTTTGTGATACCTAGATTTCCTGTCTGTTTGTTTTCTCATTGGCTATGTCCCCTATGCATAGAATGCTGTTCAGCAAAACAAATCAGCTCATTTTTTTTTTTACACTGTCCCATACCCATAGTTCTCCACATCTTCCAAGAAGAAAGGGAGGTATATTTTTATATCTCTTCTTTGTGACCTAAGCATGATCATTATAATTTCACAGAATTCAGTTTCAATTTGTTTGTTGTTCTTTCCATGTACATTCTTTGGATATTTTGTTTACTGTTTTCCTAGTTCTGGCATCTTTGCTTTTCATCAGTTCATGTACATTTTCCCAGATTTCTCAGTATTTAATAACACTCATCATTTCTTAAGGCACAGTTACATTCTTTTACATCTATGTACTGATATTTGTTTTGCTTTTACCCAATTGTTTCTAGCTTTTTGCTGGAACTTCAAACAAAAAAAAATGCTACTATATTTTGGTGTGTATAGGCCATTTCTTTTTTTGTTTTTTGTTTTGTTTGTTTGTCTTACCATTGACCTCTTTGGGATGTATACTTAGCAATACTCTGGGTCAAAGAGTATGGATATCTTAGTCATTTTGCTCATCATAATTCTAAATTGGTTTCCAGAATGGTTGGATCAATTCACAGTTTCATCAACATTAATGTGTTTATCTTTCCATAACCCATCCAACACTGACTATTCCTGGCTTTTCTCATCTTTGCTGATTTGCTGAGCATGAGGGGAAACCTACAAGCTGTTTTAATTTTCAGTTCTCTTTTGATTAGTAAAAAGTAATACATGACTTATTAAGATTCTTTTTTTGTGCTTGTGTTTTGTTTTTTCAAGGCTTATGCTTCTGGATGTGATGTTGTAATACTGGGAAGTAACTTTGAAAGGTTACAGATAATTCCTGGAGCTAAGCATGGGAACATTCAAGTAGGATGCGTTGATTGTTCGATGCAACAAGGCAAGGTATGTAAAAAACATGTAAATTTTTAAAATTTATTATTGGTATATTTTTTAAGTTAGTAGTTTCAGAAGCATGTATATCTGATTGATTGGATGCTTACTTTTTATGCAAGTCTGTTGTGTATGAAAATTTCTTTGCCTGATTGGAATTAATTTGAATGGCTTAGAAATTTAGCTTTCTGGTTGACCTATTCACCCATCATTATGTTACTGTTACCCTCTTTGAGTTGTATAGAGGAATGATACTTTATGTCTAAATATCTACTGAGCAGGTCTAGGATAAATATTGTTGTAAAAATGAATTTTAATTGAAGGAGAAATAAGAAATCAGTCTTTAGTTCTTTACTAAAAGAGCTTAAGAGGCATATAGAAGAACCATCCTTGAAGTTAGTATGGTCTAGCATTAAGTTTGGTTTTTGGTTTTTTTGGGGTTTTTTTGCTTTTTGGAGGGGGAAAGGCAGGGCAATTGGGTTAAATGACTTGCTCAAGGTCACACGGCTAGTTTTGTGTTAAGTGTCTGAGGCCAGACTTGAACTCAGGTCCTCCTGACTCCAGGGCTGGTGCTCTATTCACTTTACCACCTAGCCGTCTGGTAGCATTAAGTCTTAAACTCTGATAAATTACTGGCTGTGTGACCCCAAGGAAGTCATTCTAAATTGTGTAGATAACGCTCTAAGATTATATATTGTTGAGATGGTGTTTTACTTGCATTGATAGAAGGAATTAATTCACTTGATATGTTTTCTATACCAAAGGAATCACAGGCCCCTCAGTCAGTCAAGTATTTGTAAAATGTCTACTGTGTCAGCTACTGTGCTAGGCTCTGGAGATACAATTGGAAATAGTGAAACAATCCGTAGTCCACACTGAGTTTATATTGTAATTGGGGAGAGACTAGGTATACATAGTATGAAGTTAAAAAATATAAATATACAAAATAGCTAAATCCAAAGTAGTTTGGGAGAGAGGGCAGTAGCAGTTATGGGATAGGAAGGGTTTCATGTAGAAAGTGGTGCTTTAGCTACATTTTAAAGGAAGAGAATGAAGTGGAGTTAAGGAAGAATACATTCCAGGGATGGGGGCTAGACAGTGCAGAAGCACACAGAAGGGAGGGAGTGTGGTAAGGAAAAGAGACAAGACTCGTTTTGTCAGATCTTAGAGTATGAGAGGGGAAGTAACATCCATAAAGGCTAGAATGGTAGAGTGTAGGCAGTTGATATAGGACTTTAAAGCTGAAAGGACCATACGTGTCAGTTGATGCAAAATGTCATAATTTTACTTTGAAATAAAAATTTTCTTCCTACTGTCTCTATTTTTTTTGCCTCATGGAAAAAAAAATACACTATTGTATTGTTAATGTGTTTTTGCTTAATGGGAAGATTTTTCCCATCCATTAATAGACCTATGTGACCTGCTTAAGTCACATGGAAGGCTAAATCACATGAGTTTGAGTCACATTAAGCCTGTGATGGAGGAGTTTGCTGAATGGGTAGATCAGGAAGGGGTGGAGCAGGAAGGGTAGAGCAAGAAGATGCAGAGCTGGATCAGAACCCAGAGGAAGCTGGTCAGAGTAGTTAGAGCTGAGGTAGAGAAAGAAAGGAAGCAAGCAGTGAGCTGTGAGTGTTGTTTGTGGGAAGGCCCAAGCCTGGGGCCATCCCCAGGCTTGGGGATGGTAGTGGATTTCTTCATTGCTATGAAGGATTTGGCTTTCTGGTGTTGGGATTCAGCTTTCTGGTATTTGAATAAATGTTTTGGTTCCATCTTCCATGTGGAGAGTCTGTTATATTTTGTGATTCAGAATTATGCCAGCACATTCATAGGTACTATAGGCACTGTAAATAACGAGTTGGCACTACAACTATCAATTGGAACAGTTTGTTCTTTCAAAATATTCTTAAATTTTAGTCCTTCTAGTGTTAAATGTTAAACAGTGGAGTCTATTTTTATCCTAGAGACAGTAGGAAGCCATTAGAATTTGCTGAGTTTGATAGTCACATTGTCATATTGGCACTTAACCAAAATTACTTTGGTAGCATCTGTGGTGAGAGTCTTGAGTCATGGAAATCAATTAAAAGGCGATTGTGATAATCTGTGAGAGGTCATAGTGGTCTGAACTATGTGAGCTGGAGTAGCTGGTAGCTATGTGAGTGGAGAAAAGGAGTCAAATGTGGGAGATGTTGTCCAGGTAGAACGAGCAAGATTTGCCAGCTACTTAGATACGTGCATTGAGGGAGAGTGAAGAACTCAGGATCATTTCAAGGTTACAAGTGTTGAAGCCCAAGAGGAGGACTTCAACAGAAATAGGGAAGTTTGGAAGAGGGAAGGATTTAAGGGTGAAGATAATGAATTTAGTTTTAGATATGTTGGGTTTAAGTTGTCTCTTGGACATCCAGTTTGAAATGCCCAGTAGTCAGTTGCTGTGGATACAAGTACAAAGAATGAAATAACTCCTACTTTCAGGGATAACCTGAAATAACCATTCTAATGGAGACAAATATGTACATATAAAGATATATGAATAATTAACATAAAGTTAATAAATATAAATATATAGTTAAATACAAAAATATTTTGGGAAGGAGGACACTAAAAATTGAGGGAATCAGGAAAGATTTCATACAGAAGATAGTGCTTAAGCTGTGTCTTTTAAGGAAGAAAAAAAGAGACTTTTTGAAGCAGAGGTAAGGAAGGAGTACATTCCAGTCATGTGGGATGGGTATGGTCAATAAAAAAGCATGGAGAGGAGAAATAGAATACCGTGTATGAGAAACAGAGAAAAGACCAGTTTGATCAGATCACAGAATGTAATGAGACTGGAAAGATTGGGACTGGGTTGCAAAGGACTTCAAAAGCTAAATCAGAGTAGTTTATTTTTTATCCTAGAGACCATAGGAAGCCATTGGAGTTGATTGAATAAGGGGTTCAGATCTGTGAATATGGAATAATACTTTGGTAGCAGGATGTAAGATTATTTGAATAGTGAGAGATTTGAGCCAAGGAGATGATTTAGGAGATCATTGCAATGAGAGATGATGAGGGCCTAAACTAAAGTGATAGCTTTGTGAGTAGAGCAAAATAGTCTGATGCAAGAAGTTATGGAGGTAAAAACATCATGATCTGGGAGCTGATTGGATATGTTGAATGTTAAGAGTGAGAAATTGCAACTACAAATGTGGGGTACTGGAAAAAGGGTGGCAGACTTCAAGACAAAGGGAAAAGGGGGAAGTTTTTTTGGGGGAAATAATGAGTTCATATTTAGGCATACTTAGTTTAATGTCTCCATGACATCTAGTTTGAAATATCCAGTAGCTGGTAAAGTTGAAGCTCTGGGGAGTAACTTGGGCTGGATATATAAATCTCAGAGGTACCTGCATAAAGATGATAATTAAGCCCATGGCATCTGATAAAGTTATCAAAAAAAGCATTAGAGGGGTGGCTAGGTGTTGCAATGAATAGAGCATCAGCCCTGGAGTTTGGAGGACCTGAGTTCAAATCCAGCCTCAGACACTTAACACTTACTAGCTGTGTGACCTTGGGCAAGTCACTTAATCCCAATTGCCCTGCCTTCCCCCCTCCAGGAAAAACAAAACAACAAAAAAAGCATTAGAGTAAGGATTCTTAAACTTGGAGTCTGGGAACTTTTTGTATTTTGATGGGGCAGCTAGGTAGCACAGTGAATAGACTACTGGCCCTAGAATCAGGAGGACCTGAGTTCAAATCCAGCCTCAGACACTTAACACAAAAGCTAGCCATGTGACCTTGGGCAAGTCACTTAACCCAATTGCCTCCCCCAAAAAAGGGTATTTTGATAACTTTCAATATGATTGACTTCCTTCATAATCTTTTGCATTTTATTTTATGTATTTGAAAACATTATTCTTGAAAAGGGCCCAAAGACATCAACAGACTGCCAGATAGGGAAGAAAAGAGGGCCAGTATAGCACATTGAGGAATACTCACAGTTAGGGGAAATAATATAATTGAGGAGCCAGGAAAGAGACTGAGAAGAAGTGGTGAGATGGGTAGGGGGTTGTAATGTTAATGGAATATAAGATCTTCCCCTCCCATTAATTGGCCTCACATAGAGCCCAATAAGGGAAGCTTGCTTACGGGAGGCTTGCTTGTAGGAAAGACTTTCATACATTTTGTTCATTTCTAACTAGACACTGAGGTCACCAGGGTTGTTGTGATTCAAATGTTCCTGTGATTTGGCCAGATGAGACACTGGGTAGCCATTTGGTGCTTTTCTCTCTGGTAACTTTGTATTGCCTTAGACAGACAGTTGGATCTGTCTGTTGATCTGTGCTAATTTCTCAAACAGAATCCCTGTCTGTTGGTTTTGTATTTTCTGTTGGTATTTTCTCTGAAGTTCAGGGTGCTGACTTTTCCTCTGAGCTAAGTGAATGTAATTAAAAAAGATTGTTGATGGGATGGCTAGGTGGCGCAGTAAGAGCTCTGGCCCTGGAGTTGGGACGACCCAGGATTGGATCTGGCCTCAGAAAATGAGTACCCACACATAAATAATGACTGGCCGTGTAACCTTGAGCAAGTTACTTAACCCCAATTGCTTAAAAAAAAAAAAAGATTGTTGACCCCTTAAACAGCTGTCTTTCTTAGTAAAGCAGATCTAAGAACCTCTGCTAGCAGCCATCCTGGGTATGCCACTGTGGTTGCTGCTATTGGGGTAAGTCAGGAATGAGTACTGTCATGCTGCATATCCAGAGAGGAAAAGGTGGTTGACTATGTCAAATGTGGCAGATAGATCAAGAGGGATCAGGACGAAGGGAATTGGCAATTAAGAAATTAATGACAAATTTGGAGAAAGCAATTTCAGTTGAGTTATTAAGATTAAAGTCAGAAGAAGTTGAGGAATGAGTAAAAGGAGAGGAAATGGAAAAATTCAGTGTATACAACTTAATTTTTTTTCCTTCCAAGAAGTTTATTTTTAAGGAATAATTTTGGTTATTGACTATTTTATAAAAATAAGCTCTATTTGATTGGAATTTATTAAGCACATACTGTGTGCAAAGCACAATGCTAGGGATATTCAGACAAAAAGCAAATTAATGTTGCCCCACCCTTTAAAAAATTTAACCTTTGTCATTTAACAAAAACTCATTTTCTCACTCTCATTTGGGGAAAAAAAAGATAAAACTTTAATAATAAATATGTACAGTCAAACAAAACAAACCCTTGCATTAACTGTGTCCCTGGATTATGTCTCTGCCCTCTTCAGTCCATCACTTCTGTTCTCATTGATTCTCATCATTGATCAGAGGTCTTAAGTCTTATAGATAACTTTTTAAAGGAATTTGACTGAGAAAGGGAGGAGAAATATTGAAAAGCAGCTTGAGGGGATGGTAGGGTCTAGTAGTGAATGTTTTTTAAGGATGGGAGGAAGGTTCGAATGCAGTTGATAGAGATTAAGGGGTGGAGTATGATTGAAGATAAAACCTTATGAAGAAGAATGAGTTGAAATTAAGTGTTTATATAGAGGGATTGACCATTGCAAGGGGAAGGCTCACCTCTTTGATAGAATAGAAAAGATGAAGAGAGAATGGGAGGTCACATCAAGGGATTTTGAGGTGAACTGGAAGCCCATGTTGAATGCCTTTTTTTTTTTTTTGTAAAGGAAGAGGCTAGAGCCCCAGCTAGGAGGAGAGGGAGTGTAAAGAAAGGCATGTAGCAGGAAAGATATTTGGAATCACTTCTGTGGGGAATGAGAAAAGGAATCAATTAGGAAGACATTTATATGACTACCTTACAACAGTAATAGTCCAATTCAGTTAAATAACATGAATTTTTTTTTTTTAAAGCAACTGGGGTTAAGTAACTTGCTCAAGGTTACAGGGCTAGTCATTATTTATGCGTGGGTGCTCATTTTCTGAGGCCGGATCTGATCTCGGGTCATCCCAACTCCGAGGCCGGCACTCTTACTCACTGCGCCACCTAGCCGCCCCTTTAGGGCAATTGGGGTTAAGTAACTTGCCCAAGGTTACACGGCTAGGTTTTTGTTTGTGTGGATTAAGTGTTGGAGGCCTGCTCTGAGCTCAGGTCCTTCTGCTCTATTCACTGCGCCACCTAGCCGCCCCAGTAACATGAATTTTTAATAAACCCAGTACCTAGTCAGCTTGGTTTTAGAATCTCTAGCTTCCATTCTACAGTTTACAAGTAGCAGAAGAGGTACAAGAAATCCAATGGGAAATGGGGCAGCTAGGTGGCACAGTGAATAGAGCACTGGCCCTGGAGTCAAGAAGGACCCGAGTTCAAATCCAGCCCCAGACACGTGGCACACTTACTAGCCATGTGACCTTGGGCAAGTCACTTAGCCCCCAATTGCCTTGCCTTCCACCCTCAGAAAAAAAGAGAGAGAAGGGATGGGCATTTTAGCAATACAAGGTTATAAGAGAGCTCTAAAGGGCTCATGATGGAAAAGACTATCCACACCCAGAGAAAGATTTACAGAGTCTGAATGCAGATTGAAGCAAACTACTTGCTCTCTCTTTTTGTTTTGTTTTGTTCTTTTTTCTCCTTGTTCATTCCATTGGTTATAATCCTTCATTACAACTTGACTAATGTTTAACAGGAAGGTATTTGTAGAACCTGTATTGGATTGCATGCCATGGAGGAGAAGAAGGAGGTAAGGGAGTGGGAGAAAATTTGGAACTCAAAAGCTTGTAGAACTGAATGTTTTAAACTAAAAGTAAATTAATAAATGATTTTTAAAAATCCATTGGGAGAAATTCAGGGCTGAAGTTTGGGAAGAGAATATAGAAGTTGGGTAGGGATTCAAGAACAGAAGACAGTGTAGGGTAGATATGGCTAACTCTTAGTTGAATTTGGGAGGTAAGTGGAATAGGAGTATACATGGGTAATGGCCTGAGAAATTACTTAGGGGTGGAGGGAATGGAAGTTTTGACCAGGCAATAGAACAGGTATGGAAAGCATGATACTTAGGAGAGGTGGAATACCTGGAAGTTATAGGCAGATAAAATATTAGAGTTTCTAATTAGAGAAGTGGAAAATGGATAATGGCAAGATCTATTGTGTGACCCTTACCTTTATGTGGCTGAGGAGGAATAAAGGAGTAGGTCATGGTGAGATTGAAGAAGGGGAAAGTTAGGGAGCATCTACATGCCTATTCAAATTCCCTAGTATAAGTCAGGAAAGAGTTTGAGAGATCAGAATTGTAAACCTGGTGCTGACCTTGAGAGAGGAGGTGGAATGTCTTGATCAGTCTCATAATTTTGATTTGGTGGAAAATTTTAATTTTTGGACTTCAGGAGAAGAAAGGTTATCAAGTGAACAAAACAGAGGGGGAATCTGAAGTGAGATTAGAGAGCAAAAGTATTGTGATTTCCCCTTCTAGGCTAGTATGACCTGTGGTATAAAAAAAGGTACAGCTAGTATTCCAAAGAATGGCCAGGGATGCAGGGTCATCAGGAGAAAAGCCAGGTCTATCAGTTCTAATACGTGGCAAAAGTATGAGAGAAAGAATGAGTTTGATAAAGGGTAGTTTGTTCACTATGGAACTGGAATTGAAGAGGTAGGCAAGGTTGGACTGGGACAGATATGGTGGTTGAGGTTGAGGGACATGGGACTGAGAATTTGAGGAGGGGCCAGGGGACAGTTTTCTCTTTCTACATGTTTGTGATTATTACTGGGATAGGGAGAGAAATCGGAGGAGCCATAGTGGTAATAGCGGTGGGAGAGAAGCTCATTATTTCCAATAGGTGTCCCAGAGACAGCAGGGCCAGGTATAGGTATTTTCTTTCACCTGGGAGACTGGAGGAGGGACTCTGGAGGTTATGGGATGAAGTGGATGGTGAACCTCTGGAAAGATTCTGAGCAAGTGCTTAATTGTTGGGTTTTTTTGTTTGTTTGTTTTTTTATTCTTGACACTGAGTCACAGGGAAAAGTATAATTTTGGCAGAGGCTATCTTTGTCACTTCTAGAGGGCAGACAATCTTTATCTTTGTATAACTTTGGGTTTGTATTGAAATACAAGCGAAACATATTCTAAAAATTTAATGCTTATGGGAGACTAGAATAAAGTTAAAATAGCCATCTACTGATAAAAATTCTATGAATTTGGGTTGAGTAATGTAACACAACAAGCATTTATTATGCTCTAAATGCTGAGGATGCAAAGAAATACAAAAAGCTGTCCCTGCTCTTTAGGAGTTTGCCTTTCAAGGGGGGTGGGGAGGTGGGAGAAAACACCTATGTACAGTTGAGATAAATTAGAGATAATCTTTTATGGTACTAGGATTAAGGAGGATTAAACAAAAAATGCATTTTAATCTGGATTAGGTTAATTAACTCTGAAGATTCAGAAATATTCTCTAGACCCTACCCTCTACTCCATTATAATAATGCCTAAATAACCAAAAAGTTCAGTTTAACAATTCAGCAATCACCTCTGCCTTCTGGAACCTTAGTAGACCACTTCACAGACTTCTACATAAAGTGATTTTTACCTAATTTAAGTTTGCCATGAATATAGGGGAGGAAATGAGGGAAGGACACAGGATGCTGACCATGCTCCCAGTGGAGGGAGGGCTGCAGCCTACACACCAAAGACAAGCTGGGGACAGAGAAGCAAGAGCAGGACCAGCCATATAGGGTCCTGACCTGACCTAGAGGAAGAATGAGGGGAGGGAACTGACACATGGGGACCAGACAAGGACACAGACAGGAGAGGACTAAAGGACAGGCATGGAGGTAGAAGTACCTGATCCCAGAAGGATGGAAGAGAGATGTGGGGTGGGACAGCAAAAGTTTCCTCTCTTAGCACCTGAGGTGGAGGTGGAAGTGGCTTTGCCTGTCCTATTTTCACTTGGAAGGTTTTTTTTTTACACCTTTATTTTGTTTTGGTGAAGGGTGGGAGGTAGGAGGGCAGGAGCAAAGAAAGAACACAGTATTGTGAAGTTAACATAGGTGTGCCTTTTCTGGAATGCAGATTTCTTTCAGAATTCTTTACATGAAGTAATTGCATAATGTGAATTTATGTCAAGTAAGAACTGTCTCTACTGAGCTCTGAGGTACTTTGTTTCTGGTCTAGTAGAGAAACAATACCATCCAGTCATTTAATTTAAAATGCTGATCCTTCCATTTCTAAAGAGCACCTCTGTTTGGGTCAGGGATGAAGATGAGTCTTGGTTTTTAATTGAATTTGATTATGTAGATCCTACGGAAACATTGCTTCTTCTCTTTTTACATACACCCTTTATAACATACCTATTTATAAGTAGTTGATGCTTGAGAATTAGTTTTAAGTACAATCAGGGTTCCCCTTTATGAATTTCTTCTTTTGGTCAATTATACTACTATTCTCTTAGTCACCTTGGGTCATAACCTCAGTTGTCTTTTATTACCCTTTTATTCCATATTTTTGCAGTGCTATGGAAATAATTCTGAGTTTAGAATCTCAGAAGCCTAGGGTTCATATGCCAACATTTTCACTACCCCTTGTCCTAGGTAGGTCACTTCATGTCCCTGAGCCTCAACTTCCCCTTTTTTTAGAGTGAAGGGGGTTGAATTAGATGAATCTGAGTTCCCTTTTCCACTCTAACTCTTAGTTCACAGTTTAGTCAATTTGGAGCATGCCTGTCTTAGGGTTTCTTATATCTATTACTGTTCATTGTCATCACCTTAATCCATACCTTTGATGACTAACCTCTTACTGTATTGCATAGTCATAGGTGGAGCAAGGTAATTAATTTCGTCAGGAAAGACCTCAAAATTATTCTCATCTCCATATACCCTGATGATTTCTTCTGGTTCTGTTTGGCTGAATTTTCCTTGTTAGGTTTTCCAGAGGGGCAACATGATGAGGCAGAAAAAAACACTGGACCCAGACTTACTTGTCATAGGACTTGGAGCAAGACACAATCTCTCTTAGGCTTAGTTTCTACATAAGTAAAATGTAGATGATAATGCTACATGGGGCTGTTATGAAGAAAGTGCTCTGAAAACTGAAAAGCCCTATATGGATGTTTGCTATTTTACTATATTTTCATTGCCCAGATTTGCACTCAGGTCATCTTTTTCTGCTCTGACATGGTACTGTGGAAAAGTCACCGGTTTTGAAGTTTGAAATCCTTGGCTCAAACCCTGCCTCTGAAATCATTATCTCTGTGACCTTGGGCTCTTTGACCTTTGGACCTGGAGTTACTGCTTCATCTTAAAAAATGAGGGAGAAAATCTATTAGTCTGTTAGATAGACTATTAGATAGTCATTAGATAGTCTCTATCTTCTCTTTTACTTTTAGATGTGTATCTTCTGACCCTTACATATTTGTTTTTCAGTCTTTTTTAGTGGCATCTTGCTTCATGACTTCATTTGGGGTTTTCTTGGCAGAGATACTGAAGTGGTTTGCCATTTTCTTTCCAACTCATTTTACAGATGAGGAACTGAGGCAAATAGGGTTAAGTGACTTGCCCAGCGTCACACAGCTAGTAAGTGTCTGAGGCCAGATTTGAGTTCATGAAGATGAACTTCCCTGACTTCAGGCCTGACACTCTATCCATAGTAACATCTAGCTATCCCATGACCCTAATATATTAGTTAGACAGTGTTGTTAAGGATCATCAAAATCCTGGGAAAATTGACTTATACATGCCATACTCAGCTAAAGTTTATCTCATGGAGTTAATTTACAAAAAGAGATATTTCATTAGTTGGACAGTCAATTGATAAACCAAATGAAACCAAATGAAGGTTGTTTGGCAAATGTATGGAATCAACATAAGGAAGGTACTTTAAGGGAGAAGTCTCTCTGTTAAGGATCCCTTCTGTTAATGCGGGATAGATATTGTCTGAATGTAGAGCCCCGTTTAAAATTATTTAAATTGTTCCCTTTATTCTTTGGCTTGCACCAAAATTCACATAAAATGATCTCATATTGAATTATGAAGTTAGAGTCTAGGATGTGTGGCCCTCTAGGTCCTCAAATGCAGCCCTTTGACTGAATCCAAACTTCATAGAACAAATCCCCTTATAAGATAAAAGGATTTGTTCTGTAAAACTTAGACTCAGTCAAAATGCTGATCCCAGGGGCCTAGAAGGCCACATGTGGCTTTGAGACCATAGGTTCCCCACCCCTGGTTTAGAAACTACATCCCTCCTTCAGTACTGACTTTGGCCTATGGAAGAATGAATTAATACCACCTGCCACAGTGTTCCTACCAGGTTCTTTTTCTAATTCATGCTGTACATTCATACTGGAAAATGTGAATACCTGAATGTTCTGAGATTTTGTCAGCTTGAGTTAGAAGAACTCCATTTACTTATTACTTAGTAGATAAGTGCACTGAAGTATATAGAGCTATAGAGAGATTTAATGACTTTCCCAGGGTCATAGTGTTAGAGCTATTTTTCACTTATGGATTGCTCTAATCATTAGAAAGCTGTTACTAATATTAACCTTAAATTTTCTTATTTGCAAATTCTATGAGTTTGAACCTGTACTTAAAATTTAGTGAATTCATCAGTTAGACAGACAATCATTATACTCAAGCAAATTACTGTACCTTCATTTTTTTTTTTCAAATGCTTTATTAACTTCTGGTTTACATAATTCATTTCCATCAGATTTTGAGTTACAAATTTTCTCCCCATTTTCCCCCTACCCACTTCCCCAAAATAGCAGTCCCACAGGATATCCCCTCCTCCAATCTGCTGTCTTCCATATCTTCTCCCATACCCCCTCCAACTTTCCAGTAGGGCATGGTGGGTCTTTATGCCCCAGTGCCTGTATATCTTATTTCCCAGTTACATGTAATATAGTAAACATTTGATTTTAAAACTTTGAATTCCATATTCATTCCCTTCCTCCCTTGTCAACCACCCTTACTGGGAAGATAAGCAATTCAATATATGTTGTACATGTGTAGCTATGCAAAACATTACCATAGTAGATTTATTGTAAAAGACTGACTATATTTTCCTCCCTCCTATCCCACCTCCCACTTGTTCTATTCTCTACTTTGATCCCATCCCTTATCAAAAGTGGGTGCTTCCAACTTCCCTCCCCGCCAGCCTGCCCTCCCTTCCTTCATCCCCCCTCTAATACCCTTCCCCCCTACTCTCCTGTGTGAGATACCCTATTTAGTGTGTATGTCATTCCTCCCTGAGTGAAATTCAGTGAGAATAAGGTTGACCCATTCCCTTTTGCCTTGCTGTTCTTCCCCTCCATTGTAACCATTTTCCCTTGCCTCTTCTTTATGAGATAGTTTATCCCATTCTGTCTCTCCCTATCTCCTCTCATTATAGTCCTCTCTCACCTCTTAATTTCACCTTTTAAGTATCATCCCTTCCTATTAACTTGGTCCTGTGCCCTCTATCTATGTATACCTGTAAACATATACACAAATTCACATATATATTCATATACCCATATACCCTCCTGTATAGACACACACACACACACACACACATATATATGTATATGTATGTATTTCTATTCCCTTCAACTGTTTTCATACTGAGAAAAGTTTCATCAGTTACAATTATCATTTTTCCATGTAGGAATGTAAATAGTTCAACTTTGATAAGTTCCTTATGATTTCTTTTCCCTGTTTACCTTCTCATGCTTCTCTTGCTTCTTGTATCTGAATGTCAGATTTTCTATTCAACTCTGGTTTTTTCATCAAGAATACTTGAAAGTCCTCACTGAATGACCATATTTCCCCCTGAAACATGATACTCAGTTTTGCTGGGTAGGTGGTTCTTGGTTGTAATCCCAGCTCCTTTGGAATATAATAATATAATAAAATCCCCTCCTCCTCTGGAATATCATATTCCAAGCCCTTTGATCCCTCAGTGTAGAGGCTGCCAGATCCTGAATTATCCTGATTGTGTTTCCCCAGTATTCAAATTGTTTCTTCCTGGCTGCTTGTAATATTCTCTCCTTGATCTGGGAATTTTGGAACCTGACTATAATATTCCTAGGAGTTTTCTTTTTGGGATCTTTTTCAGGAGGTGATTGGTGGATTATTTCAACCTCTATTTTGCCCTCTGGTTCCAAAACATCAGGGCAGTTTTCCTTGAGAATTTCTTGGAGGATGATTTCTAGGTTCTTTTTTGATCATGGCTTTCAGGTAGTCCAATAATTTTTAAATTCTCTCTCCTGGATCTATTTTCCAGATCAGTGGTTTTTCCATATTTCACATTGCCTTCTATTCTTTTATTTGTCTGGATGTGTTTTAACAGCATCTTGATTTCTCATAAAGTCACTAGTATCCATTTGCTCCAGTCTAATTCTGAAGGAATGATTCTCCTCAGTGAGCTTTTGAGATTCTTTTTCCATCTGGAAAATTCTCTTCATTGCCTTTTTGAGCCGTTTTTGCCATTTGAGTTAGTCATTTTTTAAGGTGTCATTTTCCTCAGTCAGGCTGTTGATTCTCATTTCATAATTTTCTTGCAGTGTTCTCATTTCTCTTCCCAATTGTTCCTCTACTTCTCTTATTTGCTTCTTAAGGTCCTCTGTGGCCTGTAACTAGCTCGTATTTTTCTTGGAAGCTTTTGGCGCAGGAGTTCTGACTTCACTGTCTTCTTCCTGTTCCATACTTTGATCCTTTTTGTCCCCAAAATAGGAGTGTAAAGTTGGGTTGCTCTGTTTATTTTGCTTCCTTTGCTTGCTCATGTCACCACTCAATCACTTGACCCCTGGGCTTTTTGTCACAGTAGGACCCTGCCATCAGCCAGGGGAGCTTTGTCCCAAACACTGGGGTTTTCTTAGCTGCTGGAGGTATTAGTTGGGTGCCCTCTCTGAAGCCGCCACACATTCTGGCAAGCTGGTCACACACCCCAGGACTTCCACCCTAGACTACAATCCAGATCCAGTCAGGTTAAAGCAAGATCAATTACCCCTCAGACTGGTCATTTGGTCCCCCTACAGTCTGCAGTCCAGGAGCTAAAGCTGCCATGTGGCAGTGGCTGCACAGCTGGGGTGCCTCAGTGGCTTCTTGCCCTGGGGGCAAAGGCTGACTGCACTCCCAACTACTGGATCCCAAAGTCCACACTGCACTGATCTCTCACTTTGTCTTTGGCATCTATGTGTTGATAATTCTGGAATCTGCCACAGCTGCTGGTGATCTTAAGTCCCTCCAGCAGGTGGTTGGTCAGATGGGGCTGGGCTTGGCCCCCAGAGTGCTTTGCTGGCTGATCCCTGCTGGCCTGCCAGGCTGTCCTCAGTGGGAGGTTAGCTTCTCTGTATCATTTTGTGGGTTCTGTAGCTCCAAAGTTTGTTCAGAGTCCCCCCCCTTTTTTTTTAAACAAATGCTTTATTAACTTCTGTTTTACATCATTCATTTCCGCCAGATTTTGAGTTACAATCATTTTCCCCCCATTATTCCCCTACCCAACCTCCCAGAATAGCAGTCCCACAAGATATCACTTCCTCCAATCTGCTCTCTCCCATACCTTCTCCCATACCCCTTCGACTTTTCCATTAGAGGAAGGTGAATCTTTGTGTCCCAATGCCTGCACATCTTATCTCCCAATTACAAGCAAAAGAGTATTAATAATAGTATTTATATATATTTGAAATATTTAATGTTAAGACCTCGAATTTCAGATCCATTTCCTTCCTCCCTTGTCACCCATTCCCTCTTGGGAGATAAGTAATTCAGTACATGTTGTACATGTCTGGCTATGCAAAACATTATCATAGTAGATATATTGTACAAGGCTGCTTATAATTCCCTCCCACTCATCCCACCCCCCACCTGGTCCATTCCCTACATGATCCTGTCCCTCTTCTATAGTGGGTACTTCCAACCTCCCCTCCCCCAAGGATGCCCTCCCATCCATCATCCCTCCTCTCATCCCCCTTCCCCCTATCCTGCTGCAGGTTGAGATATCCCATTTAGTATGTATGTCATTCTCTCCCTGAACCAAATTCAATGTGAATGTGGTTTTGCCTTTTTAGCCTTCCTATTCTCCCCCTCCCTTGCAACCACTTCCCCTTGCTTCTTCTACATGGGATAGTTTACCCTACCCTGTCTCTCCCCATCTCCTCTTGCCACTTTCCTCTCTCACCTCATAATATCATCCCTTGAGTATTCTCCCTTCCCAACAAATTCAACCTATGCCCTCTATCCATATATAACTGTAACCATATACACACACATTCACATATGTATTCATATGACCACACACCCTTCTTCCATTATTTTCATAGTGAGAAAGATATCATCAGTCACAGTTATTGCTTTTCCATATAGGAATGTAAATAGTTTAACTTTGATAAGTTCCTTTTGATTTCTTTTCCCTGATTACCTTCTCAGGCATCTCTTCCTTCTTGTGTCTGGATGTCAAATTCCCCCCCCCCCCCCTTTTAAAGATTATTTATTTATTTATTGTTTGGAGGGCAATTGGGGTCAAGTAACTTGCCCAAGGTCACACGGCTAGGTTTTTGTTTGTGTGTTTTTAAGTGTCTGAGGCCAGATCCAAACTCAGGTCCTTCTGACTCACTACCCACAGCGCCACCTAGCCACCCTGCCAGAGTCCCCTTTTACATGGATTGGGGAAGGTCTGCACCTTCATTTGTTAGTAGACTGCAGCTGTCCCTGCCAAAATCTGATTATTTGCCCAAATTTCTGTTTTTGTTTTATCATCCATGTACAGTAGACATAATATATTGGCCAGTCTATAGTTGAAGTTTTTTTCAGTTTGGAAGTGGGAGGGAGATTGTTACATTGTAGCTATTTTAGATCTGACCTTCATTCAGAAATTAAATGTACCATGCTTAACTAGCAAAGGATCTTCATGGAAAAAATATGTATAAGTCATAAGGTAGATATGACTCAGTTGGGAATGAAATATAAGTCATAAGGTAGATTATGACTTGGCTCTGTTGGTAAGAATAGAATGAATTATTCACTTCATATGGTTAGGTTGATTTAGAAAATTTGCCATTTAAGCAAATATTCCATAATATATATATTGAGGAAATATAGGTTTCATATATTAAACCATATTTTTCATTTTACTTATTTTTTTTTAGAGTTTTGCAACTTTGACCAAATTCTGTTTGGCAGTTTTAGGTCACACTGACTTGCATAGCATGAGTTATATGCATTAACTTCTATCTTGATGAAAATTTTTTACTTTATAAGTAAAATCCAAATCATAATGCTTAGTTTAATGTAATTGTTTATTTATGAAGAACAATTGGGAGCTGAAGGAAGAGAGTAAAATTCCAGTTTCAGAGAATTTACTTATCAAAACTAAATGAAAGTAGGAAAAGGCATTTTGAGTAAACATTGCTACAAATGAAGGATGCACACATCTTGTGTAATTTCAAAGTTTCTTTTGTTTCTCTTTTAGATTTAAAATTTCTAATCCAGTCTCAGATCAGATACTTGACACTTACTAGTCACAACCCCAATTGCCTTACAAATAAATAAATAAATAAGATTTCAGAAAGTTTTAGGTCAAAGGATTAGATAGGGGCAGGGCATTTTAGTGTGAGTACTTTTGTTGGTATTTGTTCCAGAATAGGATAGTCAGTGTGGAACCTAGAGATTTGATTAATTTAAGGAGTTTTAAATTTGGGTTGGAGCAGTTTGTCAAGGTTATATGTATATAGACTGGGATACCTAGCTGTGTGAACTTTAGACAGTCTCTTCTCACTCACTGGCCTTTGGTTTCCTTCTTTTGTAAAATGAAGAGGATAAGATTCTGAAGTTCATAGTCTGTGAACCCTGGAAACTGCCACTAACTATGTGACTTTGAATAGAGTACTTGACCTCTCAGGACCTCTGTTCTTGGGTTTTGTTTTCTAAACATGAGAAAAATGAGAGGATTGTACCGTATGATCTCTAAGTTCCTTTATAGACTCTTTTTTGTGGCATACTATAAAGGAAGATACATCTGGAAAGGTATTGCTTCATTTTAAAAGAAGGAAATTTTCGAGGGGTGTTTGAAAAAAAATGCCAAAATTTATTTGGGAGAATAATAATTTTTATTTTTATTTTTTTGCTTTTTGGAGGGCAATTGGGGTTAAGTAACTTGCCCAAGGTCACACCACTAGGTTTTTGTTTGTGTGTGCGCGTTAAGTGTCTGAGGCTGGATCCGTACTCAGGTCCTTCTGACTCCAGAGCCGGCGCTCTACTCACTGCGCCACCTAGCCGCCCCGAGAATAATAAATTAATAGAGTTATGAACTATACTCTAAATACCATATTTCAGTCACTAGTTATATTTGTATATGATCTAGGATTAAGAACCAGAAGGAAAGTTAGAGATTATTTAATTCGATTCCTTCATTTTACAAATGCAGAAACTAATGAGAGACATTAAAGGATTTGCTCATGGTTCTGCAGATAATAAGCAGCAGAGCAGGAATTGAATCTTGGTTGTCTGATTATTTATATAATGGTCTCTCCACAATTCTGAATAATGTAGAATTAAGAAGAGATGTTTGGATGTTACATTGTGAGCTGGAAGCAATTTTAATTCTGAAAATTTTATTTTTAATTCCAATTAATCTAATTCTAAGCAATTTTTAATTTGAAAATGTTCTTTTTAATTCTTTTTGAAAATTTAATATTTTATTTTCCCCAATTACATGTAAAAATAATTTAACATTCTGTTTTTCAGATTTTGAGTTCTAAATTCTCCCCCTCCCCCCTTTCTTCTCCCTTCGACTGAGAAGGCAAGCAGTTTAACATAGGTTATACATGTGTAGTCATGTAAAGCACATTTCCATGAAAGTCATGCATGAAAGAAAACATGGACAAAAAAAGATTAAGTAAAGATAAAGTATGCTTCAGTCAGCATTCAGATGTTACCAGTTCTTTTTCTGGAGATGAATAGTACCTTTCATCATAAGTCCTTCAGAACTGTCTTAAATCATTGTATTACAGAGAATAGCTAAATTATTCACAGTTGACATTCATACATTATTACTGTTATTGTATATGTTATTTTTAATTCTAAGAAAACTTAGGTGCTTTTTCTGCTGGAAGGTTATTTCAGTGAAGAAAGCTGCAAAAATTTTAACAAGCTGCATAAAAATGTAAGTTACATTACTTTGTCTTGTTACATATTTTTATGATAATAATTTTTATTTTTCTCCGTAAAGATTGCAGCATCATATGGAAACATTATCTGTGTTTTTGAACCAGTTAACCTACTAAAACAAAAGAACACTTCTAATGTGGTAAGCAGTTTATCATTTTTTTTTCTTTTATGTTTTAAGATTTATTTTTTGGAAGATTGGAAGATTCTTTTCCTAATCTTGTATGAATCACAGTGTATTAACCAACATTTAGGAAAATAATAACAGATAGGATCTAGATTTCTGTATTGTTAAGGGTATATTAAGCTTTTGCTTAAATATATTTTTCTTTTACTACAGCTGTAACCTAATTCAGATGAGCTAGTTTGAAATTATTTTGACTCTACTGATTCTTTGCTTATTTTATTGATAAAAATCATAGAGATGAATTAATGACTAAGTTTAGATGTTCATTAAACAGATGAACATCAGTATAATAAAATTAAATGTCTGACTGTGAAGCAGCTTATGGGAATAATGTCCAAAAGGTTAAGTCCTTGTTCAGCATTCAATTGTTTCTGTGGTGGGGATAGAAATGATAGTAGAGAGTTTGTAAATGGTCAAATAGTATGAAGGAAAGAAGTTTGAGCTCCTGGGAGTAGGCCATATGTATATCAATTTCCTTCATCTCATTTACTTAGAGCTCACTGAATTATTTGAACTTCTCTTCTTTGCAAATGATTCTATTTACAATGGGAATAAGCAGCAAATTTGTACATTTATTAAAGAGTGGAAAGAGGTGCTGAGAATGCTCATCTTAATTATTACTTTTGATTTTAGCAATTATATAATCAGTGGCAGAAAAGTGGCCAGTTTTTTCTGGAGTCCATAGCACACAATATAACTTGGGATCCCACAGGTAAGAAAACACGATTAAATGAAACATGGTATTTTGTATAGATATGATACTATTCTTAAATTTTAGTTTGGTAAAATTTCAGCTTGAGGAGAAATTTCCTGATATCCCGGGCTACAAATATCTTTGAATATATTCAGGAAAAAATATCTTAAATTTCCATTTATGTTCCATAAATTGATTTGCAATTTTTAAAAGTATTATCACTGTTTTCGTTACTGCAGAACTAAAGGAAGGGTAATGGCCAGTGACCCATCACTTTTCTTCTTATTGGCTGTAGCAGTGCTTTTGATTCAGAAGATAGTTAAACTTTCATGTGGACAGTGCTACTAAAAAGGAATGAACATTTCCTTAAGTATGTTTGGTGATAGATTTCAGTCTATATACAATGTTTCTTATCTTCTTAATCTTTGTTTAAACTTCAAAGTAAGAAAAATATACTTTTGTTTTTGTAATTTGTAAGAAGATTGATAATCATCTTGCTTCAGAAATTTCAATAATCCAACAAACATAAAATTCCATAAACATTTGAAAACTGCAGAGGGCTCTGCAAAGTACTATGGAGAGAAAAAATTGAGAAGATTAATATGGAGTAAATCTAAGAAGGTAGAATAGAACCAGGTGGTGAAAGTATTTGAATTTGAACTTTATTTGGTAGGCAGTAGTGAGCAACTGAACGTCTTTAAGCAGATGAGAAATATGAACAATAAATTCATAAATCAGGTTTGTGAATTAAGTACATTAGTGTGGCAGCAGTATGGAGGATGGATTGGATGGGAGGGAGAAAAGAGGCAGGGTGATATCTTAGTAGGCTAATATAGTCATCCAGGTAGACAGTAATGAAAACTTATTCTAGGGTATCAATAGTAGAAACAGAGAAGCATAGAATGAATGTGAGGGATAATGTGTGGTAGAATTAACAAAACTTGGCAACTTATTAGATATGCAGTAAGGGCAGAGTCAAAGTTAACATCAAGGTTTCAAACATGGAAGAATGCAAAAATCTGGTGTTCCTGAAAAGATAATGTTAAATCTGGAGGAGGAACCAGATATAGAGGGAAAGACAACAGATACGATTTGTAGCATACTGCTTGGGGTACTTCTGGAATATCCATGTAGAGATATTTGGCATTTGGCATATGCAGGTGAGACTAAAACAGATCATTAACTACCCATTCTAGTTTCCAGTGCCCTAACTATATTTAAATAGAAATATTAAAACATTCTCTACCTTTTCACAAATGTCTTCTTAGTAAAATTTAAAAATATCACCCTGCCAAACTCCCCTAAGAAGACAGTTTTACTTATTCTCCTTTTTTTGAAAGTCAATTCAAGTTAATACCTGCCATATGTCAGGCAGACACTGTGCTAAAGCCTCTCTAAATCAGAGAAAGGCAAAAAAAAAAAGTAGTCCCTCTTCTCAAGGAGCTCATAGTTTAATGAGGAAGACAGTATACTAACAACTATGTACAAATAAGAAATTTGCAACAAAGGGAAGGGACTAGCATTAAGTAGGATCAGGAAAGGCTATTGTATATCGCATTATTATATTATAGAGTTAAGGAGCTTAGTGCCACTGGATTGTAGAGTACACCAAGTAGAGTACATGGTGGGAATAAGTATATAAGTCAGAAGGTCCAAAGGCCCTGGTGGTGAAGGACCTTAAACATTACAGTAAATGATCTTTGAGGTAATAGGTGTTGGGGGAGAGGATGACACTGTTGGACCTATGCTTTAGGAAGATTAATTTGGCTACTGTAATGTTAGTGGGATTTAATAGGTGGAGCCCATTAAAGGAAGCTTGCTTAGGGGAGGCTTACTTGTATGAAGACTTTGACATATTTTGTTCATTTCTGATTAGGCACAAACTCACGAGGGTGGTGATGACCTTTGGCTCTACAAAAGGGTATATATACTCTAAAGTTAGCATTTTGCTTTGGGGCTCACTCATTGGAAGAGTGTTCTTATGATCGGACCAGATGAGACTTTTGAGTAGCCAATAAGGATCATTGGTAGCTCTGGAGAGAGCAGTTTCAGTTGAAGAATGAAACTGCAAGCCAGAATGCAGATATCAGAAAGGAGTGAAAGGAAAGGAAGTTAGGGCGCTAAATATAGATTGCTTTCTCAAGTTGTTTATCCATGAAATGGTTGCTAGCAGGGACGGATAGTTGGTCAGATGAGGATTTTTTGAGGTTGGGGGAACATAGGCATAATTGTAGTCAGTATGGAAGTAGACAGGGAGTGACTGATGTTTAGTGAGACAGTAGGGGTGATCAAGGGGCCAGTCTTTGGGAGAAAACTGAATGGATCACTTTTGCATGTACAGTGGTTTGCCACTGTGTGAGACAGGGGTGAAGGAGGAGGTAGTGGCAGAATTAATCTGCATGGCATCAGATGAGAAAAGAAAGGAAGAAGGCAGCCCTTGGGGAATGACCTGAATTTGTTTTTCAGTGAATATAAGGCAAAGTTCTCAGTGTGGGGGGGAGAGGACACCATTCCATAAAACTTCAATATATGTATGGAGTATAGTACATATAATATTGTATAAAGAAGCAATAAACTATACCTTAAATCATTTTAGGCAGTCGTCTCTTAACTGGTTCTAGCTGTTTACAACTTTGGTCAAATAATAACTTGGAGAAGCAATCTGAAGATGAAAATCCAGATCTTAATTTTGGGGACTGGCGATGTATCTGGCATTGTAGGTAAGTAGCAAATATGCAAATAAAATCAGTTTTTAAATTATTTTAATGTCATAGATTTGTAGAACTAGAACTAGAAGGAACGGCAGATAATTATCCAGTCTTAACGCCCTTATTTTCCAGAAAGGAAAGTTGAGAACCAGGAAGGTTATGACTTGACTAAAGTCATACAGGTAGTAAGAGTCTAAGGTTCTATTAAAAAATGAAGAATGAACAACAACAACAACCAGTCAGAGGTAGGATTTGAACTCAGGAGCTTCTGATTCCAGAGGCACTGCTTTTTCCACTTTACCACAGTATATTAACTACTCTTCCTTAATTTAATTTTTCTTCCATTAGAAACTGCTTCAAAGGGGGTGGAGAAGATCAGTTTTATTATTCTTCAATTAGAATTCCTTTTCTTCTTTCTTACCACTTATATTTGAGAATAGTTCTACAAATCTCTTTATATATGTTTGTTGAGTTAGGAAGAGTATGTTATCTTGTTTAGTGTTAAGTGTAAAAGGATTATCTATCTAAGGATAGATAAGGGTAGGGGATGGGTGGGGAAAGGAGGACAAATTAAGTAGATAGATAAAGCCCTGCACAGCTTAGAGGAGATAAAATGATAATGGGAAATGAACTAGATCTTATTTTGAAAGAATTAAAAGACAATACTAATAATTTCAAAAAAGTATCAGAAAAGATTATATTTTAATGAGTCATGTCCATATCTAGGACTACTCTCAGTTAAACTCTATCAGATAATTTAGCTTGGAAAATTCTCCTATTACTGGTCCAAACTTCTTGATGTTGGGAAAGATCTGTGAAATTCTAGAAATCTAGTAACCAGCAGCTCTGTTTTTGAAATCTCAGGGTTTTTTTTTGGAAGGGAAGCCTATAATGTAGTGTACTTATAGTAGACCATAAGAATCCAGCTTTTAAAAATTAACTCTCTGTCCTTAAAATTTCCATCTTTAAAGTGATAATTTTTTACATATTTTTAATTACTATATAGAATTAATATAAAATTTTTGATTTTTGGAGTCATCTTGGGTTTTAACTCATTTGCTACCTCTCTTCCTAAGTCTTGAAGTTTTTTGTTGGCTTATGTTTATAAGACATTTATTTTATGAGACAATATAGAAATGGATTGAATAATAGAGCAGTGCCTGTTCATAAGGTATGGGAGTCTGAAGTTCTCATTGGCATTTGAAATAGATTGTTCAAGTATAACCTAGAAATGCAGTATTTAAATGCTTTCTTAATTTTATTATCCTTGAAATTCTTAGAGTGATCAAGGTAATTGCTTGTGTATTGTATAGGACTGCTTCCCAAGTTCATTTAATGAAATTTTCACCTGATGGAGAATTTTTTGCTACTGCAGGAAAGGTAAATATTAAAACTTCTGATTGTATGTTTTGTAGACATTTTGAGACAGAATATAATATTATTGTCATTGGCTTAATTTTAATTAAATGTTTCCTTTACTTTGACAAAATTTAGACTGTCAATATATTTTAGACTGATGTCTATATTTAAAAGTAGAAACTTGTATCACATGACACAAATTGTTTGAAAAGCATTTGCAAACATTTCTTCTGCACATTATGAGGTAAGTCATTGCTTCAAGAACAATATATCTAAAAACTCAGTTTCATGGAAAGCATTTTTATATTCATGGTATTCTGTTTTGCAGCGGGGTATCCTCCAAATCATGCTATCTCAAGGGCTCTTTTAAGTTGTAAGAGTGGGATGCACTTAATGTAAACATATAATAATATATAATAATACATATATAGTCTCTAGCCAGAAAGAAAAACAAGGAAGTTTACTTTAATTTCCTGCTAGAAATTCATCTTGAGAGCTCTGGGCAGATCAAGTCTCCATAGTTTGCTCTATACTTCTCACCATACCAGACCTCCATGTCTTTCCTGCTTTCCTTCTCCTTTGTCAGAAATTGAGAAAGATCTAGTAGCCAGGCTTAAAGGTGGTTAAAAAAAATTAGGTGGCTTTTGGTTGGGGAGGAGAGGATTTTTTTGGTGCTTGCTGCAGGTCCAGAAATACTTTGTGAAAAATTGGAGCACTACTACAACTTGTTCATTTTTGACAATTTAAAAAGAACAAAATGAAACAAAAATACCTTAAAATAGTAGTACAATAATGGTATCCAGGTAGAAGTATAAATAAAACTTGGGATCCTGAGTTTAATATAGATAGTAGCTCAACTAGAGACTCAGATCTAGTTTTGCTTCTGGTGATCACTTAATTGCATGGAAAATTATCCAAATATAAATATATATTTAACATAATTTTATTAACTTCATATCATTTTCCTCAAAATTTCCTTAAAAAAAGTTATAAGCCTTCCAAAGCTTCCATGTCCTTAAATGCTAGGAACCTGTGCCCATGAATAAATAATGCTTTATTATTTCAGAAGAATGAACAGGCAAAAAAAGTCCATTATTTCATATTGTGCAGTGGAAAGAGAACTTAACAAGAAAACAAAAACCATGGTTTTAAAGTCTGACCTCACTGCTTATTAGCCTGGGGATCTCTGGCCCCTTATCTGACCATAATCTAAGGCTCTCCATCTGTCCCTCTGCATTCCCTCATCAAACCCACACTATGACCTTCAGTCTTTTGTGACTTAGTTCTCTCCCAGGACATCCCCCTTGCACTAGTCACTCTCTCCTTGATGAAATAGTTCAGCTCTATACTGTCCTCTTGAGTCACTAGCTCCCTCATCATATTGCCTGTTGTGCATTGTTCAGCATCAGCCTTGTATCACTCCCATCATCTGCTGTCTTTGCTCCTATACATGTGCTGCTGAATGAATGTAGAGAAAACCACACAATTGGTCTGACCTGGTTCTTTGCAGTTTGTTATACAACCTCAGCTAGGTCCTCAGTATTGCCAGACAATACGAATACACCTTCCTTATCAACTCACCACATTTCACAGAAAAAAAATTAGGCCATTTGTTTTGAGTTCCCTCTTCTTCATTTCCTATCACTTAAATGCCTTCTGCCACCTGGGTGGTTCGGTAGAGATAGCGTTATGCCTAGTCAGGAAGTCTTCTCTTCCTAAGTTCAAATCTGACCTCAGAAAATGACTAACTGTGTGACTCTGGATAAGTCACTTAACCCCGTTTGCCTCAGATTCCTGATCTGTGAAACGAGAAAAAGGAAGTGACAAACCATTCCCATATTTCTTCCAAGAAAGTCTCAAGTGGGCTCATGAAGAGCCAGACACAACTAAAATGGCTGAGCAGCAAGAAGCCACTAAGCACTCCTCCATCTCTGCCTCGCATGGCGAGGTGGCCAGGCACTCCATGAAGGTCAACCCCTTCTCTGGCTCAGACGGTTCCATTCTACCCCATCTCTTCCAGCAGATTACCCCTTCCGTTAGTCTCACTCTGTCTTTTGTTTTCACCCTTTCACTCTACTGGCTCCTCCCCCACTAGCTACAGCATGCCCATTCCCCTGTCCTGAAAAAACCCTCATTTGAGCTTTCATTCTCACTGTCATCCTCTAGCTCTTTTGCCCTTTGTAGCTAAACTCCTCAAAGGTCCTCCATTCCCTTTGCTCTCATTCTCTTTATTCTCTACAATCTGGCTTCCAGCCTCATCATTCCACAGAACCTGCTCTCTCCAAAATCTCATAATAGCCATAGCCAAGAGCCTTTTTCCTCAATCCTTGTTCTCCCTGACCTCTCTACAGCCTTTGACACTGCTAATCACCTTCTCTCCAGGTTTTCAGAACTCCATTCTCCCCTGGTTCTCTTCCTACCTATCAGAACACTCCTCCGTCTCCTTTGCTATAACTTCAATCCAGATCACGCCTTGCAACCATAGGTGTCCCACAGGATTCCGCCCTGGGTCCTCTTCTCTTAGCATCTATACTACTTATGTTTGCTTATTGTGCCCCCTATTAGATTGTGAGTTCTTTGAGGTCAGGAATTGCCTTTTGTCTCTTTGTATCCCCAGCCCTTAGCGCAGGGCCTGGCACATAGTAAATGATTAATAAATAATTACCGTCTGATTAGCAAGTCACTTAACCTCTTGGGCCTCAGTTTTCTCATTTGTAAAATGAGGATGAAAAATTACCTGAAATACTTACCTTTTAGAATTGTTGTGAGAAACAAATGAGGCAACTCTCTGCAGCTATAAATTGCAGAATAATTTTCAGTCTATATCAGTAGAGGGAATTTGTTCCCTGGAACAGAGTTTCCTACAGAGATGAAATCACAGGTCTAGTTCAAAAAGAGCAAATAAAAGTGCTTGTTAATCATAATTATTAGGCTGCAATTATTATTTAGTTAAACTGATAGACTCTAGTATTCATGGCATTGGGCATTCTTTTTGAACTGTCCTTTAAAAACAAAAAGCTAACAAAACACCCTTAAAAGAAAAATTTTAAATTGATGGGAAACAGGTTCTTAATTTTATATAACAAAAGCACCTCAAAGTTAAACTTTGTGTGATTCTGTTCTAACATGAATGGTTTTCACCTCTTTCTTTTTTTTTGGTTGTTAGTATAAATTTTTTTTTCTCTTTAGGATGACTGCCTTTTGAAAGTTTGGTATAATACAGATAACTGGCGGTCAACAGTTACCTCTCAAGATGGAGGCCCAGAAAAACAAACACAAGGAGGAGAAGTTGACTTTTCCTTTGTCTACCTGGCACATCCTAGAGCTGTAAATGGATTTTCTTGGCGGAAGACCAGCAAATATATGCCTAGGTTAGTGCTTAGTTTTTCAGTGGTATGAATGCCACTATGAATTATGTCATCATGAATAATGACTTCTCTGTTTACTTCTAGAGATACTATTAACTATAGAACTTGAGAGGCTGAGAAGATTTGAATGCTCAAATAAATAGTGGAGCTAATAAGGACACTGACTGTATGTTATATCAAGATTCATGACCTAATGAAATGAAATTCCTTTTCTGTTGACTTGTTAAAAGATATTTTCTTTGCTTGAAAATAAGATTTCTCAAGAAATCTAGAATATAAATTGACTATAGCTATATAATTACCTCTCTTGATCAGCTGTCAGCTACCATTTTTCTTGATTAGTTTTGCTACCCCTCATCAGTTGGTAAGACATCAGTAGTATTAGTGGTTGAGTTTTAAAATATAATAAGAATATGACAAATCCTTTTGAGGCTTTATCTTTTGCAGTTTCTTAGCTATAATCTTCATTTCACCTTCAGACTTCTCGATTTTAATCACAGAGTTGAAATGGTCAAGTTTCACATCAATTAATTATTCTACACTTTTATCTATATATCAGGTTTATTGTTATTTAACTGTTCAATTTTATTTTTATATTTTTGATTCAATAATTCAAGTCAAGTTAAACATTTTTATGCTCTAATACTCTTATAATTTCCTTTTTTTGGTTTAAGAATCTCAATTTCAAAAATTAAGTAGTTTTTCATTAGGATATATAGTCATACAGGCACATAGTTGCAACATCTGCCACAGTCATTTTTTTCCTTTGTATTCTAAGAAGATGTAGTTATATTTCTATCTTATTTTCTGATTACATTTTTTTCTTACTCAGTAACTATAGTGCCCCATATACATTTTTTCTTTTTGACTTTGTGCCATAAAATAATTTATAGTCTTTCCAATAAAACATTCATAACCACTACGAAACATTTTAGATGATTACTGTAATAGAACTAAAGTTCTGTTATTTTAAGTCATTCATACTGAAACTGGATGTTGTCAACATTTACAAATCTCATCTCAGGTAAGTGGGCTGAAATAAAAATATTAATAGTTTTTAATAGTTTTGGATAATGCTTTTATTGTGAATAAAAATAAATCATATTTCATTGTAAAAATCAAGAAAATTGGTTCAGGAAAGCCTGTCAAAGAACTATAATTAATCCCCATACAGTCTTTTATCTTCAGTTGTCATTTGTAGATCTTAAAAGTGTTGCTTGGGATGAGGTCTTTGGCTAGCCTAAATTAGAGGCAAATAAAATCACCTGAAACTGCAGTGATAAGCTCTGAGTGTTCCAAAATAAGTGGCTTTGCCATGTACCTAGTGTGTCTTATTTCTCTAAGTTCTGTAGATCTTCTGGCTACAGAATGCTTGCCCAGCATTTTGATTATCCACTTTGTTTTGCTACCACACATCTCTTTATTGATCATTTGTATGAATTTTGGATCGCTCATCGTGCTCTTTTCTCCAATATCTTTGGTCATCTTAATTTATTTCTGTTCATCAGGTTTCTCAACTTCACTGTCCCCTGAATCTTTTGTTCATAGCTCAAGTTCATTAGACCTAGCTTCTTTTCCTGATGTCTTCCATATGCATAGTATATAGCATCCAGTGTGACAAATATGCTGTACAATTTTTGAAAATGTGTGTTAAATAGGTACTTAATAAACCAGACCAAAAGGGAGGGTAGTAATAAAAACAGAAATGTGCTCTGTTTGACAGGCATAAAGAAAAGGCTTTTGCTGAAGGCTGTGGGTTTTTTTTTTCCTTTACATACTGAATCACTCCTGGAAACAAATTCTTTTGAAAGGGCTTATTGCCTTTTACCAGGTGATTGCCCATGTGGGTAATTAATGAATTTATTATTGATCCTTAGAGACAACTAGGTGCCTCAGTTTCCCCAACTGTAAAAGGCAGATAATAAAAACACTTACTTCCCAGGGTTGTTAGGATCAAATGAGATATTTGTAAAGTGCTTAACACAGTGTCTAGCATACAGTTGATATTTAATGAATCCCTCCTTTTTTTCCTCTTTTCCTTTCTTGTTTCCTTTCTTGATTCTTTCCTTCCTTCCTTCGATTTGTACTGGGTAAGCTCACCCAGAGGAATGAGCCACTAACTAGATAAGTAATATTTATTTGAAAACACCATTTTAGCTCTTGAAACTGCATATTTCCATATTCTGAGAGAAAAATATATCTACTTACAGTACTATGTTATGGTACTATCCTAGTACTCATTGTGGAAAATGTCCTTAGATAAGGTGTGACTATACTTAGTAAAAAACACATAGCAAGAATGGATTCAGACTTTAATTAATAACTAAAAAATCAAGATAGATTATTTTAGACCATGGTCTCTTAACTTAGGGTCAGTGGACTCCCAGGGTTTCTATGGATAGATTTCATGAAGTTGGATTGGGGGAGAAACTAACTTCTTCATTTTTCTAACCACCAAGTGAAATTCAACATTTCTTTCAATTTAGAATTTTTTAAGAAAACATTATTCTGAGAAGGGGTTCATAGTAGGTTTCACTAGACTATCAAGAGTGCATGCTAAAAAAAACCCTGTTTTTGGAGTATGTTCATTTCTATTTGGGCCATTTTCATATGAGACTGAGTTTCATTCAGAGCAACACTAGTGATTGTGTCATGCTACCTCAGATCATGGAACAGTTTTGAAAATCTAAGGAGTTAATTGCTGGATTAAGAATAACAGAGAGAAGTGCAATGGTATGGAAATGGTGTTGCATTAAAGTAGAGGTTTCTTGTATGATCAAGGCTTTACAATTGCCCTTTTGAACACATTAAATATTTATATTTACTATAAACTTTTCTTCATTGATACTTTAAAAATTGAATGTATGTTTAAGTAATACTGAATACTTTCCATCGTTGCCATGCTAATTTTCTGCACTGGATTTGTATTCTCAATATTATTTTTTTCCACAGGGCTTCTGTATGTAATGTATTGTTGACTTGCTGCAAAGATAATGTGTGTCGCCTGTGGGTAGAGACTTTTTTACCAAATGATAGTCTTTTATATGAAGGAAACTACAACCATTGGACTGATCCAGTTAATTTAACAAATAACTTCAAGAGGAATGCTTCCAGTAAGGAAAAAGTTCAAAACGCTTTGGAAGTAAGTGCTATGGTTTAGATGTTTCTACAAGCTTTGGGAGTGATTTTTATATGACTTTTAAGTCATAGAATCCAGATTTGGAAGGACAATAGAGATCACCGAGCTTGAATTCTTTGTTTTATAGATGATTGAGTTTGTTTTTTTTTTTTTTTTGAGGGCAATTAGGATTAAGTAACTTGCCCAAGGTCACACGGCTAGGTTTTTGTTTGTGTGTGCATTAAGTGTCTGAGGTTGGATCCGAACTCAGGTCCTTCTGACTCCAGGGCCAACACTCTACTCACTGTGCCACCTAGCTGCCCCTATAGATGATTGAGTTATATGACCTAAATATTAAGTTCAATTAGTTTTAACTTAGATAAGTATAAAAGACTCAGCAAAAGAAAATGTTGCTACAAATTTTTGAAGCATTATATTTTTCCAATGTAGAAAGTAACTAATTTTTAAAAATTTACCAGATGACTAAAAAAATTATCAACAGTCCCTAGTGATTTAAATAAAATAAATGCCACCTGAGTAAAAGAACTGAGGTTGCCATAAAGTTTTTCTTTTTAGCTTTTTCTTAACCTAAAACTTTGATGTTATATAATGCAATACCTTAGAGAAATAGTGTTGGCGTTAATATATCTGATCACTTGAGGAGAGAAGGCTCCTGAGCATTATCATTCAGTTGTCAATGTATTTTGTTGCTCATAAAGCAAACATATTAAGAATACACTTAGTTCATGAGAATAAAGGCACTCTAAAAAGACAATTTCATCCACATAGGTAAACCTGAGGCATTTTCGTAGAGGACGAAGAAGATCACTTGCACTTGTAGCACATACTGGTTACCTACCACATCAACAGAATCCTCATCAGGTTCACAGGAATACCCCCCTGCAAGCCAATGCACTTTGCCACTTTCATATTGCAGCCAGCATCAACCCAGCCACAGGTAAAAAACCTGGCTACTCAAAAAAGCTTTATTTAGGGTGAGATGGTATCATGGGACTCTTTTTAGTACTAAATCTGTGCATATTATACTTTTGTATTCTATAGGTAACAAAATGTGGAATGTGGGCACCAAGTGCCATAATTACCAACTATACATGCCACTAAATCCCCTGTCACCACTTTGAACACTTCCCCAGAGACAACAGCCCCAGTGTTCTTCTTAAGCAAATTTGTATAAACAAATTGAGATTTTTCCTCACAGGAGGGAGGGAGTGGGGCAGGAGAGGAAATGACAACTTCTGGGGGATTGGTGGGGAAAGTCTCATGTTGTAGTAGCCTAAAGAGTACCAGATCTGCACCCAGGACCTGTCACTCCTAACCCCAATTGCACATGCTTTTCACTTGATTCAAGAATAGGTTAGACTTCTCAGTCAGTCCTGAGTTAAACTCTCAGTCATTCAGGCATTTACCCTTGCTGCAAAGTGGTGGCTCTGCAGCCACCAGAATGCTGTACACTCTAAGACCATGCGTTCACTATCTTATTACCAGATTCCAAGTTATAATGCCTAGATAGTACAGAGAAGAGTGTGTACGTATGTATAGTTATTGTGTATATAGGTATAAATATATGTATATGTATTGTGTATATAGGGATATGTGTATGTGTACATATTGTGTGTATACATGTATATGTATATATGATGTATAGATATATGTATATACATATATGTGTATATAGGTATGTGTATACATCTTTGTATATATGCATGTGTTTGTGGGCATACTACATATATATATATATGTATACCTATGTGTGTACATATGTATGTGTATTGTGTATATAGGTATGCATATGTGTATATGTGTATACACATGTATATGTATTGGGCATATAGGTATATGTAATATACAGATATATGTGTATGCATCTTTGTACATATGTATGTGTATTGTGTACTAAGCATGTTACACTTTTGCATTCGATAGGTAACAAAATATAGGATGTGGGTACCAAGTGCAGTGTATACCAAGTATAGGGGATGGGGTAAGGAATAATTGGCACAAGAGACAGTGAAGCAGTGGTTAGATGGATGGAGAACAAAGAGAGAGAACAGTGTCACAAAACCCCAGAAAGGAGGTAATATATAGACAAGAGAATGTATACCGTAGACAGTGCAGAGATGCTGTACAGAGATCAGGAAGTATGAGTATTGTGTAACAGCTATCAGATTTGGCAATTGAGAGATTTAGCAATTGGTAGCTTTGGAGGGAGCAATTTTAGATTGAAACTTATTGCTATTGAACTTTAAAACCATATTGCAAATGATTAAGAAGTGACAGGAGAGGAAGTAGAATTAATGAGTGTATGTAGTTTTTTCCAAGGTTTTGCTTAGAAGTAATATTAAGTATGAGGGAATAGCTCTCCTCTGAGCCATTTTTCCATTTAACTGTAAGTTCTTCTGTCTTATGGTTTCCTTCACAGTGAGAGGATTAATATGATTCAGTTCCTCCCTTAGTGTGTCCATCAGTAATTGACAAGGAGCTCACATTTAGGCATCAGTAGCTAAGTTAATATGAATGTCAGATCCTTTATTACCATCTCCACCATTCTGTCATGGGTACTGTACCAGCAGACCATTGAATACAGGTTTGCCATGATGAAATAATTCATCACCACGTGGTTGATTTACCGGTGGGCAGACTTTTGGTGCTTTAGTGAGGCTGTTCCTCAGAAAGTAGGCATATTAGGAGTTATTGAAAGCAACCCCCTCATTTTATAGATGAAGAAACTGAAGTTCAGTGATCAAGTGACTTGCAGAGGTGTAAGTGGCATAGTTGAGACTGTGACCCTGAACCAGGTCTTCTGAGTTCAAATGACCCATTCTTCCTGCTGCACCACATGATAGAATCATCCAGAATCTGTGTTCTGCTACCATAATCTTTAAAAACCCAGTACCAAGATGGGGTAGTAGAGAACAATTTTGTGGAACAATCAGCTTTCTGTTGATTAAAAAATAAATAGAAGGCAGTCACGTCTTTAAGTTCTAAAATTATCACTGAATGAATTAAGGGAAGATGTTTTTAAAATTCAAATTTTAATAATGATATTAATTTCAGAAAATCAAATTCAAATACAGAAATGCTTTAGGGATTTTGGCATGCCAAGCTAGTTTTTTTTTTTCTTTTTGGAGGGCAATTGGAGTTAAGTAATTTGCCCAAGGTTACACGGCTAGGTTTTTGTTTGTGTGTGTTAAGTGTCTGAGGCTGGATCCAAACTCAGGTCCTTCTGACTCCATGGCCGACACTCTATTCACTGCGCCACCTAGCCGCCCCGCCAAGCTAGTTTTGAAACATAAACTATCAGTATTGGCTCTCCAGTTATCAGGTACATTCTTTATTTGGCATGTCTTCTCCCAGGCTTTTTCAAATTGTTGATAATCTTTAGTTTTTATATCATTTACATTTTTGAATATATCCTTTCACATCCTTTTCCCAGCAAGTCATCCATGTAGCAAAAAAGAAAAAAGAATACATCAGCAAAAAAACCACAAACCTATGACTGTTAGCATGTATGGTATTTCATACCCACATTCTACCTGTCCAGCAAGAGGTGGGAGGTGCATTTTCTTTTTTCTTCTTCTGGGATAAGCTTGATCATTATACTTATACATTCAGTTTTGTTTTGTTGTTGTTCTTTGCATTTACTTATAATCTTTGGGAATATTGCTTTCCTTGTTCTTCATTCTGTGAAGTTCATGTAAGTTTAACAGATTATGTTTATCTAAAACCTTCAAATTCATATTCTATGGCATTTATACACCGTCTATTTTAGTCAGCCCTACTCAATTGATGGGCAACTGCTTTGTTTCCATTTCTTTACTGCCATAAGAAAAGGCTGCTATAAATATTTTGGTGTGGATGGGAACTTCCTTTCTGTTTTTAACATCTTTGGGATATGTATATGCCTAGCAATGGGAACTCCAGGAAAACATTTATGGGTGTTTTAGTTACTTTCCTTGCATAATTCCAGATTACTTTGTAGTATGGTTAGATCATTTCTGTGCTGCAAATAGAGTGTGCCTATATTCCTGTAGCCTCTCCGACATTAACCGCTCTAAGGAAAAATGTTTGCCATCAAAAAATCATTGTCTACTAACTCAAATCCCTTTGAGGTTGTGACATTATAATTTTGCATGACAGGGATAATGTTTGCTTTGTATAATTTGGTAATTTCTTGAACACTTATTTGAGAATACATAAATATGTTCTTTAATCAAAACAGTTCAGTCCTAATAATATTAATATAGGGTTGTTAAACATGTCACATCTTTCAGATGACTTGACTAAAAAATAAAATACATCATAGACTAAAGTTGGCCACATGATTATAACTTTTCTCTTATAGACTAACCACTGTTAGTGTTTAGTAAGATAAATAACCACTTATGTCATCACTTATAGATTGTGAGTGAATGTGCAGAGTAGTGACCTGTGTAGGTTACATTTATTTTAAACCTTTTGTGATTCTTTATATGACTACCAATGACAAAAGTATGAAGCTTAATTGTTTCATGTGATCAGGTAGCAAGTAAGTAATTTTTGCCATTTTTGCTTTGTAGACATTCCTTTACTTCCTTCTATTACATCTCTCAGTCTTGGTGAAAATGAAGAGAAGAGTGGGCCTTTTGTCGTACACTGGCTTAACAATAAAGAATTGCATTTTACTTTGTCAATGGAGGTCTTTTTACAGCAGCTTCGAAAGAGTTTTGAACAGCCACCTTCAGAAACTAGTATGGAAGAATCTAATCAGGTGGATGGAAAATCTGATGAAGGTAATGGCTTAAGAAAAATAAGGAATATGTAAAATAGTTTGATTCAGTCAAATTGTTCTTCAGTACATACATGCATTTTTATATCATGAGGATAACTAACCATATATTTGAATGCTTAATATGTCAAGGTACTGTATATGGTATCATATGGATTACAAAGAATTATAAGATTTTGCCTTCAAGAAAACAGAAACTAGGATTTTCATCTGTATAAACAAATTTCCCCTACCTCCCATGCTTCCCCTCCCACCCCCCATCAGTTTCTTCCACTGTCTTTATGACCTCTTGTTATATACTTTGAGGTTCAGCCACTGGCCTGAAATTGCTTTTTCCAAGATTAATCAGTGTGTACTTGGCTTCTTTCATTCCTCATCCTTCTTCTTGCCCTCTCTAGGTTTGAGTACTGTTGACCACACTCTCCTCTTGTATCCTAGTTCCATACTGGTTCTTCTTTTTGTTCCTTTGTCATAATTTCTTGTGTCTCTGACTAAACCACTCATTTTCAGTGTCCTTTGATGGATTACCAATCCATTCTTACAGCTATGGAGATTCCTCAAAGTTTTGTCCCAGTATTTCTTCTTTTCTTTCTCTAAACTCTTTCTTTGTGATCTCAGCTTCCATGGATTCAGCTACCTCTGGTACAGATGATTCTCAGTTCTCTATTTTATATATCTAGCCCTAATCACTCTTGATTAGTTTCACATCTGTTATTAGTTTCACACCACTATTATTCACCTCTACTTAGATAGCCAGTCTTCTTCTCAATTGATAGGTCCAAATAGAACCCATTATCTTTCCCCCTAAGGTATATACCCTTCCTCCAAACTTTTCCTTGTCCCTTGAGGTTATCCCTGTACTTATAGTCAGTCTGGAAGTCCACTTTGACCTTTACCTTCCATATCAATTTCCAGGTCTTGTTGATTCTGCCTCACAATTAATCACCTTTATCTGCTTTTCTTCACTTACTTGGCCACTCCCCTAAATCAGATCCTGCTTACCTCTTGCCTGTACTTTAGACATTGTCTCCTAATTGGTCTTTCTGTTTCCATTCTATTCACTTTCCAATCCATCTTCCATTCAGCTGCCAGATCTTCTTAAGCCTAAGTTTGATCACAGAACTGCTATCAGTCAGCATTTATCAAGAGATAAAGTCTGTTTGTCAAAATCACCCAGTGCTGGAGGAGGAAGAAGAGTATACTTGGAAAGGTGGGTTGGGCCCAGGTTGTGAAGGGCTTTAAAAACTAAACAGGAGTTTTTATTTGATTCTAGACTCTGAGTAGGGGAATGAAAGAAGGGGAAGTAAGACAAATCACATTTGTCCTGATGTATATGATCCACTGGTTTCAAGGGGAATTTGAGGAAGGGAGATCAATTAGATGGCTCTTGCAATAATTCAGATTAGGGTAATGATGCCTCATCTAAATTAAGGTTTTGACTGAGTAGAGAGATGGTATGATGGTAGAAACAGCAAGATTTGGTCTCTGGTTAGATATGTTGGTTGAGGAGGATTTAAGGATAATGCATATATTACAAAGAGCCTTTGATAGAAAAGGGAAATTTGGAAGAGAGGAGGATTCAGGGGAAAAATAATGAGTTCTGTCTTGGACATGTTGAATTTGATTTTTTTTCAGGACTAGTTTTGAAATGTTCCATAGGTATAGATGATTGGGACTGAAGCTCCAGGGAAAGGCTGAGGCTAGAGATTAAAATCTCCATATTACCTCCTTAGCCATAACAGTTATACTTGGCTTAATCTAGACAATATAAAGAGAAAATAATAGAGCACCTAGGTTAGAGTCTTGCCACCCACAATTAAGGGGTTTTGAATATGGATGATGAACTGGTAGAGAAGACTGAGGAGTAGTCAGATGGCTAAGAAGAGACAGGTGTCACAAGAGCTCAGAAAAGAAGAAAGTATCCAGAGGGAAAGTACTAAGGAAAAAATAATATTTGCAAATTAAAAGATCATTGGTAACTTTGAAGAGAACAGCTTCAGTTGAAAAAGTGGCAAAAGTTTGAAGAATTAGTGAGGAGAGAGAAAGAGGCCTGGATTTTTACTAAGAAAAGTAGAGAGGCACAGGATGATAGCTTTAAGGGGCAGTAGATTCTGGTGAAAGTTTTTTTAAGAATGACATTTGAGTATGATGCCTTTGAAGGCATCAAAGAAGGAACAAGTATATAGTGAAAGGTTGAAAAGAGTATGAGGAAAGGCCAGGCCCTCATCATCAGAGAAGAGAAATGCCAACAAAGTGGAAGGTTATAATTGTGGGGGCTTTGTAGTAACTTCCTCGTGGTTGGTATGCCATGTCACCATAGCAGCAGTCACTATGCTCCCTTTGAAAGTATTCAGAGATTCCCTATTATTTCTAGGACAAAATAAAAACTCACCAACATGGGATTTACTCTTCACATACAAACTGGGGAAGCATATTTTTATCAGATTTATTTGTCCTCATTCACTTTCTTAAATTCTTTGTACTAACTTATGTAGTTTATTTGCTGTTTCTCTAGGGCATCTAGCATTCTCCTAACTCCATGCCTTCACAAGGCTGTCTTAGAGCCTATACTTAATTCAATTCAATAAACATTTATTAAACACCTGCTATGTGCCTGGTACTGTGCTAAGTGTTGACAGTACAAATAAGAAAAAGAAAGACAGACCCTACCTTCAAGGAGCTTACAAACTAATGAGAGGAGACAGTTCACAAAGGAAACTGAAAAGGTGGGAGGGGGAGTGGGGAACCAGGGGTATTCGGCTGGGGCATGATGTTCATGGAGTTGAAACTAAGTAGAGAGACTGATAGAAAATGAAGTTACTTGAAAAGTTATGAACTCTCTCTAAAGGAAGACTTTGAGGCAGCTGAGGGGGTCAAGGACATGTTGAGTATCAACAACTGAGTCAGTCTTCATAGGGATGAGATTTCAGATGATGAACTTATTTTAGACATGTAAGATATTCCTGGAGAGGAAACCTCGCAGAGCTGCTATTGGAAAATGGCTTAGAATGAACTGTCTTCTCCACATCTTAGAATCTTTCATTTTCTTCAAAGATCATTCCAAGTGCTATCTCTTACATGAAATCTTTAATCCTTTCGGTTGTTAGTGTTCTGTCTTCTCAAATCATCTTGTACCACTTACCTGTTTACAAATTATATCCTCCAGTAGAGGGTAGATCCCTTGAGGACAAATGTTATTTTTCATATTTGTCTTTATATCCTTAGCATCTATCACAATGCTTTGTGATGCTTTATAGAGTATTTTTTGACTCTAATTGTATTAAATTTTTTTTTAAGGGGCGGGTAGGTGGCGCAGTGAGTAAGAGCCCTGGCCCTGGAGTCTGGATGACCCGTGATTGGTCCCGGCCTCAGAAAATGAGCACCCACATATATATATAATGACTGGCTATTTAACCTTGAGCAAGTTATTTAACCCCAATTGCTTAAAAAAAATTTTTTTTAAATAAAAAACAGTTTTAAAATTGTGTGTGTGTGTGTGTGTGTGTGTGTGTGTGTGTGTGTGTGTGTGTGTGTGTGTGTGTGTGTTGTGGCAAATTTGTAAACTATGGTACATATGACCTAAAACAGATTGATATTTAAAAGTAGTTTTTGGTGCAGTATTTTTGGACAAATCTAGAAATTACCCTAGACATTAATCAAAGTTTATTTTAAAAACTTCCCTTAACTGCTTGCTTAGGTTCAGAAAAATCATATAAAGGTACACCTATAATATTGAACTAGAAATATCTTTTATTCTTACTACACAAAGATAAATACATTGATTTAAAATTTTAAAAACTGATGTTTTCTGCTTGCAAAGAGTAGATGAAATATTAATTGTAATTGGAGAACATAAGCACTAACGTAACATTAAGAAAGTAGAATAACAAGATTTCACTTATTGTTAACCTTTGTGAAATCTTTATATAACAACTGAAATGAGATCGAGCGTTGAATCACTTTCCTAATGTCTGAAAACGCCGCAAATTTCACATTGATATCCTTTCTTGGAAGGCTGAGTTTGTATTAGGACTAGTGTTTTATAAGTATTAATTTAGAAACTGATGCCTATAACTCTAAAATGATAAAATTACTAAAACAAAGCTTTAAAATATTTTGCAGGGATGGCCTAGAACGCTGTACATATCCCTAAAGTAAAAGTTTCCTTTTTAAAAATTTTTTGTTGATGAAACCTAGATACTAATTTAAGCTTTATTGCCTTTCTAGTAATTCTCGTTAAATTTGTTATTTAATTGCATTTATTTAACTCGTTAACACTTTTTTTCTACCAGAAACTGATGATGGTGTTGATGATCCGAAAGCAATTCCTGAAAAGAAAGAGTTGAGTAGTGAAAAAAATGTACTCAGTTCAGGGTGTGTACCCTTACCATCTGCTATTATTGATCATCAGATTGAAGTGCTTCTGTCTGAATGGAGTAAAAATGCAGATATGCTTTTCAGTATTCATCCAGTGGATGGTTCTTTGCTGATTTGGCATGTGGATTGGCTGGATGAATACCAGCCTGGTATGTTTCGCCAGGTGCAGGTACTGTTATTATCTCAGGTGGTATCCTACTTTGTTGTATAATATTTTATACACTTGTTTAACTGTAATTCTTTTTATATCTTCACAGTCTGTGCATAGTAATGCATATAATCTATTTTTTTTAATCTAGGTGTCATTTGTTTCCAGAATTCCAGTAGCATTCCCTACGGGTGATGCAAATTCTCTCTGCAGAAGTATAGTGATGTATGCTTGTACCAAGAATGTTGACTTGGCTATTCAGCAAGGCAAACAAAAGCCCTCTGGCCTCACACGTTCCACATCAATGCTGATCTCTTCTGGTCACAGTAAATCAACTAATAGTTTAAAATTAAGTATCTTCACTCCTAATGTCATGATGATTTCAAAGCATGCAGATGGATCCTTGAATCAGTGGTTAGTCAGCTTTGCAGAAGAATCTGCCTTTTCTACAGTGCTCAGTATTTCCCATAAATCTAGATATTGTGGTCATCGCTTTCATCTTAATGACTTAGCTTGCCATTCAGTATTGCCATTGCTACTAACAACATCTCATCATAATGCATTAAGAACACCAGACATCGACAATCTGAAACAACCTTATGATGCTTTAAACTCTGAGGAAATTTCATTAGGAGAGCATAGTAGAAATACTGTAGATGTAACGTTCCAGGATCCAAACGCAGTTTATAGTGAACTTATTCTTTGGAGGGTTGATCCAGTTGGGCCATTGTCTTTTTCTGGAGGTGTTTCAGAACTTGCAAGGATTAATTCTCTTCATGTTTCGGCCTTTTCCAATGTGGCATGGCTACCTACCCTCATACCTAGTTACTGTCTAGGTAAGCATCATGTTGTTTTCTTTTTATTCAAGATAACAACACTAAACACTATCTTTAAATCGCTCAATTTGAATTTTTCATCAATCTTTTTAGGTGCTTATTGTAACTCTCCTAGTGCTTGCTTTGTGGCAAGTGATGGACAATATTTGAGATTGTATGAAGCTGTTACTGATGCCAAAAAACTTTTATATGAGCTGTCCAACCCTGAAATTTCTGTAAGTGAAATGATTATATGTAAATCTTAGAAAACATGTGATTTTTAATCTGAAATTATTAGATGCACAAATTAATATAATAAGTATAACATGTTTATTTCTATGTAATAAATGCCTGGAATATAAAAGAAACAATAAATTTTGTTGATTAAAGCAAGTGAAATGTTAATATGTAAGTTTTATAAACCTGTTTGAATTTTTAATCATTACATATATAAATTTAAATTATTAGATATAATATGCTTATTTTCAGGCTTTTTTGATCCAGATGTTATTCTACTCAACCTGGAAATTATTTAGTATTTATTTTGTAATGTACCCTGTATTTATGTCTCTAGGAACATTATCCCCTAATGGTCTGGCAAATGTAGGTGCTTAATAGATGTTAATTCATTAAGTAGCTTTCATATATATTCTTTGAGGATAGTATTCATAGAATCTACCATAAAAATACTTCATTCTTCATAAATTAAAACTTTTATTGTCTATCTTTTTATCACCTTCTTTTTCATTTATATAGCATTTTAAAATTAGCCATTATGTTTTCATTCAATCTGAGATTTTATCATTGTAGGTAGCTCCCAATGAGGGCACTCTTTACCAGTGGTGACCAGCAATTTGTCTGCATCATCTTTGTAGTCTTAGAGTTGCCTCTTAGACATTGAGAAATTAAGTGACTTGACCAGTTTCATATATCTAGTCTGTATTAGAAATAGGACTAGAACCCGAGTCTTCCTGACTGCATTCTCTACTACATTTGGCTGTATAAATAATCTTTTATTACTAGAATAGAAATATGTAACTTGTTTTCAGAGATCTACCATATTTTACAATCACTGTTTAAACTTCAGCTCAGTTCTAAAGGCCCTACTATATTTCAGAATCACTGTTTATAAAGCATTGGCCCCTGGAAGTATTCTTTTTATCATTGAGATCAGGTTTATAAACTTCTAGATGTGAAATAATTTTTTCCTCAGTACAACTAATCATGATCCTTAATTACTTGATTCTAATTTACTTTGTAGATCTTGTGAAATCTCCAGCAAGGCAGATACATTAGAATCTTGGAAGGGACCTTACTATTTAGTTAGTTGACTTCTTACAGAACTAAAGAAAATGGGATTTTTCCTCCCATTAACAGATTATTTTTGTAAATGTTGATAATTTTGATAAACTTTATAAGTGAGTTAAGAAACTATCTTTATTTTTTTAAAACAGAAATATGTTGGTGAAGTGTTTAACATTGTAAGTCAACAATCAACAGCAAGACCAGGATGCATTATTGAGTTAGATCCCATTACTGAACTTGTAAGTTTACTGTTTTTTCTGACTATAGACATTTTGATAAATGACTTACTTGGCAATTTATATTGTTATTTATTTATTCACATTCAGCATGGCAGAAAAACACAGCTACTTCATGTTTTTCAAGAAGACTTCATTTTAAATAGCCTGGAGAAGAAAAGTCTGGGAAAGGACAACATTTTATCTGATTCTGGTAAAGAAAAAAATTTCATAAGTAAAATTATAAAGATATTTAAAATATCCTTTGAATCCATTTGAGTCTAATGTGTGTGTGTGTGTGTGTATTCATGTTAGTGCATGCATATGTGGATACTTGGCCTTGTGCAGGTGAACACTTTTGTCAGTGACTCATATGAAAGCAAATTCACCATGCTTATCAAATTTGCTAATAACATGAAAATGCGGAGGGATAACAGCTAATACAATTGATGATGTGAAGAGGCAAAAAGAGTGAATGGCAGATCAATTCTAATAAAGACCCATCTTAATAGAATTTAATGTAAATTTAATATAATATCCTCTCCTTAGATTCAAGGAATCACTCGCTTAGGAAAGGTGTTAGGGATTAGACAGCATTTCATGTGGAAAAGAATTGAGTTTTACTTGACTTCAGTCTGAATATGAGTGAAAAGTATGTTATGGTAGCTAAAAACCCTATTTTAGACTGCCTTGAGAGAGACCTACACTTGCCAGATTGACAAAAATGGTAGTTCTCTTATACTATGCTTGAATCAGTGGATCAGTCTGTATCAGGAGTATTCTATTGAGTTAGGCGTTCCTAGATTTAAGAAGGACGTTGGGTGATACATATGTGTTTGTTCTTCGTTTTCGAGGAGGACCCTGGAATCAGGGAAATGATATGACTTGCAGTTGACTTTGATTTGAGTGAGGGAGGGCTCTGCAAGGTCCCCAGCCTCACTTTCTCCTCCAGAGTCATCTAGATCCAGTGATATCAAAATGACTAGAGATAACTAGTCTTAGATAACATCTTAGATAACTAAGTGAGTCAAGGGATGATTAGAAAAAAATCAGGGTGGGAGGGTTTGCTGTTTCAAAGAGAAACGGTTGCCATTGACAATTCACTCTAAACCAGAGAATCAAAACTTGGATGATGAGGGGAATAATGCACGTAAAGATTGGTTGAAAGAACCAGAGATCTGTTTACTTTGAAGAGATAGAGGCTTAGAAGCAACCATTGCAGCTTTTTTTCAATTTTTTCATGAGATATTATAGGAAAGAGAGGGATTAGATTTGTTTGACTTAATCTCCAGCCCCACAAAGGACCAAGTAACTTTGAGTGGAAATTATAGAAGGGCAAATTTAGGTTTGATATAATGAAATCGAATTAAGTATCTCAGAAAGGGGAAGAAAAAACCAGTGGCTAAGGAGGAATTCCAGATTCACGTGACAGGAAAACATCTCCTGGAACAGTGTCTTATAGGAAGCAAGAAGTACAGGAATCAATAAAAACACCTCACATTTATATAGAGATTTAATATTTACAAAGCATTGTGTTTACAATAACCTTGTGAGGTAGGTAGGTTAATTTAATATCTTGTTTTATAAAACTGAGATTCAAGAGTTTGTGACTTGTCTGTTATTATGACCTATTAAAGGTCTGAATCATGATTTAAAACCAGGGCACTGGTTTCCAAGTCCAGGATTACATTGCTTCTCAAGGGCATGAATATAGGGATGAGCCTTTCCAAGGAATAAGTGCCTTCTATGACCAAATGGTAGGAGAGACTGGGAGATGATGCTGATAAATTAGAGGATTAGACTTTTTGCTATGATATCAATATGCATTAAAATTGTTTTTCATATTTTCTTATTTTCATTGTATTTATAAAATATTATATTTTATTATAACTTATTTTCAGTTAACGTTAAAAACTGATTCTGTTTATGAAATATAAGCATATGTAACGGCAAGCACCCCAATATCCCCAGGGTGACTGCCAACACAGGTTCTTATATCTGCTTTTCAAAAGGAAAGCAACTCAAAATGGGTTAACAAGCTTACTTTAATCAAACAAACACACATTACCTAGTTCAGGGGAAAAAGGTCAGCACCCCAAACTTCAGAGTTACAGAACTTACAGATCAAACAGACAGGCTTCCAAACTGTCCAACCATTATATCAATACCAAATCACAGTTACCAGAGAGGGAAGCATCAGCATCTGGGTTTTCAAAGCCGGGGGGCTCTCAACAACGGCTTCCCAGAGTCTCATCTGGTCAAATCACACAACACTTCTCAAAGTGAGCCCCAAAGCAAAGCCTCTCCTTAGGGTTTATATAGCCTTCTCCTGGCTCAGAGAATGTAACAACCTTCTGGACCCACTGCCCAATCACAAAGTATCAAGGTATGGGCTTTCCTGAAAAACAAGCCTCCCACCACAGGCTCCAGGTGCACTTAAGCTAGGGGCAGGGAAGATCTTTAAATTTTCATTTCCATTACAGCATATTATAGGGATGTTAAGTAATTCAACAAATCCAGATCCTTATTAGAAAGTGGAAAATTTGATAATTTTCTTGTGTCTAGTCATATTTGTTCGAAACATTTTTAAAGGTATGTTATATAAAAATTTGAAATACTACTCTTAATTATTAATTATTTTTAACTTCTTTGTTTAAATGTATCTTTCTAAACAAAGTCTCTTAATACCAACAGGTACCCAACCTAATGGATTTTCTGAAAAATTCTACTTAGTTGTAATAGAGTATACTCAAGATAACCGCTCATTACTTCATATGTGGAATTTACATTTAAAATCCATTCCTGTCTCAGTAGGTAGGTAGTAATTTTTTGAGATAAAATAAAAATTTTAATATAAAGATAACTAGAACTGTTTTGGTTACTTTCCATATATATGTATATACACATACATATGTATGTGTATGTATATGTATGTACTTTTGGGCATACTATCCAGTTGGTGTCAAACATTCATTTTCTTGCCGAAATTAAGTTTGATGGGAGTTTTCTTGTTATATTTAGAATGTGATATAAGTAACTTAAGTGAAGTGAGTTTTCTTTTTCCTCACAAACTGTATTAATTTTGTTTTAAAATATCATAGAATTATGTTACACATATTTTTATACATTATCTTTCAGATGAGAAAATAGATACAAGTGTGTCTGGTGCTGTGTTGCAACAGGAACAGTTATCTTCTTCTCCAGAAAAGATCCAATCTCCTTTTTCAAAGAAATATCAGGCTTGCAGAGCAAATCTTCAGAGTACTAGTAAATTGACTCTTTCTTCAGAAATGGTATATAGCCAAGAACTGAATTTACCAGAAGGAGTTGAGATAATCAGTGTTAAGCCATCTGCAGGTTTGTGAATCTTAAGGAATGAAAATAAGAGAACCCTGGAAACCATAAGTGTTTCACAAATATATTCTCATATTGTTCTGATAGTCATATGTAACCACTGTTTTTTAAGTAACTGAAGGAAGAACAGAAAATATAAAGATAAGTAATTTGATCAGGTGTTTTAAGCTCCTTTTATGGTCTTGCCAAGTACTTGTCAATGTAATTTGAAATATTTGTCATTTGAAAAACTAATATTTTTAAAGGTTATGCTACTACTCTAGCTAAATATATTCTACTGATTAAAACTAAGTCTTACAGCACTTTTAAGGGAAAGTTTCTAAGGCACCCATGCAGTCAGCTCCTAACCTTTGCAGAAAAAGTTCTTAAAAATCCCCCAACATATATGCACTACAAAACAAAGCTTATTTCTTCCTTCCACTTATGATTATATCTGTACTTAAGTGTTACGGCTGTTCTGCTGCTTGCCCTTTGCATCGACTAGTGTCATTTCTGGGTATCATTGAATACGTCTATAAGGTACTCATTTTAGTTTCCTCTTCTTGTTTTCTGGAATAAACAGAAGAAAGGAGTTACTGTTGGCATTTTCAAAAGCACAGAAATCTTTCTTTTATTTGTAAGCCCCCCACTCAATTTACTAACTACCAAAATTAATATTCAAATTAAAAAAAACTATTACATATAGCCATAAACTCCAAATTACTCACTATTTTTTAAAAAAATACTTTTTTGAAAATTTTATGTGTTAACCTTTAATGCTTATTTTTTATTTTATATCTTAACCTTGAAGTGGTGTGTGTGGGAGGGAACAAATGTACTATTACCTTTCACTCTGAGCTCCCTTTTTTTGCATCTTTTTGCGTAGGGGAGGCGGAGTTGGGCAAGAAGGTGGGATTTTGTAATAAAAAAATTTTGCATGAAAAATAGGGTAGGACTGTTGAAAATGAAATTGATAAAATTTGAGAAAGAATTTGTAGCTTTCTATTTTCTGAAAATACAATTCAAGCTCTGTTAGTGTTTGTCCTGTGAAAAAGTATGTGCTGTTCTTTAATGAAAATATTACTGATGGAAGAGATTGTGGTGGGCAGAAAAGCCTTAGAATTGGTTTACAAGAAAAAAAATGAAGTTCCACACCAGGAAATAGGGTCCCCCCCGCTTTTTTTTTTTAAAGAAAAGCATAGCAAGCACGGTCTTTTTATTTTATCTTGTGGATTTTATTTTAAAGCAGGGCCATTAGGAAAAAAAAAAAAACAAAAAAAAACAAATTCATTTAAAGTCTCCAGAATCATATAATGTTATTTACTTTCCTTGGAGCCTATTTTTTTTTTTTTGCCTTTTGGAGGGCAATTGGGGTTATGTAACTTGCCCGAGGTCACACGGCTAGGTTTTTGTTTGTGTGCGTTAAGTGTCTGAGGCCGAACTCAGGTACTTCTGACTCCAGGGCCGACGCTCTACTCACTGCGCCACCTAGCTGCCCCTGGAGCCTATTTTATTCTTGACATTATGCAAAATATGTTTTTATATATTTTTCCAACTAATATTGAAACATTTGTTTTTTTAAATAAACACCATTATCTAAATATACTACTTAATTCTTTAACAGTACTTTTCTGAAAGGATGAAAAATTAAATACATTATATAAAAATTAATCTATTTAACTAAACAGGCTGATTTATTTATTAATTCTTTGCCTAAGGAATGATTTGTTTTTGTTTTAGGACATCTAAGTTCCTCTTCCATATATCCAGTATGCAGTGCACCCTATTTATTGGCAACTTCATGTTCAGATGAAAAAGTGAGATTCTGGAGATGCAGAGTAACAGCTGTAGAGACTGCCACTTCAGAGAATACTGCAAAAAGTAATCTTGAGTACATTTGGGAAGAATGGCCTTTACTTATTGAGGATGGACTTCCTAGTAGCAGTGTTGTAACTATTCCTGGCAGGCCAATAGAAGTTAGCTGTGCACACACAAATCGTTTAGCTGTAGCCTACAAGCAGACTACTTCTAATGGTAGATCTTCTCAAGACTTTATGATGCATGTAAGTATTTTTGAATGTGAGTCTACAGGAGGTTCATTTTGGATCCTTGAACAGACAATTCATTTAGAGGAATTAAGTGCAATGTTGGACTCTGGTATTAGTATTGATAGCAATTTAGTGGCCTACAATAAACAAGAGGTTTACTTATCTAGTAAAGAGAATATCATGCCATTTACAAAGCATTTAGTTCACTTAGACTGGATGTCTAGAGAAGATGGTTCTCATATACTTACTGTAGGAATTGGATCAAAGCTTTTTATGTATGGACAACTGGCTGGCAGAGTTCAGGAACAAACTGGTAAAGAAGGCTTGGCATTCCCACTATGGGAGAACACTAAAGTTTTGTCTCAGTCTAAGTTTGTTCTACTTCGGTGTGTCGATTTGATTTCTTCCGTAGAAGGATCACCACCTTTTCCTGTTTCTTTATCGTGGGTACGTGATGGTATCCTTGTGGTAGGAATGGACTGTGAGATGCATGTTTATTCCCAGTGGCAGCCACCTTCCAAACAAGAGCCTGTGATCACAGGCTCATATGATGGAAGCACTCCATCTATCATAAGTTTAATGAAACCAAGTAATTCATCAGGGTCCGGATTACACCCACCAAAGAAAACTTTAACTCGCTCCATGACTAGTCTTGCACAGAAAATTTGTGGAAAGAAAACTGCATTTGATCTTGATATGGACATGGAAGATTCAGGTCTTTTTGAAGCAGCTCATGCACTCTCACCAATTTTACCTCAATATCATCCCTTGCAGCTTTTAGAACTCATGGATCTTGGTAAAGTGCGTAGGGCTAAGGCCATTTTATCCCATCTTGTTAAATGCATTGCAGGAGAAGTTGTAGCTTTGAATGAAGCAGTATCCAATCATGAACGCCGACTTAGATCTCTTACCATTAGTGCAAGTGGGAGTACCACAAGAGATTCTCCAACATTCAATAAAACTGAAAATACAGACTATACGGAAATAGATTCAGTGCCCCCTCTCCCTTTATATGCCTTACTTGCTGCAGATGACGATAACCCTTATTCTTCATCTTCAGAGAAATCCAGTAATTGTAGTCACTTAAACAAAACAAGTGAATTACAAGATGAAAGTTACAATGAGCTTTTTCAGATATCAGCACTAACTACTGATGATATTCATATCTTTGAGACAGAAGAAGAAAATACAAAACCCAAGGTTATTGATCTTTCTCAGTACAGTCCAACTTACTTCGGTCCTGAACATGCCCAAGTTCTTTCGGGCCATTTACTTCATTCTAGCTTACCAGGTCTCAACCGGATGGAACAGATGTCTTTGATGGCCTTAGCAGATACTATTGCAACTACAAGTACTGATATTGGTGAAAGCAGAGACAGAAACCAAGGTAAAAATAAGTTGTTTTTATGTTTAAGGAATTTAAGTGACACAGTGGATAGAGCACTGGACATTGAGTCAGGAAGACTAATTCTGTGACAGCTAGTTAAATGACTGGTCAAGTCACATAACCTCTGTCTGCCTTTTGGTTCCTTATCTGTAAAATAGGGATGATACTTCAACAATTCACAGGTTTGTTGTGAAAATAAAATGAATTTATATTTGTAAAGAGCTTTGCAAAACTTAACACTGTGGCACATGCTAACTACTATCATTATTATATATTTTGTTATTTAAATTTTTTAATTAAAATTTTTACAATAGCTTAAAATTTTTTTAAATGTTGACCATTTCTGAGCAGTCCTTTCCCAAAAAAATTTTGCCATGGAAAGCATTTTGAGATTTGAAATATTTTGAAAAACTCATTAATTATTATCCAAATGATATATGGAGTCTTGGACTTTACCCCAATTCTAGATAAAAAGGGGCCCAGGGAATTTTTTGAAGCAGTTATAGTTCGCATTATATTCAGTGCTGGAAAAGACCTTATAGGCTATCCAGCATATCTCTGGTTTTATAGATGAAAAAGGTGAGATGTAGAGAAGCATTGCCCAAAGTCATGTAGGTGGCGGAGATTTAATCCTGTATCCTCTGACTATAGAGTCAGTGATCTTTCCACTGTGCCACTTATTTTTATCTTGGAGGGAGGAAGGGTGGTTAAAGAGGGAGAAGGAAATAAAAACTCTGGCCATACATAAGAGCGCTACATAAGTAATTTCATATTTAATATTGTAGTATTTTCATATTTAATACTGTCACTGAATCTGTATTTTCCTTCCAGAATCTTTGTTCTTATAGTATAGAACAATTTAGGAAAACACTGTCTTAGAATAAAAGTGATTGATGTAAATATATTATTTCTTGGCTTTCTGTTTTCATTTTCTCCTCCCTGAAGAAGTCACAGTGGCACAACAAGGGAGAGCACACTAGTTGCAAAGTCAGACTAAATTTGAGCTCTAGTACATTATTTGCTGTATTTGATCCTGACCAAGTCATTGAATGTTTTGGTACCTTAGTTTTCTTATCTAATACTACTCACAAAGGAGGACAGCTAAATAATCTTTTTATGCAACTAAAATTATTTAATTTATATGATAAGCTTTAGGTCCCTTGACTACATTTCATTAGAGATAGATTTGAGTTATAGCTCTAAAATTGACTAATTATCTGGTAGTAAGGAAGTTATTTCATTTCTCCAAGCCTCAATTTCCTTCCACTTTGGGGTAATTGTGAAGAAAGCCTTTTGTTAATGCTAAAGATGGTGTAAGACTTTGAAGTTTGGGAAACACTTTTGTTACAACAACCCTAAGAAATAGTGGGGGAATTACTTTCCTCATTTTGTAAATGATAAACCTGAAGCTCAAAGAAATTTGTTATTGGCCCATGATAATATATGCCAGGATGCCTCTCAAATATGTATAATTATGAATTACATTAAATACTATATACCTTGAAGAAATATCTAACAATTTTCCTTATTTATGAAAAAGATCAAGCATGCCAATACAAGTAAATAAATTGCCTATGTAATAGGATCTTAAATCTCGACATTTTTTACTTTATTTCATATTCGACACTTTATTTCTCCAATTTAACAATGTGTTTCAGTTTCTTTTTATTATATGCATAGTATCCTGTAAGTTAGGCTCATCATTATCAAATTGTGTATTGTTATCTATGCTGGCTGCATACTGAACGGAATTGTTTTCTAGCTTTATTCCAATGAAAATAAATGAGAGTGTTTTTTGTTTATAGGTGGAGAAACTCTTGATGAATGTGGCTTAAAATTTCTCTTGGCTGTTCGCCTTCATACTTTTCTCACAACTTCCCTTCCGCCTGTCTATCGAGCTCAACTCCTTCACCAAGGTAATTTTGTAGGTTACTTAAATAGGCATAAAATATGTTTAAATGAGAAGCGTACCTAACCTGTTTATGGTAGTGATGACATGATTATTTGGACACATCTCAAGTATGGAGTAATTTCATGAAACAGTTTCTTCAAGATTTGTTTCTAGATTTAATAGGAATTTTTATAAAGAGAGGGCCAATTTTGAAGTTGGAATGACCTGAGTTGAGGTCTTCTTTATGGCATTACTAGCTGCGTGACCACATGGGAAAGCCACTTAATCTCTCAGAGAAGTTCCAAGGCAGGTGCCAATCTGCACTAATGAAGGGAGGTTTCAGATTGAGAGTTTCTTAGTGTCAGTGAAATCAGGTACTTTCCCAGGTTCTCCCAGTTTTCCCTCCTCCCTTTAGTAAAGCATTGTGAAATGGAGGTTTTGTTTTTAATCCTGAGAATTACAACATTCCATTTGTTTTCCTGTTCTCAGGTCTTGCTACTAGTCATTTTGCCTGGGCATTTCATTCTGTAGCAGAAGAAGAGCTACTGAATATGTTACCTGCCATGCAGAAAGATGATCCCACCTGGTCAGAACTAAGAGCTATGGGTATAGGGTGGTGGGTTCGAAACACTCGAGTCTTACGCAGGTGCATAGAAAAGGTAAATATTAGTAATGTAGTATAAAAATGAACTATTATGCTAATTTTTAGTCATGAACTTTTAAAAAAGCATGATTTAGCACTATATAGCTAATTTGAGTTTATGTTAAGACTTATGCTAAATGAACAAATGCTAATAAATACTAATTGTTTTGTCAACAGAGTAAAAGTTTTGGCTTACTCTTCACATGGTGGACATAGGTTTGCATTGCTTATCTATACTCTCCCAGTCCTCTTGAATCAGTGACCTACATTTATAAAGGATCTGGTTGGGATTTGGAGGTAGTCTTAAGTGGCCTAAGAAAGGAAAGCTTAACTGGTATACCTAGATGGAACTCATTTTTTAACCACTCCAGTGAGTAGTAATTTTCTCAGTATAGAGAACTTCCTTTACTAACACTAATTAGAAACCTTCTACAACTTGTAAAATTGTTATGGCAAAAAATATTCCTCACATCTCTGAGGTAATGCTAGTTTTGGTACTCAGAGGAGAGGCATGAAATCTATCACTAGAAAGCATTTCCGGCTTTGTAGGATCTGCCAGAGCTTACATTAAGTTGTCATAGACTTCTAGAGCCCCAGTATGCCTTCCTGTCTTTGTTGAAGTAGAACTTTAATGTAAATAATAAAATAAAATAGTAAAAAAATTAGATGTTATGGAAAAGTATAGTTAACTACTCGAACTGCAGAAAGACTTTACAATAGGGATTGGGTTTCACAGTCAGATTTAGGTTTGTAATGACAGGAAGGAGTAAGACAGGGAAGAAAGCTCCAGCCTCACTCCTACAGAAACTGGGGCAGGGTTAGAGAATGAGAGTTGGGGCAGGGAACAAAAGCAGTAAATTATGCATAGGAAGGAATAATTTTTTAGTGTTTTCTGCTGTTTACAGAACCATTAACTCCTGAGTTGTGAGTTAGGATTGAATTTGTAAAGATTGAAAGGATGAAGGGTCAGCGTGCCAAATGGGATCAAGAAATAACACATGGTGTCTTAGGACATTATCCTACTAAAGAATAGATTATTTTCCTTCAAGGGCATTGGGTTGTAGGGGAACAACAGCATGAATATTATCCTTTTTCATTTATAGAAGCACCACACATCCCTTTTTTAAATTTGTTTTTATATTTTTTATTTTTTTTATTTTTTTTTAAAGCAATTGGGGTTAAGTAACTTGCTCAAGGTTACACGGCTAGTCATTATTTATGCGTGGGTGCTCATTTTCTGAGGCCAGATCTGATCTCGGGTCATCCCAACTCCGAGGCTGGTGCTCTTACTCACTGCACCACCTAGCCGCCCCTTTAGGGCAATTGGGGTTAAGTAACTTGCCCAAGGTCACAAGGCTAGGTTTTTGTTTGTGTGGATTAAGTGTCTGAGGCCGGCTCCGAACTCAGGTCCTTCTGATTCCAGGGCCGGCGCTCTATTCACTGCGCCACCTAGCCGCCCCTGTTTTTATCTTTACATTAATTCAAGAATTTAAAAATACTTTTTGTTATAAAAACTTGGTCAAAAGTGTTTTGAAAGCATAAATACTTTAATATTCTGGGTCAAGACTAACTTGCATCAGTATGATGTTATTGAGGGTAGGACAAAGTGAGGCACCAATGGACCAGAAAATACAGTAAAGGGACTTTAATGATTTCTGGGTAAATGAAAATAAAACACAACTTCCTCTGAATTCATTGCAGCAACTTACAGTAGAAAGGCACCTTAATAACTTTAGGATCACGGGAATGCCATTACAGTCTCTGACACCTCTTTTTTTAGGGGGAAGGAAACTAAGAAGCCTCTGAAGCCCTTAAGGACCAATCCAACTTTTATAAGACAGTTGCTGCTCCCGCCACCCATTATTTATCCCTTTCTGGTCCCTTTTTCCACTCCAAAAGATACAGTTCAATTGAATGATTCCCCTACTTTCTGAGTATGCAGTGTTCTTTGATTTTTTTTTTTTGATATATAGAAATAAAATTTTCTTTTTTCTTCTCTGATATCATTTTTTAAAATTTATTTGTTTATTTTTAGTTTACAAGATTCAATTCCGTAGCTCCTTGAGTTTCAAATTTCCTTTCCCTCCCTCCCTCCAACCTCCATGACAGCATATAGTCCCAGTATAGGATCTGCAAATACTTTCATATTAGACATTAGTCAAGTTACAAAGGGTGATTGTACTAGATGGGATGGAAAATGGTAAAGAAGAAATAAAGCCAAACAATGAAAAGAAAAAGAGCAAGTAGTTTGCTTCCATCAGGATTCAAGTTCAGTTCTTTCTAGTTATTTCTCTGGATGTCGCATCTCTCTCCTTCATGAGTCTTTCGAGATTGACTTATATCACTGTATTGCTGAGAAGTGTCCAGTCTGTCATAGTTGGTCATCACACATATGTTGTGTCTGTGATTGTATACAAATTTCTCCTGCTTACTGACATCATTCTTAAAACACTCATTGACATGTAATTAGAATAGGGATAAAAATTTGAGATAGGAAAATCTTATGGTATCCCATCCTATCCTGTCCTTTAAAGAAAATGAAATAAAAATACATAGCTAATGCACACTAGTATTGCACATCTACAAATAGCATTAGGACATATTTTCTTACTTCAGAAACTATATTTTCCTAAGTGTATATATGAAAAATAAGATAGTATTCAACTTTGGTTTCTGATTACAGGTAGCTAAAGCTGCTTTTTATAGAAAGAATGATCCATTAGATGCTGCCATTTTCTACCTTGCAATGAAGAAGAAGGCTGTGATATGGGGGTTATACAGGTATGGCTGAGAGTTGTGTTTTTAAATTAGAAGCATTTAATAAACACTAAAATGTATTGGGCAAAGAATTGTATTTTTTCCCCTTTGGTGCAATTTTATGACCATGTTTAGAAAAAAAAAACTACTGACTTTTTTCCTTTCACTTGGAATTAGACATTTATTTTTATTTTCAGTAGCCATATTGACAAAACTGTAATAATGCAATAACATGGCTGCATTTTTTTTCACAAATTTATAAATAGCAAATGAAATTATATTGGCTTGTTGGGAGTATCATTCATTGGGCTAATTTATGAGAAACTGTTTAAGGAGGCATTTTTTTACTTGACTTCTTAGGTACATTCTGTGATATATAACTAATAAGCAAAAAATGTTAAGACTAATGCTTAGACATGAATCATGCTCTATCCTTGTATTTTAATTTGCTTTTAGTTCCACTAGGAAAAATACAAGATTTAATCTATCCCCAGAGCATTAGGAGTTGAAATAAATTCTGGGCAATCAAAATGGATGGACTATTAGAAACCTATTGGGGCAACCTTAGAACCAATTTAGTCACTAAATTTCCCATGGCTACTTTGGAGAAGATCTTGCTCTCTGTTGCCCAAGGTATATAAACTAAATTGACCCTCACTGTGTCATCAGTAATAGTGTTCACAAAGCAGGAAAAAATGTCTTTTAAAGTACAAATTGTGAAGATAATGGAGAAGGCAGAATAATTCAATGGGGAACTTCTTTTAAATTTTCAGGTGGTTTTAGTAATGTGCTTTTTTTTTTTAAAGCAATTAGGGTTAAGTAACTTGCTCAAGGTTACACGGCTAGTCATTATTTATGCGTGGGTGCTCATTTTCTGAGGCCGGATTTGCTCTCGGGTCATCCCAACTCCGAGGCCAGCGCTCTTACTCACTGTGCCACCTAGCCACCCCTTTAGGGCAGTTGGGGTTAAGTAACTTGCCCAAGGTTACACGGCTAGGTTTTTGTTTGTGTGGATTAAGTGTCAGAGGCTCCGAACTCAGGTCCTTCTGACTCCAGGGCTGGCACTCTATTCACTGTGCCACCTAGCCGCCCCTTAGTAATGTGCTTTTAAAAATCATTTGTTAGACATTTGTGAGGAGGCACCGTTATTAATATTTTGATTTTTATTTGAGGAATATATATCATTGTATTGGGTGGCAAGGAATTGTTTTTGGCTATTTATTGCTTTGAAACTAATTCCCCAGAAAAGTTCTGATTCTCAGATTTTCTTCATGTTTTTTTTTTCTTTAGATCTCAAAAAGATACCAAGATGACACAGTTTTTTGGACATAATTTTGCAGATGACAGATGGCGAAAGGCAGCATTAAAGAATGCCTTTTCTTTGCTAGGCAAACAAAGATTTGAACATTCTGCAGCATTTTTTCTTCTGGCTGGTCGCCTAAGAGATGCAGTTGAGGTAATTGGTGAAATGTATATATTTGAATATATTTCTGCGTATAAGCAAACATAAAATAATTTGTGATAGGAATAGCTTTTTAAACATTTATGATGCTACTTTAATTTCTAATTTTACTTTTATTTCAAGTTATATGTTATGCCCAATGTTTTGACCTCAAGTATTGCAATTAAAAAATTCTGTGGAGTTGCATATGCATGCATTTAAGCATCTACTAAACCTGTACCAAGAGTTGAAAGTGGTAAAAAGATTAGGTGAGACACAGTCACAAATTTCATAGAAGCAATATAGCATAATGTCTTAAAAATAGTGGGTGCTTAAGAAATGTTTGTTGAATTTATGGAATAGGCTGATTACACATATCACTATAATGTCAAATAAAACATGGTAGTTGTATCAGAAAGCTAAAAAATATCACTACCATTTCTGGGAAAAAATTAGGAAGGCTTGTTGCAGGAGGTAGCATTTGGTATGGGCTTCAGAATATAGACAGGGATTCGATAGGTATGTGAAGGAAGATTATAAAGGAGAAGAGTGGAATGTAGGGCATTACAGTCAAAGAGAGTAGTGCTAGAAAAGTTACAGAGCTCGGAAAGTAGAGAATGTGTGCAGAAAATGACAAGAGTAGTGTGTACTGGCTGCAGCATAGGTACGCTACTATGAAACATAGGGCTGTCCCTGTGATTTCATGGAGTAAAGTAACTCACAGATGAGTTGCTTCTGTCAGTGTAAGTCCTCACCTTCTCTGGAATGTAGACCACTAAGAGTACATTAAGACGTTGAATCACTTACCCAGGTCACAGCCCGCAGGTATCAAAGGTAGGACTATTAGCTCTCTGTATACTTCTCATGCTGCTGTTACATAATATAAGGCTGTAAGGTTTCATAGGCTTGTGGAAGGCTTTGAATTCCAAGTTTGAACTTTACATCATATTAAGCACTGATGTTTTTGGGTTTTTTAGCTGAAGAGTGAAATTACTAGATGATTATAAGAAAGATTAACCTGGCATTAATATAAGGTCTGGATTTGGGAGGAAAATGAGATAAGATCTTTTTGGAGGCAATAGCTGTGTATATACTGTGGTTGTTACAGAATAATAATAGAGGAACAGAATATGGGTACAGCAAATTACTGTGGATATGAGATATTCTAGAAGCAGAATGCATGGAATTTTAAAACTGGGTATAAATGGAAAAGGGATGAGTATTTCAGATGTAGTTTACATGGTAAACTTTATCATTGCTTAGCAGGATTGTAAAGTCAAAAGGAAGCAAGAATTTGGTTTAGGGAAAAGATGATATAGAGTTGAAGTACAAAGTAGAAATTGCTTTAGCTAGTTATAGAAAGGGATTTGAAACTAGGGAAGAATTCAGGTCATCATTAGCAAATTGGAAGTCATTTGCAATGAATTAATATTGAAACAAGGGGGTATTTGTTATTACTGGAGGAACTGGGAGAGAAGAGATCTGAGGACAGAACTTTAGGAAAGGGGAAGAAAAGTCAAGAAGAAGAATCCAAGAAAAGGATCCTTTAGAGCAAGGATCCTCAAATCCAAGGATCAAATCCAGTGGGGCCTTTATAGCCAGCAGCTAAGAATGGTTTTTATATTTTTATTAGAACAAAGCTTCATTTTAAAATGTAAAATTCTAGTTCATGTGGTATAAAAACAGTGGGCTCTAGTTTGTGAGCTCTTTCCAAAGGACTCAAGAGAACAATCAAGGCAAGCATCTTTGGGCCTACAAAGCCAAAGGAAGAAGAAAATATACAGGGAGTGAGAAGAGAAGTCAAAGAGGATACGAGGACTGAAGTTAAAATGTTTCTCTTAAGTCACTGATGACTTTGAAGAGGATAATTTCAGAAGAGTGGTGCTGAGATCACAGAGACTGAAGAAAAATTGCACTAATTTCCTTAAGAATAGGCAGTAGAGCCTTGAAGTTGTTTAAACAAAAATTCAGCGGGGCAGATTATTTTTGCCTGTCTCCATGAGGAACAAAAACTAGTTTGAATGGGGGCAGGTATTTATTTCAGGCTTTTAACTAATTTGTTTACATGTTTTTTTTTCTCTTAGTATGTTTTGATAAGTAATGTTTAATTTACTAGTTCACTTCTCATGTTTTTAAACTTTTTTTTAAGCATTTTTGGGGGGCAGACTTAATAGAGGATAACATTGTAACCTAACATTAATGACTTTTTTCAGGGAGGTTCATATGAATTATAAGTGAATTCTACATTCAGACCCTTCATCATTAGTAAACTTAAATAGTCCAGAAATACTTGGAAAGGTCTTCATTTTATAAAGTGGACCAAAATATGTAACTTATAAACGAGTAGGAATGCATATAGGCAGATGTTGCCCTAAATCTATTTTCAGGAGACACCTGACCTTAGAAGTCACACCTAAATTGGAATAACTTTTAAAACTTACCCAACAAATGGTCAACTAGCTTTTGCTTAAAGAGCTCCTGATAGGGAAAAGTCCCCTAGCTTCCAAGGTCACCCATTTTGTGTTTGAACAGCTCTGATTTTTAGGAATTTTTTTCCTTACCTTAAACCTAAATTTGCAGCTTTTACCCATTGGCCTTGGCTTGTCTTCCTAGACTAAAAACAAAAGCCCACCTAGTCCATTTTCTCCCTAGGAAATCTCTTCTATAGGTTAAACGCCCCAATTTCCTTCTAATCTGTATATGCCCAGAATTTACATCCCTTTATTCATCCTCCTTACGCTCCTTCTGGATATTGACTGATATCAGTGTTCTTACTAGAATATTGTATCAGGAACTGAAATTTCAGATTTCTCTCGGTTGGTTAGTTTTGTCAGTTATAAATCTAAGACACTGGCAAGTAGTATTTAGTATTATACTTTTTCAAATATTTTTTCTTACTAGTTTCTAGAAGCTTAATATCTAGTATACTTTTAGACATAAGAGAATCTGTTATTTAAGTGTTAGAAGTAACAAAACATGGCTTTATTTCTAGGTTTGTCTGGAAAAATTGAATGATGTTCAGTTGGCTTTGGTCATAGCAAGACTTTATGAATCTGAATTTGACACACCTGCAACATACAAATCTATATTGCATAAAAAAGTTTTGGGAATTGATTCTTCAATCAAAGAACACCATTCATTGAACATGAATATACATGATGATCCTTTCCTTCGGAGTATGGCATATTGGATCTTGGAAGACTATAGCAGGGCTCTAGATACATTAATAAAACAACCCTTGAGAGAGGAAGAAGGTAATATAAGATTATGGTTTGTAATTGTGAATTTTATATTTATTCATAAAGTATTCAGGCACATTATATGTCAACACTATGCTAAAGGTCTATGAAACCTGGTTACAATCTTCTAGAATCTTACAGTCTAGTTCAAGATAAGACCCGTATACAATGGTATAATACTTAATATTTGTTACTTGTGTATGTAAAGTAATCAAATGTTTTAGAAAAAGTTAGATCTTATTTAATGATGCATTAATGATTAATAATATTTCTAATTAGTCACTGCTGCTTGGGCAAAGTGACAAAGTGGTACAAGAGATGGAGTCAGTTTACCATTTCCATTGCCCTCAGACTGAATCACAGAGAAGTAAATGCAAAGTAGATGCAAAGTAATTTTTGGAGGAAAGGGCACTGGCCTGTCAGGATAGACTTCCCTTGGGAAGCAGTATTTGAATTAAGATTTGAAGGAAATTAAGAGTTCCGAGAGGTAGATTTAAATGGGGAGAGCATTCCAGGCATGAGGAAAAACCTATTCATAGTTACAGAGACTAGGGTGGCATGTGTTATGTGCGATTAAAAACAGTTCAGTTGATAGTGTAGAGACTGCTAAATAAACAGACTGTCAGGGAAATAATTTGTTACTTCTGGTCTAAGAAAATTAATGAAATTATAATGTACCCAAATTCACATTCTTGAGAAAAAAATACCAGATAAACCTCTCCCTCTGAAATACCTCTGATCCAATCTCTTGGAAATACCTAGGTTTTTTTTTTCAAATTTTTTTTCAATTTTTTTTGTCTTTATTAGTTTGTTTGTTTACTTTTAGTTTACGAGATTCAATTCCACAATTCCTTGAATTTCATATTTTCCTTCCCTACCTCCCCGTCCCCTCCAAGACAGCATACAATCCAGTATAGGGTCTTCAAACACTTTCACATAAGACATTAGTCAGATTACAAAGGCCGATTGTACTAGATGGAATGAATGATAAAGAGGAAATAAAGGTGTTTTTTCTTTATTTTTAATATCCATTTCTGTTTTTTCTCTACTTATCTTCTCTCCCATTACTCTTTAGAGACAACATTTTTTATTTTACTTTTGTTAGTTTCTTCAGTGCTCATTTCATTCTTCCCTACTACCCCCCTGAAGGGAATGATGAGGTAGATTTTGGAATGTTTGCATTTATTTTTATAAAAGGACTCAAAACAAAGGTGGACAGAAGAGAACATAGAGCTCTTTTTTTTTTCAACCTCCAGTTTCTCATTGATTTAGTTAACACCTTTTCTGATTTTAAACCAGGTAAATAGAAGGATAATCATGGGTTATTCTGTGTGTGTGTGTGTGTGTGTGTGTGTGTGAGAGAGAGAGAGAGAGAGAGAGAGAGAGAGAGAGAGAATTTGTGATATGGGCAATACTGCATTATAGCAACTGGACAAAAATGTATTCATTTGCATCAGCAAGCCATGTTACAACTCTTTTAACTCATATTTTCACAACTACATATTTTCATCAACTACTGAAATATATATAGATTTAGAAAGTTTCTTTGGGTTTTGTATTCATAAATTTGATTTATTTTCAGATCAAAGCATGGCATCTTCCACCTGTAACCCTGCAGTGTTTAATTTCTACAATTACCTCAGGACACATCCACTTTTGCTGAGACGCCACTTTGGTTCTTCTGATGCATCTTCCACACAAATATGCTTAACAGGAGGGAGTGGATTAGCAGGAAAAATAAATTTAAGTGAAAGAAGATTGTTTTTCACTACTGCACATGCTCACTTAAAAGCTGGTTGTCCCATGTTGGCTTTAGAGGTATTATCAAAAATGCCTAAAGTCATCAAGAGGACAAAACATTTTTATAGAACTTGTAGCTTTCCAGATACCAGTAAAGATTGTTCTCCCTCTTCACCATTAAGGTTGGATACAAAGGATTGTAAATCATCTAGTATTGATTGGTCAGATTGTGTGCTAAATGGTTTGAGATCTTCTTCAGATGGTTTATCAGATAAACAATCAAATTCTACTCTTTCATTTGATTGGAGCCAACCAAGTGTTGTATTCCAGGATGAAACTTTAGACCTGAAGTGGGATAGTGATAATGATGAAGAAAATGAGGACACACCTCTTTCAATGAAGGAACTAAAAACATCACAGATAAAAGTAGATGAAAAGATAAATGAAACAAATTCCAGCTACACAGACTGTTACAGCACAGATGAAAATGACATCTTAAGTCCATCAGAGGATATCATTGCTGTACAGTTGAAATTTAGAGCATGTTTAAAGATTCTTACAATAGAATTGCGAACATTATCCACTGGCTATGAAATAGATGGTGGGAAATTGAGGTACCAGCTATACCACTGGCTTGAAAAAGAGGTGGTAGCTCTTCAGAAGGCTTGTGACTATTGTTCTGATGTGGAGGATGTACAGTCTGTATTTAGTGAAAATGTGGATGAAGTTGTATTAAATGAAAATACAAAAGATTTATTTGATCAACCAAAAGTTAATCAATTAAGAGAGAATTTCCAGAAAAGGCGACAATGGCTTTTGAAGTATCAGTCCCTTCTGAGGATGTTCCTTAGTTACTGTATACTACATGGGTCTCACGGTGGTGGCCTTGCCTCTGTGAGAATGGAATTGGTTCTACTTTTACAAGAATCTCAGCAGGTAAGTAACTATGTATCTAAGTGTGCATAAAAGACAGCTGAGTTTATTCTCCTTCTGTCTTAAAGGAATACATATTCTTTTTTTTTTTTATAACTGTGTCATACTTTGGTGTGGTTACATTTTGTGTGAAATAATTACATTTCAGTGCCAGTAACCCTAAGGATCTACTGAATATTGATTTCTTACTGTGAATACCATGGAAGTGTGAGCGAAGCCTTAAGTGTTTATTAGCACTGTGGAAGGCAACTTCTATACCATAGCAACAGTCACAGTAGCAACAGTTAAAATGAATGATTCTTAAATATATGTCTATGCAAAACACATTGCTAGATGCTGGGGCAGATAAAAAGATTGGATAACATACCCTCTTGGAACTACACATAGAAAGTTTTAACAAGAAGTGTTGTTTGATGTATAAGGGGTTAAGGTTGCTATCTACTGGGATGGAGATAAGTCAGCATGGTGGAAAAAATGGCATTGGTTAGACTTTAAAGGATGAATAGGAATTTTTCAGGCAATGAGAAGAAATACCCTCTTTTTTGTCTAGAATGGTCCAGAGATAAGTATGTCCTATACCTTAGCTGTAATATAGATTGTGTGAAGTAAAGTAATGAGACATGACTGAAAAGTAGTTTATACCAGATTGTAGAGGAGTTTTATTTAGTACAAGGCATAAAAATTTAAACTTTATTCATTGGGCAATAGGAGCTGCTGGAGAATTTTGAGCAGCAGAGGGACTTGACCAGCTTAATAAAGGCAGCCTTATGAGAAATGGCTTACTTATCAAGAGGGAGGAAAGAAAGTGTGGAAGTCCATTGAGGAACCAATTACAGTATTGTGGGTAAATGGAAATGAGGGGCTTGTACTAGGTTTGATGAGAGTGAGAGTAGAAAAGAGGTGAGAGATTTGATGTTGTGGGAGTGAAATTGACTGAATCTATGCTATCTGGGAGGAGGGAGAAAAAACAATCAAAACTTGGAGACTGACTCTTATTCAGTCTTAGAGAAGCCCTCAACTTTGTGTCATTTACAAATCTGAAAAGCATGCCATCTTTGATTTTATTTAAGTTATTGATAAAAATGTTAAACAACATATGCTAAGTACATATCCCTGGGACACTCCAGTGAAGCCTCCCTTTGACAGTTGCCGTCAAAGCATTCATTACTTTCTGAGTCTGTTTATTCAAGCTGATTCCAGATCTATCCAATTGTACTATTATTTGGCCCATATTTCTTCCTCTCTCTCTCTTTCTTGCTTTTGGAGACAGTCAATATTAAATGACTTGCCAAGGGTCACGAAGCTAGTCTCTGGGGCTGGATTTGGACTCAAGTCCTTCCCACTCCAAGGCCAGTGCTTGATCCACTGCTGTCTTTTTCCTAAGAATAACACAAATGCTTTATCATATTCTTGACTAAAATCTAGGTAAACTATCTGATTCTTCAGTCTACCACTGAAATAGCTATTGTCCATTTTAACTGGAGCAGCAGAGCTGCTTCAATATTAGGAAAACTATTGGCATAATTGAACAGATAAATAACAAAATCACTAGAAATAATGTGATTATATCAATAAATGCAGAAAAATTGGACAAATATAGCACCCATTTCAATCAAAAACATAGGAATAAAGGGAACTTTCCTTAAAATAATAAATAGTTTCTATCTAAAACCATCAGTAAGCATTATCGGTAATGGGGGTAAGCCAGAAGACTTCCTAGTAAGATTAGGGGTTAAGCAAGGATGACCATTAGCACTGCTATTATTCAATATTGTACTAGAAATGTTAGCTGTAGTATTAAGAGAAGAAAAGGAAATGGAAAGAATCTGAATAGTCAACAAGGAAACAAAACTGTCACTCTTTGAAGATGATAGAGAATCCTAGAGAATCAACTAAAAAACTAGTTGAAATAATAAACAATTTTAACAAATTGTAGGATATAAAATAAACCCAGACAAACCATCAGCATTTCTATATATTACCAACAAAGCCCAACAGCAAGAGATAGAAAGAGAAATTCTAATTAAAATAATTGTAGATAATAAAAAATACTTGGGAGTCTACCTGCCAAGACAAACCTAGGAACTATATGAACACAGCTACAAAAACATTTTTCACACAAATAAGGTCAGATCAAACCACTGGACAAATATCAATTGCTCATGGCCAAGCCAACATAATAAAAATAACAATTCTAACTAAATCAGTTTAATTTTTCAGTGCCATACCAAACTACCAAAATTTGTTTTATAGAGCTAGAAAAACTAATAACAAAATTCATCTGGAAAACAAAAAGTCAAGATTTGTCAAAGGAAGCAATGAAAAAAAATCACAAAGGAAGGAAGCTGCACCAGATCTAAAATTATATTATAAAGTGACAATTATCAAAACTATTTGATATTGGCAAAAAAATAGAGTGATGGATTAGTGGAATAGACTAGGCATACGAGACACAGTAGTAAATGACTATAGTCATCTAGTGATAAGCCCAAAGACCCCAGCTTCTGGGATAAGAACTCTCTATTTGACAAAAACTGCTGGTAAAACTTGACAATAGTATGGCAAAAAGGAAGCCCAATATCTTACACCATATACCAAGATAAGGTCAAAATGGGGTACCTGGATCTAAACATAAAGGTTGATACCTTAAGCAAATTAGGAAAGCAAGAAATTGTTTACCTGTCACATCTGTGAAGAAGGGAGTAATTTTTGACCAAGTGACAGAGTGCATTACAAGATATAAAATTAATAATTATGGTTATTACTAAATTTAAAAGGAAACCAATGCAAGCAAGATTAGAAGGAAGCAGAAAACTGAAACAATTTTATGCCAGGTGTCTCTGATAAAGGCCTCACTTCTCAAATATAGAGAACTGAGTCAGATTTATAAAAATATATGTCATTCTCCAATTTGATTAAGGGCCAAAGGATATGAACAGGCAGTTTTCAGATGAAGAAAACAAAGCTATCTATAGTCATGTGAATAAAATGCTCTAAATCACTATTGATTATAAAATGCAAAATAAAAACAACTCTGAGGTTCCACCTACCACCTCTCCAATTGGCTAATATAACAGAAAAGGAAAGTGATAAATGTTGAAGAGGATGTGGAAAAATGGGGGCACTTAATATATTGTTGGTGGAGTTGTGAGCTGATCCAGACATTCTGGAGAGCAATTTGGAACTATGCCCAATCACACTGTGCATACTCTGTAATCCAGCAATACCACTTATGATTTCTATCCCAAAGAGATCATAGGAAAAAGCAAAAATAACCTACATGCAAACATAGCCTACAAGCAAAAATATTAATAGCAGCTTTATACCCATTATTTAGGCAATGGCTGAACAAGTTGTGGAATATGAGTATAATGGAATACTATTTTGCTGTAAGAAATGATGAGCAGGTGGATTTCAGAAAAACCTAGAAAGACTCAAAATAACCGATATATAAAGTGAAGTGCGCAAAACCACGGTACTAGCAACACTATACACTGATTAACTATGAATGCTTTAGCTCAACTAAGCAATATATTGATCCATGACAATTCCAAAGTCCTCATGATGGAAAATGCTATCCACATCTAGAGAAATAACTGCATTTTAACTGGAGCATAAAATATTTTTGTTCATTTGCAAAAAATCACAAAAGGAGGGGTTGCATGAGAAATAGCTAATATGTTCAATAACAGAATCAGGTTTTCAAAAATATATGGACAAACTGGAAAAGTAGTCCAAAACACAACAATTAGTAGTCCAAATGACAACAATTTAAAATTCTTTCTCTTGGCCTAAAAAAGCCAATTGCACAAACAGACTGAGAACAGAGAAAGATTTAATGCTTTTTCTTGGTGCAAACTCAGTATGAATCATTAGTATGATGTAAAAATAAAGCAAGGTTGTTTATAAGTATACTACCCTGATCATGGGACATTATTATATATTGGTCAGAAGACTTCTGTATCATTATGTTCAGTTTAGAGCACTTCACTACCAGTATCTTAAAGAAAGTTAACTGAGATTGTGCAAAGCCATGTCACAAGAGGGTTAATTGGAAGAACTGGGGGATATCTTGCGTAGAAAGAACATTCAAAGGGAAGTTATGGAAAGAGGTAAAATTTAAAAGAAAGCACATTTTGGTTCATGATATGTATGTATGTATGTATATATATATATATGTATGTAAAGTTTGAATAATTACACTAGTTTGAAAGTGGAATGAGCTTCCATGTGTGATATTAAGATCCTCATTACTAGAAGTGTTGATACATCCCATGTATCAGAGGTATTGTAGAGAGAATCTTTGCTTTTAGTGGTAAGTTGAACTAAATTACCTATAAGTTCCTTTCTGAATAAATCTATAATCTCTTAAGTATGTTATTCTTTCTGGAGTTTATTCCAGTGAGCCACTATATTTCACTAATTAAATAGTATTATAAGATCTGTAATTGCTTGATTCATTTTTTTTTTTTTTAGGAAACATTGGAACCAATTTTTCCTGGCCCCCTGCCAGATCAAACCTCAATACCTCTTCTCTTTGCATGTACAGCCAGTGCCAAAACAGTAGTTGCCAATCCTCTATTGCACCTTAGTAATTTGACCCATGATATACTACATGCCATAATAAACCTTGATTCACCACCCCATCCTGACACCCAAAACAATAAAGTAAGTATACTTGGTTTAGCTTTTTGCCCTTTCTTTTCCCATGTGTATAAAACTACTATGCATGGAACACGATTATTTTTTCATAACTAATTTTATGTTATTTCAAATGAATATCTTTCTGATATAGACTTTCATCATTTTATGAACACAAATTTATGAGGAAGTAGGTATGTATTTCTCAGAAATAAAATTTAAATATTTATGAGACTCCTAGGCTATCCAACAACATCATATATGGAGTATCATTTTATGTTCATCATGTTACTGATTAGTATTTAGTAGTCTTTTGCTTTTTATCAATATTCCATTTTCATTGATAACAGGGAATAGCTTTCTATAAGCTTTACTATTTCTATCAATCAGAAGCTATGATTTATTTTAAATGATTTTCTTGAATGAGCTCTCTTACAGAAATAACTGTAGTATTTGTTTAAATGAACATGATGTTTAATTGGAAAAGGCATTTTTTTATGCAGTAGCATCACATTGAGTTTATTTCCTATTATCACAAAATGCACTATACATATTATGTGTGTATATATATATTTGGTAAATATGGTGATTTCCTTTTTGTCAATAAGAATTGGAGCTATATGCTGAGCAGTAGAATGTCTGGGTCAGAGGGTATGAACATTTTAATAATTTTATTTGAAAAATTCCAAATTCCATTCCACAACTCAATCAACAATCCATGATGTGATTGTCTTTCCACAACTCCTACAACTTTGACCATTCTGATTCTGTGTCATCTTTGCTGTTTGCTGAGGATAGCGTGAAACTTAAAGGTTATTTTGATTTGTATTTCTCCTGTCTACTGATTTCTAGCATTTTTTTCATATGGTTAAATTATTTCATTCTATATACTTTGAAAAGTTACATTTTGTGGGTTGGCTTTTTTTTTTCAGGTTTATGTAATGCATACTTTAGCAGCATCCCTCTCTGCTTGTATTTATCAGTGTCTTTGTGGTGGCCATAACTATAGGTAAATATTTTTTTTATTAATATTTAAAAATACTTTTATTCAGGAAAGGTTTGTTGCATTGTACTATTTTAAAATCCTATGTAAAAGCAAACAAAGCAATATTTTTTTTTTTAAAGCAATTGGGGTTAAGTAACTTGCTCAAGGTTACACGGCTAGTCATTATTATTATTTATGCGTGGGTGCTCATTTTCTGAGGCCGGATCTGATCTCAGGTCATCCCAACTCCGAGGCCGACGCTCTTACTGCGCCTCCTAGCCGCCCCTTTAGGGCAATTGGGGTTAAGTAACTTGCCCAAGGTTACACGGCTAGGTTTTTGTTTGTATGGATTAAGTGTCAGAGGCCGGCTCTCAACTCAGGTCCTTCTGATTCCAGGGCCGGCGCTCTATTCACTGCACCACCTAGCCGCCCCTTCAAAGCAATATTTTAATAAATAACCCTCTCAGAACTTTTTACCCATTAATTGAACATGAGTTTTGTCGTAAAGTCACATAAACTTGAATTCTGTCAGACTAAAAAAAGAAAAACAAGGCTAATGATTACAGTGGATAAATGGCATGTATATACTTCTTGTCACTTTAGTTGTGGTTTTGTTTTAAGGTTTGAGGTCATTCATTCTATGTTTTTAGATGCTGGCAAAGACCTTTGCCTTGGTGCTTGGATTTCTGTTACTAGTTGAAAATTTGGTAGCCAATATTTGATGGACAAAATTAAAAGCACAGTTTGACAACATTTAAGTTTGAACAAGCTAGATTTATGTAACTTTATGTAACTTCATAGTTACATAGGGCTAAAGCTAATCAGAAGTCTATACCAAGTCTGACATCAATATGTCCCTCAGGAGAGAGGGGTAATCAACAGGTGGCTTAAGGAGGGATTGGGCCTACAAGTGACTATTTCACTTCTAATATGGGTAAGATAGGAAGACACAACCTCAAAATAAATAAAATTTACAAGACTGAAACAAAGTTAACCTTTATAGTAAAAAAAAAAAACACACAATCTAACATCAAAATTTAACTAAAACTACATTTGTATTTGAAAGCCATTCTGGATATTAAAACTAAAATCAGGAAAATATTGCATTGGACCCTAATAATAATAATTACAGGTATTGAATTTTTCCATAGTTCATTGCAAACAAATCAGTTTACTGGAATGGTATACCAGACATTGCTGTTTCCTCACCGGCAGTCCTTGAAAACAACAAGCTTAGATGAAACAATAACTCCTAATACATCTCCAGCTCAATGGCCAGGTACAAGTTATTTATTTTAGATGTTTGGTAATCTAATCAATCTTTTGAACATTTAAAAAAATTTACTGCTGTCTTGTTCTTATGTCACTTATATGTTCTATACTATCGTCTCCTGTCTTTGTAATGAAGGCACATTTTCTCTTCTTCTGGTCCAAACTCAATTAGTATAACCATATACAATTCCTAAACTTTTAAAAATCTTATACTAAGTGCCAGATTTTTGGCCAAAAAAAAATGATTATCAAATACAAAAATGATCATTAAATATTATAACAGTACAGATAATAAAAACTATACAATCATTTAAACATTAATTTTTTTCCTTAATCATTTAGTTCAAAATATAGCAGTCAGCAATTTCATATTTGAATTTTAGTTATTCAGTTTTCTTAATAGCACCATTCCCTAATTGCTAGTATCTTCTAAATTCTTTTTCATAACAACATTTCTATACTTTTTTTCACTCTTCATGTTTGAAGTATTCTGGTGCATATATTATAAGATTGATCTATCTGAGGTTGTACACTGTCAGGAGTGATTTTCTTAATTGCTGAGAATCAGCTTAAGTTCTTTGACTTTTGACTAAAAACATCATGAGAGATTATTCTTTTTGTTGTTGCAGGAATTACTGCCCTTATTCGCCTTCTGAATTCTGCTGGGGAGGAAGCTCAGTCCGGGCTTACGGTTTTGCTTTGTGAGATTCTCACAGCAGTTTATCTTAGTCTCTTCATCCACGGTCTGGCAACACATTCTAGTAATGTGCTATTTCGGATTGTGGCCCACCCTCTAAATGAAAAAATGTGGTCTGCTGTGTTTGGTGGAGGAGCTCATATTCCTAGCAAAGAACAAACATCATCAAAAGCTGTGACTGGTTAGTTTTTGCTTTCTTTAATGCTGAGAGATTCACCCTGATTTTACATTTTGTGAATTATTCTGATTCCTTTATAAAGATAAAAGTATTAAATCATTGAGCCCATGTGACTTAGATTTAGTCACTGTTTAGAATCTGCTCTAAAGCAAATTCTTTTCGTTCAAGGGGACAAATTAATTTGAAGTGGGGAGAGCATTTCATATTAAGTGAGGACTCCTTGTGCTATTTTCAGTCCCCAAGCTTCTACTGCCATTAATGTGTTTAAACTCTTTTAGGATTAAGAATGTAAAAATATGATTTCCTCACCATTTATCAAAAATGTTTTAAATAGTTTCATAAACTGTAAGTATTGGCCTTATCTTCCACTACTGTAAATACAGACTTTCTTTTCTCTTTTGGCAGGAAGATACTTTTCTATGCCTAGTCCACACCAAGTAGTAGTGTTCTCCATGGAGTGTGTGGGGTTTTCCAAAGCTCTTACAGCCATCAGTTCTCATAACACTACCAGTCTTTCAGGCAAGATCTTAGATTCAGAAATAGGCTTTTTAGTTCAGTCTGCTGTATGTTTTGGTGGGGAGGGAGGTGGAGGGAAGGGATATGCTATTATTGCATTTGGCATTTATAGAAACTAGAGCTTCTCAAGAACATTCCCTTTCAGCAAGCCATGATCTTGATTATAAAAATCAATTAGCATTTTAACATGACTCCGTACTTTAATCTGTCTTCAGTTATTAATAAAGTATTCATTTGACTTTAAAGATTATGATCATGGCAAACAGTATGGCTTGAAATAATCAGAAGTGCATTTCAAATGAGGCTGCTTTTTCATATTATGGATATAGATATCAGGATTTTGGATTTCTAAGTGTTCATAATACCATCTAAAGTGAGTTAACATGATATTTGGTAAACAATATAATTGTTTATTGTAGTAAATGATATGCTAAAAAAATTTTAAGCTTAGTATACCAAATTTTACAGAACTGAATAGCAAAAAATAGAATCAAACTTCTCTTATACATGACTTTATTTTGGAATTTAGTGATCCATATATATCTTATTCTCTGTAGCATAATAATCTCCTGTTTCTAATCCCCCCCACCCTTTTCTACAGTTTTTATATTTAGAATAACTGAAATTTTTTAAATTACCTTATGACCACCTACAACACAAATGTCCTCTGTGGAGGAGAGAGACTTCTTCATGAAATTATTTTATGAAAATCAGTTATAACTACTATGTTATAAAGCTAATTATATATATTGAAACCAAACATTTCTGACTCCAAAGGAGAAGATAAGGTCAGGGGAATGTCAGGAGAGGGAGGCAAAGGAGAAGAAATTGTTGACAATGATTGGAGAAATTGTAAAAAGGGCAAAAGAATCAATTTGAGGAGAAATAATTTGAGAGGACTAAAGGAGAAGAGACCAGACTAGTGAGAAAGATCTGAGGCATAAATGAAGGAGCAGGAGGAAGACTTGAGCTCAAGAAGGTGGGGCAAGAATTGGTGCAACACCAGGTGATTGAGAACAGGAAAATGAAGACAGTTGTTGCTGTCAGGGGGGATATAAAAAGTCTGTTAAGTAGCAGAAGAGGTGAGGCAAATGACCATTGCTGAGTTTTAAATCCTTTACAGAAATTATACCATAAAAGCTCTACTGAATTGCCATTGACAAAGAAAATAAGATCTAAGACCTCACTTCCAAGTGTGAAGAGTAGGGAAAATTCTGTAATCCACCTACATTGTGTATTTGTATGTATTTGTGTATATACATGTATTCTATTTTTATTTCTGCAATAGCCAATAACTGCTTCTATACTCAAAAGTATAGGCTAGGTAGTCAGTTAACAAGCATTTATTATGTATTACCACATACTGTGGATTGGCTTCATACAGGTATTAGCTAATCTAAAATATTTATTATGGATTAGCTACTGTGCTAAACACTCGAGGCAAAAACCAGCCTTGGTTCTCAAGGAACTCAAGAAAAGCTCAAAAGGCTTGAGAAGGACTTTCTGCTTTCCATGTGGTCTGGGACAATGAATTGTTTCTTAATGACATATTTCAATGTGGAAACAAAGAAAAAGCGTCTGAAGCAGCATTGCTAATGATGGCAAAGCGACTATGGCTTGACGTAATCAGAAGTGCATTTCAGATGAGGCTACATCAAGAAGTTTTGAATATTGAAGCATGTGACACACAGGAGAAAGGGATGAGAAATCACTTATGACTTGGAACTAAGAAACACATTTGAGGTTTCTGAAGGAGTCTAGGTACTTGGTCATGGTGGTGGTAACTCATTGTGATACCCAGTTAATATTATTGTGCCAGCTAATTGTGGAGCTTATAACAACAGAGAATTTTCCCATCTTAGGGTATATATGCAAGGCATGACAGGGAAGTTCCTCACATTTACTGGTGATTAATACAGGCACAAATGATATAGCTAAAAGGAACCTAAAAAGCATTACTAATGATTAAGAAATCTTGTGCAAATTAAGACATTAGGGGCATAGATGATATTTTCATTGCTGCTTTCTATTTAAGGCAAGGGATTCAAAAGATAAAAGCAGATTTGGAAAGTAGACAGCTTGTTAAGAAGACCTGAGAATGGGAATTGGATTTCTGTACCATTGCCTTAAAATGTAGGAATGATAGATTTCTGGCAGGTAATGGAGTATGTGTAAGAAAGAATAGAGTGCATTTTTTTCCTAGACTTTTGTAGCTCTTATTAAAAAAGCTTTGGGCTGAAAAGGAAAGGAGAAGTCTACCTTAAGCCTATTCTGCCAAACTAGAAAGATTCCAGAGTGATTAGACATAATGTATGAAGAAGCAGCTGAGACACCCAAAAATTCACAGGTAACAAAATACAAGAAATGAGCCAGTGTTAAAAAAAAAACAACAACCTTGGCATCAGGTCCTTATACACATACGTACAAAGTATGGTTATCTGATAAGGTGAACTAGAGAACCTAACACAAATAAGCAAATTTAACATTACCCTTATCACTGAAATGTTGTTTGAGATCACCCAGGCTGGAATTAAATATGTTAGGGTAATATTAAATAATCAGAAAAATGGTACCAGTTGGGGAAGCATGATGGGAGAGCATTTCAATTAATTTCAGCAGATGTAGAATAAGGTATGACATTGCCACAAAAGTACAGCACATAAACAAAAAGGAAATAGATGAGTAGTTTCAGAATTAGATCTCAAGCCTAGCAGTACAATTGAGTAGTGATAGTGGACTGCAATTACCCTGGAATATGTTGGAACTCTTTTTCTCTGCCAGAAGCAGAGCAGATAATTTCTTCATTTCTCATAATAATTCCATCCTTCAGATCATGGCAGAACTAAGAAGAGTAAATTTTATTCTGGTTTTGACCAACAGGGAATGCTGAGGTAGAAATTATTATTTTTAGAGTTTTTGTTTTTTAAAAAAGAGAAGTGATAACAGTCTGTTACGTATTCTAAATTTTAGGAGAGATAATTTCAAAGAATTAGAAGGACGAGTAGAGTTCTGTATTGCTAGGGAATTCAGCTGGGGTAGGGAAAGAAGTGGGGTGGGATACAGAGAGAGTTCTGAATGTGAAACCACAAATGGGGCAATGGGGGAAACTCCAACAAGAAAGAAAAGGGAGAGTTGTCTTAAGAAGCCAGTGTAAGTGAATGGACCTTTATACATCCTGACAGCAACAGAGAACTTTATTTCCCTTCACTTAGTAACCTTTTATTCTACCAATTTGTTTTACTTTTCTTGACTTAATAATTACTTTCTTGACACCTCATACTTAGCTCATGTATTCCTTCTGCTCCAAAACAAGGGAAAAGAGAGGGACTAAAAGGATGTGATCAACAGTGATGAATCATTCTGAATGGTCAAATAACATGAGAATTCATAAAAAATTGTTGGATCTGGCATTAAGATCATTGGTCACTTTGGAGAAAGCAGGCTCATGTATGTGGTAAGGTCAAAAGCCATATCTCAGAGAGTTTAGAAGAGAAAGGAAATGTAGGCATATAGTAGGATAGATGGCTTTCTGAAGCTGATTAGGCAAAACTGGGGGGACAGATTTAGGATGATAACTAATAGGCATGGTAAGATCAAGCATTAATTAATTTATTTTAAAGATGAGAAATTCAGGTGTGTTTGTAGGCAGCAGGTAGATAGGGAGAGATAGGGAGCCAGTAGATAGGGAGCGATCTGAAGATGAAAGAGAGGGGAGGGAAATGATACTGCCTCTTATCTTCTGGGAAAGAAGGAAGTATATTCAAGGAAGGATGCATGTAGAGTGAGGGCTATGAGTTGGCAAGAAGGGCCACTTCTTTAGCAGAGATGAGAGTGAAATAGAAGAGAGTGGAGGAAGATGTTTGAGTGATTTGAGATAAGGAAAAAGATGGAAGAGAGTGTTCTTAGTAAATACAAGTTTTTTCAGTGAAGTATGAGGTGAGATCTCAGCAGAGAAGTAGGGGTGTTATGGGAGCCTTACAGATAAAAGGTCTAGAAAAGCATCTGAATGAGATAGTGAATAGATTAGGGAGGAGTAGAATGATTGTCTCACCATAGTGAGGGCTTAGTAGAAATTAGATAACATAAATTTGCAGTAGTTTCATCATTTTCACTAACTCTTCAGCAACACAATAATAGTATCAGAGGAGCAGTAGAAGGGTGTCATCTATGATAAAAACAAGGGGACAAGAAATTCAGTAGTAAAGGATACTGTAAAGTTCATCTGGTTCATCATGGGACAACATAGGGAAGAGAGGAGAGTACATACTTGGCTGTGGAAAGAACTGAGGAGAGGAAGGAAGGGAGGTTAGATCACAAATAGTCATAGAGGTTTGAAGGCACAGGAAAAGATGCAATGATAAAAGATTGTAATTGGATAGAGAAGTTTTAGAGTTGATATAAAGGGAAGTAAAGATCAAGGTCAGTGCTATAACCTTCTCTGTGTGAAGCTGAGGTAGAGTAGTTAGGTCACAGCTAAGTAGATTGAGCAGCTAAGTGTATTTGAGGGATCATCAGTATATATGCTGAAGTCTCCTGGTGTGAGAGTAGAACTTGTGAAGGGGAAAGCTGTGAGCTAAGCACTGAATTCATTGAGAAAGGAAGAAGGGGTTGATAAATAATAAGACAGCAATCTAGATTGGGTGATGAATTTGGATAGTGAGGACCTGAAAGGAAAAGAGGTTACTGAGTATTGGTGGTGGAAGGAAAGTCTGAAAGTGACAGTGAAGAGTTAAGAGTATTCTGACTGGGACTACTGAGGCTACCAGGGAATTAGTCATCTGTGACCATATACTGGGTCATAAATTCACAGAAATAGATAAAGATTATTTTCAGTTAGGTGGCACAGTGGATAGAGCCTGGAAAACTGGAAGACTCATCTTCATGAACTGGCAGATATTATTACTGAGCCATTATTGATGATCTCTGAGTGACTGTAGAGAATGGGAAGGTCAGTACAAATTGGGAGAAAGGCAAATTGCTTATTTTTAGAAAGTAGAAACATAATGGATTCTGGAAACTCTTGTCCACTTGGCTTAGATTCTGGGAAACATTCTAATGTATTATGAAGGACTGGTCAAAAAGGAAGTGGTGATTACAGAGAGCTATTATGGCTTTACCAAGGCTACCATTGGACTTAGCAGACTGAATTCATTTCTTTTTCTTTATTAAGTTATTAACTAAAGCCAGACCAGGAAAGCCTGGATTCCAAACTTATTGTGTGGCCAGGGGCAAGTAAAATGAGTTTAAGCTACATAAAAAGTGTTTTGCAAACCTTAAAAGTGCCATATAAATGCTAGCTATTAAGTCTTTTAACCTCTCTGAGCCCAAACCAGAAACATTTATCGTAAAATTTAATTTTTTTTTCAAATATCAAAAATCTGTTTTCCCCCTTTAGCCATGTAAGAAAACAAAACAAAAACAAACAAAAATCCCTCCCAAAAATAGTCAAGTAACATATTCCTGTGGTGGCCATGACCTTAAAAATATGTCTTATTATGTACTTTTCTTTGTCCTCTGATATTTTGGTTAGTTATTGTGCTGATCAGTATTTATGATTTTTTTCTTTGCAATACTGTAATCAGCAAACATTTTTAAACACCTACTACATGCCAGGCACTTTGTAAATATTAGGAATACAAAATACAAAAGTCTTGGCCCTCAAGGAGCCAACACATATAAATAAATATAAAATATATACAAAAATAATTAAAAGAGATTTTTGGTTGGGGGGAGTAACAGGGAGACTGGTAGCTCTGAGCTTCAGAAAAGGCTTTAAGTAGGAAGTAACATCTGAGCTTTGCTTTGAAGGGCTTTTGTATTCTAAGTGCAGAGTTGAGGATAATGCATTCCAAGCACAGGAACATCCAGTGCAAAGGTGTGAAGACAGTTTAATCAGTGCAATGTAGAAGAATATAGTGAAATAATACTGAAGTGGAAGTCGGGGAGTAAAGGAAAGAATGTCATTTGTGCCCATCAAAGTGCCAACATGGAAGAAAGAAAGAAGATGAACAACTCACCTCCTAAGGAAGTGAGCAAGGTGCATTCCACAGGGAAGTTGCCCCAGTGGTGTGCCATGGGAGATAGTCATAGAATGAGCAGTGTTTCTGTGTTGTTCACCTAAGTTTAAAAATTGAACTTGATAATCTCACAATGGAGGTCTCAGTTTGAAAATGGTCTGGAGATTAGAAGATTAATATGAGTTAGCTGTATTGGTGGCTACTGTGAACGTAATGCATTATGTCCAGGAGGGAAAGTATGAATGTCCTACTGCAACTCTGTCTTGGTCAGATCATATCTGCAATTGAGTGTTTGGTTCTAAGCAAGATATTGATAAACTAGAGAGGCCAGTTGGAGGATGGTAAAGGGCCTTGAGTTCATGCTAGTGATGACCCATTGAAGGAACTACGGATATATAGCCTAAAGAAGAGAAAATTTGGGGTGTGGAGAGAGGGTTGTTATGATTGTTTTCAGCACTTGAAAAGCATTTTTTTTTCCAGGAAGCAGATCTAGAAGAAACAAGAGGCAAAAATTAGGCTTAATTTTAGGAAAAACTTCGAGTCAATGAATTATTTAAAATTAGTGTAGTTTTCCTCCCACAGAGTGCTAAGTCCAATAAAGCTTGGATAACCATATCAGGCTTAAAGTACAATGGATTGATACTTGTCAAATATGTGTTCTGTGGTTCCTTCCTAATCTGGAAGTATGATTCTGTAACAGTACTTTTAGGATTATTGGCTTTCTAAGGACAAGAAGCCCAAGACTATGCTGAATGTTGTGGAAGTAAATTTCTAGAGCTGTTTGGAGTGGAAGAATATTACTACTTTCTTTTAGTGCCTGAAACCTGTCTTTCCTTAACATAGATCTGCTTGGCATTGTTATTATGATCTTTCTTCCAGACCCATACTCTTTGGTACAGTAAAAACAAACAAAAAGGGTGGGGCAGGGATGTTGTGTTTACTTTTTAATAGGACAGTGGTTAAGATTTTAAATCAAATTGATTTCTTTGGTTGATTTAAATACAATATATTCAGGCATTTGTCCCCTACAGCTATCTAAAAACAGTTAAGAAAAAAAAAAAAGCTGACCAAATGTTGGTAGGTTCAACCAACAGGCCAGTTCAGATTGAATAAAAGCAAATGTCTTAGCTGGCTGATGATGGATGTCTCTCAAAGCCAGGTGCCAAAGTCTAGAAGCATCGGAGAAAGAGTATGAAGAGAAGAGGGAAAGGAAGGAAGAAGGAAAGCAGTGAACAAGATGTAGTCAAGCTTAGAAGTAGTTGTGGGATTTGCCAGAACCCCACCCATTCCAATGGGAGAAATGGAAGTAGATAAAGGAGATAGCCACAAGAAAAAAGAGGGAAGAAATACTGTCTAAAAAATATAAGGGCAAAGAGATCTTTGAACCTCTTTGAAGATATCACCTGTGCCGCACTGAAGGCATGTCAGCTTTTATAGAACAGCACTCTGGGATGTTCTTTATGTCAAAAAGCAGTTGTGTGTACCTCAATTGCTTCTGAGGTAATTTTTTAATATTGTAGTATAGTACAATAATGTGCAAATTGAGGAATCAAGATAATTACAAAAACCTTAGTTTATATACTAATTATAGCTTGTCTATGATGGCAGTGCCTTTTATAAATATTGCTATACAAGCTTAGTATTTTAAAGTATTATTTAGATACCTGGATAACTGACATTTAGAGCATTACCTGCCACCGCCACATTGGGTAGCCCTCATGGTTTCTGGATTTTTAGTAAAATACAAAAAAAAATTTTTTTATTAAGTCTGAACCAATCAATGTCTCTTTTAAACATGAACTTTTCAAATAATTGGAGAGGAATTGAAAAGTAACTAGTAATCATCTTCCTTGATTCAATAAATCAGTTTACTTTCTCTTTCTGTTTACTTCTCAACTTTTACCTTACAAATTAAAATAGGACATTTTTCTTTAATATTATCATATGTTAAATGCCATTAGCTGCTTTTTGAGGGTATAAAATGTAAACCTAATTTGATTAAGAAAAGTTTGGATTATTTTAATATATACTGCTTTTGTGGATTAGGAAAAAAAATTACAACTATTGGTCATGCAAAATCTTGAAATTTCCCATTTTTTTTTCAGTGTTTCTTTAACATTACCATTTTTGAGTAATGAAAGTTCTGAGATTAGCTAAATCTTATGGTGCAGGTCTGTTTTTGGGGGGATTATGTAACAGTTGAATTTTTATCATATCTTTTACTACAATGGCTACTTTGTTTGATAATGGACATTACCTGAGTAGTAATATTCTCATAAAATGCTTAAGTTTGCTTCTAGTAAAAATTAGAAATCCATCATTTTTCCTTAAATCCAGTTTATCTTTTTTGCTTAAAAAACAAAACCACAAAAGCACTTTTCATTATTTCAACATTTTATTATACATATTAACAAAAATATTTGAATTTCATATTATTGGATCCCTTTAAAAATGTGTAAATTTGATTGTGATGCTTTGATCTACCCAGTGAATGAAATTCAAAACAAATACTGTATTGCTCTTTGTGGTATGCATGTCATTTGTTGGAATGCTGTTGGAATGTCAGCGAAGTCCTTTGAAATATGCTTGCTTCATGTTTAGTATTTTATCTCTCTCAAAATACAGAACTGTAAATCCAGATGTTTTTATTCATAGCAATTTGTGAAGATTTTTAAAATTAAATACTCAATATTATTGATAGAAGTCTTACAACAACAAAAAATTTCCAGAACAGAAGATGGAATACTTTGACCTATTTTGTTAGCTGTCTACATTATTTAAATTTCCAAAAATTATAGTTAACAGTAGATTTATACTTTAAACCTATGATTTTTTTTGACTGTAGAATTCATTTTTTTAAAAAGCTTTTCAGCTGTGAAATTTTACCGTAGCGTGAAACTGGGTAAACAATCTTGATTAACTGAGTGACTCCGTTAATTTTTTGCTTTAAAAATTAATTTTTAAATCCTTTTCAAATTCTCTTCCTTCCGTCGCCCCTTCCCTAACCTACTGAGATGGCAATAAATACAATACCCATTATACATATGAAACACAAAAATATTCTACATTAGCCATTTTTGGAGGGGAAAACAAGAAAAATAAATATACTTCAGTCTGCACTGAGTTTTATCAGTTTTGTCTCTACAAGTGGATAGCATATTTTATTATAAATCCTTTGAAATTGCCATGGATCATTGTACTAATCAGATTAGCCAAGCTTTTCACAGTTAATTGTCATTGCAATATTGCTGTTATTATGTACAATGTTCACCTAGTTCTGTTTCACTTTGCATCAGTTCATGTAAGTCTTTGAAGGTTCTTCCTGAAACCATCCCTTTTATCATTTTTCTTATAGCACAATAGTATTACATCATAATCATTCATATAAATACACACACCCACACACACCACAAGTTGTTCAGCCATTCCTCAGTTGATGAGCATCCCCTCAATTTCCACTTCTTTGCTACCACAAAAAGAGTTGCTGTAAATGTTTTTGTACATATGGGTCCTATTCCTTTTTCTTTGATCTCTGTGTGAGTAGTGACTATGATGCCACTATGTTATATGCAAATTACAGCGCATTTTGTTTTGTAATAATACCTACTGGCTTTAACAGTTCAGTTGTTGAGGGATTGTTGAGGTGTATGAACCCACAGAAAATTACAAATGCAGCTGAATTTGATTTTTTTAAAAGGAAAAATATAAAATATCCTATTCATTTATTTTTAAAATTAAAAATAGGGAAGATACAACTGTATCATAAATCATTAAATAATATTTAAACCAGTTCTGAATGACTCCCATTTAAAGGAGAATGCTTTCCCAACAATCATATTCCAGTATCTTTTATTTGGAGGTGAGCCTGGGTTCCTGAAGATTGTTAGCTGAAACAAATTCTACCAAATCAGTAGGACATTGGGTATGAACCTAGGAACAAGTGACCATATGGAGAATAGCATAACCAATTTCATAGGGGCTTATCATTAGAGGCAGTGGGGAGGGAGAGAGGGAAGACAGAAACATGTCTCCTAAGAGTTGAATACTACATTAGCGGAAGGAGTCTCCTAAAACTGTTTCCTAAGGGTTAAATACTACATTAATGAGTGGAGGGAATACCCATATTGAAACTATAGATCTTTTGAAGATTTTAAAGGAGTTAAAGAGAAATAAAAGAGTAGAAGGGCTAAATAGATAGAGACGCTTAGAGGGACAGAAAGATAAGGAAAGAGTGGAGGCATATGCATGCAGGGAAAAGATGTACAATAGGAACAAATTTTGATTGTGCTATAGTCTGACCAGAATTCTAGCCTCTTGTTTTAAAGACAAAGCTGTGTTGTTAGTTTATAATGAGAGGCATAAATAAAGATGTATTGACTTTAACTCATGCTATGAAGATTTCTTATTATGTTGGAAAGAAATTGTCTCAGACCAAGCTTGGAAGTATTAGTAGTAAAGACGGCATTTGTATATTCTTGTATTATTCACTCCCATTATTCTTCAGGACATGGATAGATCTGCCCTCTCAAAAGGAAGTATACCACGTTAGGACATAGTGAAAAGGCCACAAGCATTGTGAAATTTCTTGTTGCTTTCAAGAGTCATTAACCTTACCCAATCTAATGCTATCCATAGCATTCTTTTATAGCTAGTTTTACTGTGATCTAAAGTAAAATACTGTCTGTGACTACTTACTTCTGTGAAATGCACGTCAATTAGAGTTCAAAGCAGAGGGAAAGCTATAGTGAGCTCTTGGTGTCATTTAATAAACAGCCAAACAGAAAAGGTGCTCCTAAGAACACGCGTGCTTGTTTCTTAATTACACACAGAACCAAATTTTTTTCTAGAAATTTGGTGAGAGTTTGGTATTTTGTGAAGAACTTTTGTCTTTATTGTGCCTAACAGGGCATTAAATGTAGCAGTAAATGTTGAATTGTTGAATCTGTCTTTGGAGAAAGGATATAGATATACCGTCATATTCTGTGCTCCCATTCACCAAGAACTCTTGCCCTTTCCTGTTGCTTTGAAAGCTAGGTGTAAACCTGAAGATAAATTTAAAAACAAGATAGCTCCTGAACCTAGTTAATTATCAGTTCATTTTTTCAGGTAACTTTACTTATTTGTATAATCCTAAGCTTGGGTAGACATTACAGTTCCCCCAAACCTGTGTAGTATTCAACTTTGTTTTGGATTCTCAGTAGCCTACTCTAAGGTGTGAAATTCCAGTCTGGCTTTAGAATTATAAATAGCATTTCACTATTTTGGTAATTTAATACTTAAAGGATCTGTAATTTAATTGGGGTTGGTACTCCATTTGTTGCAAAACCTTTATAAATGGTCTTTAACTGTTGCTATGGCCATTGCCTTGATGAGCTTCTGTGAATTCAACTTCATTGGTCTGGTCTTTGGACAAAAGACACATTATCCACAGTTAGGTTTGTATCTGACACCTTTACAGTTTGTTAAGACGTGTCAGAAATCGAGAGTCACCTCCATTTCACTATAAGGCATCAGAGAAAGATGTAGAACTTAGCTCTATAACAGCATTTTAGTTTTTTCAGGTCAGAACACATATTTAATATTGTGAGGCATATGGTCTTTTTCAGAAATTAAATGTCACATATTTAATGTGATATATTAAATGTCACAAGTATCAGTTCATTACTAGTCTTTTGAGAATTCTGCCTTTTTGTAACTCTTAAGTGATAGAATAAGTTTTTCTTTGGCAATCAGAAGAAAAAGAGAAAAACTATGCTTTATTGTTTGCCTCTTCCTAATTTGGATCTCTTCTAATTCATCATTAAAATGAAGAGGATGAAACAGACAATTGCAAATACCTATTTCAGCACTGAAATTCTATGATTGTTCTCTTCCCAAAATGTTTTGTGTTAAATTTGTTTACCAAAAACGTATTAGATCATTTTGGCGGGGGGGTGGCTAGGTAACACAGTGAGTAAGAGTGCGGGCCTAGAGTCGGGAGGATCCGGGATTAGTTCTAGTCTCAGATATTTAACACACACATGTACACAAAAACTGACTGTGTAACCTTGGGCAAGTTATTTAACCCCAATTGCTTTAAAAAAAAATCATTTTGGGGAGTAATTTTGGAAATTTTCAACTATCCTTAGACCATATCAAATTATTCCATTTTCTTTTATTCAGTCTCTTTTCTGATTCAGCATTGTATAGCTGGATTCACAGGCTGTATTTTGAATTGCTTACTCTTAAAATAAGTAAACAACAAAACATCTTCCTAAATTTACCTTCTAACATGTACTTTCAACTTTTTTTTGTTATTACATTTTAATGGTGAAGAAAAATGTATGTCGATATCGTTGTTGACAAAAGTTAAATTTTGTCAATGATTTTTTTATGTCTGTCTCTATATCCATTAAAAAGCAGTCATTTATAAAAACAGGTATTCTTTTTTATATAATATTAGGTCTTAAGGATAACTATTTTGAGAAGGTAAAGAACATTTTCAAATTATAACTATGCATTAACAAATTAAAATCTGGCAAAACTGTTTTGGAATATATTTAAATATGTCCAGAAGAAGTTGGTACTTTTGATTATTTGAACCTTTTAAGCCAAAAGTTAACTTACCAAATTAGGCAAAAACATAAAAATAAACATTTTAAAATATCTTTCTGATTATTTAAAAGAAAATTAATGATAACATTTAGCTTTTGTACTTAGTGCCACAATACTAATTATATATTTTCCCTCTTAATTTCCTAAGTTTTTTAATAATCATGTTAAAAGTTAATGAGTTTTGCTTAAAAATGCATGTGCATGCTATTTTGCTAGTTGATCATCTCTAAACAATAAAATATAGAATAATTATGTTACAGCACAAATATCTACATCCTATTCAAAGGTAAGTTAACTAATTGACATAAAAAGGAAATCATTTTACAGTGATATGGAATGATTGTCACTTTTTGGTCATCTGCTTTTTATGACATTCATGATTGGCTAGTAGATTTTGATGAAATTTATTATAAAATATTTTTTAAGTAACAAAATATATTTAAATGAGTGGAAAAATAAATTATGTAAAGTTTTTACAATACAGACTATCTTTAACACTTAGGTAACACCAATAACTAGCGATTCGTATTTTCCCTTCCCTGGCTCTTATTTTTGATCAAGCACATTAATTTTTATAGTTTTCATCTTATTTTGCTATTTTCCATATTTGCTAATGAGAAACATAACTTTTGGACATAAGACCAAGAAGTTACTTAAATCCCCCAGTGAATTTTTACCTTGAATATACATTAAGTTGACTCCATCAACTCCTCAGGTAAAGATGGGGGATTCCTTGTAGTAGTAAGGTTTTTCCTAGCTACCTTTAGTTAAAAAGAAATCCTAATCCTGCATTGGTGATTTCTAAAGATCCTAGGAATATAAGAATGATGACAAAATTCTCATGAAAGTTGGTTTTTTACCCCTTTCATTTTTCCCTTTCTGTTTACTTAATTAAATAATATGAAGGTTTTTGCCACTTGTACTTACTCTTGTTTTTGTTGGAAATAAAATAAATTTTCATGCTAAGTAGAAATAAACTGTAAATCTTATTGAACATGAAAACTGTATTTCTTCTTTACTAATAATCTTTTTTTCCCTTAATTTCGTTTAGTTTCTTCTCCAGTTGAAGATGGTGAAAAACAGCACAAACGATCTAGGCCATCAAAAACATCTCCCAAAGAGTGCCTTCCACAGAACTCATCCTCACCTATAGGAGACCAAGAGTCTTTTACTTATAAGGAAAAATTTATTCCTCCTGAGCTTAGTATCTGGGATTATTTCATAGCAAAGGTACCTAATGTGATCATGAAGTATTTGTGTATTCATTTAAAAACAAGATTCCATTTGCTTCTGTCTTTAAATATTTTTTCAGAACACTTTTTGAAAGGTAGTTTTGATTAATGGAGCATGATCACTTTATAAACTCCTTAAACCTTTTTATAAAAGCCAATACTTTAATGAATTAGAACTTTAGAGATTTCAGAAGGGGGAGTTTATACTTTGATATAAAAAGGATATAGCACATATACATCATATAAGTGGAGAAAGCAAAGAGAAGAAGGTAGATGAGATGTCAAGGGTATAGAGTGATCAAAAACTGAAAAGAGAAGACTAATACTAATATATGAAATTTTCAGAGACCAAGGCTTCAGTAATGGGAGGAAGGAAGGAAATTGCATTAATTAAGCTTTTACTGTGTGCCAGGCACTGTTCTCATGGGTATTGTCCTAGAAGAAAAGTTGGATGCTTCAGTTTAAGTGTGAAAGGACTCATGGACTGATTTCTTTGGTCTTTGCAATTTTTGTTGCAGCCTATTCCCAGAGATGCAGGAGTAATGTTATAACATAGACCACCCAAGGGGCACTTATCAAAGATAATACTTCTGACTTACCTGCTCTAGAATAGAAGGACCATTGGAGAACCAAATCAACCAGTCAGTGAACATTCATTAAGTGCCTCCTATATGTTAAGCACTATGCTAACGCTGGAGATACAAAAGGGAGCAAATGACTGGTCTCTACCCTCAAGGAGATTACAGTCTAATGGGTGAGACAGCATGCAAACAAATATATACAAAATAAACCATGTACAGGATAATTAGGAAATAATTAACAGAGGGGAGAGAATAAGGAGGTTTTGAGGAAGATGAGGAAGACTTCCTATAGCCAGTTGAATTTTAATTGGCACTTAAAGGAAGCCAAGGAGGTCAGTATCCAGAGCAGGTAGAGGGGAGAGCAGAAAATGCCTGGAGCTGAGAGAAGGACTTTTTTATTTGTGGAACAGCCAGGAGGGCAGTCACTGGATCAAAGAATATGTGTTGGGGATTAAGGTGTAAGAAGACTAGAAAGGTAGGTAGGAGCTAGGTTATCAAGGCCTTCATTTTGTATTTGTTTCTTGAGGCAGTGGTGAGCCACTGAAGTTTTTACAGAGCAGGGTGACATGATTATAACCTGTCTTAGGAAAATCACTTTTGTGGTTTGGAGGAAGATGGATTGGAGTGGGAAGAAACTTGAGGCAGGTAGACCTACCCATAATGCAATAATCAAGATATGAATCTATGAAGACCTGTACTAGAGTGGTGACACAGTGTCAGAGGCAAGAAGGCTTGTGTTTAAGAGATGTTGCTAAGGTGAAATTGGCAAACCTTGGCAACAGCTTGAGTATTAGAAAGGGGTGAGGGTTTATGGAGAGACAGTGATGAATCCAGGATGACTTCTAGGTTGCAAGCCCTGAGGGACTTGGGAAGGGTTTAGGGAGAAAGATAATGAATGCTGTTTTGGACATATTGAGTTTATGATATATCCTGGCTATCCAGTTCAAGACTGAGTCTGAAAGGCAGTTGGAGATGGAAGATTGGAGGTCAGAAAAGAATTTGGGGCAGGATAGGTGGATTTGAGAGTCATCAGCATAGAAATGGTAATTAAATCCATGGGAGCTGATGGGATACCAAGTGAAGTGTATAGAAGGAGAAGAGAAGCTAACCTAGGACAGAACCCTGAGGGACCTTTTTGGCTAGAGAGCACGATATGGATGAGGATCCAGCAAGGGAGACAGAAAGGTCTGTCACTCATGGAGGAGAACTAGGAGAGAACGGTATTGAGAGAAGAGAGCATCAAGGAGGAGAAAGTGCTCAACACTGTCAAAGGCTACAGAGACATGGAAGAGAAGGAGGATTGAGAAAAGGCCTTACTGAGGAGAGAGCAGTTTCAGTTGAAATATTGAGGTGGGAAGCCATATTGTAAGAGATTAAGAAGGAAATGAGAGGACAAAAAGTGGAGGCTCCTATTATAGACGGCCTTTTTGAGGTTTAGCTACAAATGGCAGAGGAAGTAATGAGGGAGTGGAAGGATCACATGAAAAAGAACCCAGGAAGCGTTTCAGGTCCACTGTGGTTCTGTTTTGGAAACACATGAATTGCTTGGTACACCACTATGCCAAAGCATGAAGAACAACGGAACAAAAAGCATTTATTAAGTTTTATGTGCCAGGCACTATGTACTGATGTTGGCTAGGTTCATGTGACCAGTGCTCTTAACACACTGACGTCTCCATTTCAGTAGGATTCACAGATGTCTTTCTGCTCCCTCTGTTGCTTGTACCATCCCAGAGTCAGAATATCCTTTGAATGCTGTAAATAGAAGTGCCTATAGAAATGTTTTTTAAGTGACATAAAATACAACTGTTTGGATATGTATTTGGATGTCTTGGTTAACATGTTTGGATTATGAATTCTATAAAATTTTATTTTAGCCTTTTTTACCACCTTCCCAAAGTAGAGCAGAATATGATTCAGAAGAGAGTCAGGAAAGTGGTGATGATGAGGATGAGGATGGTGATGAAGATGTTTTAACTTCAAATTATCAACTCCAAGAGCATGCTAATTCAAATTCATACAGGTATAAAATACGTATTTTAAGTTTCTTTGGGACATTTTTGTTTCTAAAGAATTTCAAATACTTGACCATTTATGTTAGATTTTTAATCTATATACAACATTATAGGAAAACTAGTTAGTTTTATATTTCTGCCTCTGCTTTTCAATGTTTGGGCCCTCAGTTCCTTGTAATCTGCCTTTTATCCTCTATTACTCATTCTATTGAAACTACTCTGCCTAGCCTCTAGAAAATTTTATGGTGTCGCTTATCATAACATCTTTTACTATTAACCATGCCCTTTTAATATCAATTTAATCCTAAAGAGACTGAGACACCCAGATCTTGACTGTTTTCCTTCCTGTCTTATTTTTTACTTTGTCTCCATTCCATCCCTCCTTCTACTGCCATCAATTAAACGTGGGCCTTCTCTCAGTGGTGAATTCCTTTATTCCTATAACTTTTATCATTTTTTTCTATGCAAATGATTTATCTATAGGTCCAGACCTGACCTATGCTGAGCTCCATTCTCACATTTCTATCTAGTTGCTATATATCTCTACCTGTATCAATAACTCAAATTATCATTTCCTAAACTGAATTTATCTTCCTCCTTATCTTGCACCCAGCTGCAAAATTTGACCCTCTTCTAGTAGCTACTTCTGTGATATTCCTTGGATAAATTGCCATCACTGAGTCTACTTTATTGTATCATTATCTCTTGTCTAGTTGCCCTACTGGTAGTTTCCCTCCTCTCCTGTCTGTTCTTCACACTGTTCACAGAGTGAACTTCTTAATGCACAGGTCTCATTTGCACCTCAGAAACCTTTGGTGGTGCCCCTTATCAAGTAAAATACAAACACATTAGACTGACTTTTAAGGGTATCCTGAGGAGATGAGCTTCTCTCTAATGTCTAGATAAAGTTGTAGGTATAACCATTTACTTCAAGTAAAATAGATGCCTATTTAGATTGCTCTGGTAGATTATTCAGACTTGTACAATCAATTTCCTCTGCGTACTTCAAGTGGGGTGTCACAGGAAATCATAAGAATTTACTAGAATAATGAAGCTAGGGCATTTGTATGTTGAAATCATCTAGTTTCAGGGTAAGAGTGGGAGAAGAGAAACAAAGGTAAAATGAGGATTATAATTCTTAATATGGTTTTGAATAATAATACATTTGAATTATTTTGTAAATTGATTTATAAAATCAGAATTTATTTTATTTCTCTATGCATCTTGAAAATCAATAGGATATTTTTTTCAACTAAAACACCAGTGACATATTTAAAAGCATAGATTAATTAGTCAAAAAGGATATTTTAACCAGGTCCTGAATTCTGGGTGCTGGGATACAAAAAGAAAAATGGAATAGTCCTTGTGCTTGATGAGCTTAAATAAAGGGGAAGGCTCCTAGGTTCTCAAACTACTCTTTCCTGGACTCCCCATTTAACAGAAACTTTTCTACAGAGTTACCAGTGGTCTCTTAATTGCAAATCTGATCGTGTTTTCACAAGTCTTCATTGATGTTTCTGCAGTTGACCTGTTAGATCACCCTTCTCTCCTCTGTTGGTTGTCCTCAGATTGCTTTCCCTTAATTTTCTTACTACCTTTCTAACTATTCCTCAGTCTCCTTCATTAAATCATCACCCACATCACATGCCATAAAGTTTGAGTTTGCCACAAGGTTCTGTCTTGGGCCTTCTTCCCTTTGCATATTCTCACTTGGTGACTTCATAACCCCAGTGGTTTTAATTGTCTCTCAATGCAGATCTACATACTCAGTCCTATTTTTTCTTCTCAACTCCAGTCTTACATCCAGTGCTAGTAAATGTCTGACACCTAGCTTCTACCTAAACCCATCCCCTCCTCTAGCCCCCGGTACACAACACACTGTATTAAAACTGTAGAATCAACAATAAAACAAGCTGACTCCAGCACACCCCTGCCTATCACACCCCCTATCACAATTGTTTTTTTTGATATTTTAAACTAGTTGTCTTATAGACATTGCAAACCTAAAGTGTCCAAAAGGATATTCATTACTTTTACCCTACAAATCCATTCTTCAGAATTTCTCTGTTTTTCTTGAGAGTACTAACATCCTTATTATCCAGTCTCAAACTTGGCTTTATTCTTTACTCTTAATTTTCTCTCACCCCTTGCATACACTTAAGTTGCTAAATCTTCTTATTTCTACCTCCACAACATCTTTCATATCTATTCCCTTTTCTCTACTCAACAATTACACCCCCACTTTCCCCTTCTCACCACCACCCATTTAATCCTAAGAGACTGAGATTCAGTTCAAGGCCCTATCAACTGTGAGCTGTCAGTCTCAAGTCTTTCCTCTCTACACTTCATCCTTTATATAGCTGCTAAAGTGATTTTCCTAAAACAGGTCTGACCAAGTCACTCATTAAATTACAGTGGCTCCCTATTTTCTCCATGATTAGCTCTTATTCCATTATTATCTCATTCTTTTTAAATGGTTGTATTTTATCTAAGCTTTATTATTATTAGTGTAATTTTACATTTACATAATAAATAAGCACATATATATTGGGATTATATTAGCAATAGGTATGCTCTCAAAAAAATTTGAATTCCATTAGACCAGATGAGCTCTAATATCCCTTCCAGCTCAAAGATCATAAAATCATCAAAAGAGGGTTGTTGTTTTTTTTTTTTTCTGGCCACAGTAACATATGAAAGAAACAAAAATATAAAGCAACCGTTATTCTTATGTGGCTATCTTTTGCAGTGATAAGTGGCACAATGTTGGAGATGAGGGCAAAAAAGGTCTAAGAATCTCACAGTTCTTAGAACCACAAGGAAAGGACATGGACAGAAATTGCAAAGGATAGGAAGTCTGTGAAGGGATTCAAATCTGCACCAGGGGTAGGAGTACTCAATCAATGATAAGAGAAATCCATCCATAGACCCTGAGAACAGCTGATCAGTCTAACTTACAGGTTTTTAACTTGGTATCTGAGAAGTCTGATAATTTGGTTTTTTTACATTTTAATGACTGTATTTCAATATAACTGTTTTGCTTTGTAATTCTATGTATTTTAAAAATACATTTAAACATTATTCTTAGAAGGTGACCAGAGGCTTCACCATACTGAATCTGGGTCTATAACATAAAAAAAAGATTAAGAAATTCTGGTCTAATCAATTTATCTTTATATACATTCATTAAGTGCTTACTATGTGTAATACGCAAGACAGGCATACAAAGACAAAATCAAAAACAAAATAGTCCCTGCCCTTGAGATCACAAGATATCGATCAAGTTTCCCTTACCCTTTTGTTTCTATACTAGAAAGATCATTAGTCATTCTTTTTTGGAATCTGTTTTGTCTCATTAATGATTTTTGTTGCCTTCTATAAATTCTTAGAAAAATTTGTCTTTAGAATATACTCACAACGTGATGACCAAAAATGGACATGATATAAGAAAGAAATAATGTGTTATAGTGGCCAGAATGTTAAATTTATATTCGGGGAACTTGGTTTCAAATCCTAACCCTACCACTTAAACCATTATGATCTTTAACTCATTTAACCTTTCTGAAGCTCTTGTTGGTTGTTACCTATAAAATGAGGTGGTTGTCTGGATAAAGATTCCTTTTAGTTCTAAATCTATAATTCTATGATCAATTCTTCTGATCTTTAGTAGAGTTTTGGGATTTGGGGCATTCGTTAATCCACCTCTCTCATTTTATAGGTCACAATACTGAAATGAAATTATTTAAGTCATATGCGTAACTAGTTGCATTGAATGTTACAATGGACATTTAGATTTAAAGTCAGCCTTATATGAGGGAAAACAAACATTTTTATGTTATAAATTTGTAAAGTGAGTACACCTACTACCAAAATTTTACATTTTAAAAGCTGTCTTAAAAAGCAGTAGAAATTAAAACATATTACAAATACAGGATTGAAAAGATTAGATAAAAATGAGAAACCTTAGATTTATATTTTACAATAATTAGAATTGCTGTGGTTTATTTGAACCTCAGAGACATACCTTTAGTGATTACTAAGAAATGACTGGGATTGTGAATTTGGTGAGACATAGATGGAGAACCAGAACAATGTAGTGTCACGGAAGTCAAGGAAAGAAATTGAGAAAACCCTCTCTCTCTATATATATCTTCTAATGGGAGCTGGTCCCTACTTAAACAGTTGGAGGAGGCAGAGGACCCTTCCTGATAATGCCTAGCATTTTAACGGGAGCAATATATTATTTTCAAGAAATAATCTAAAATTACATCTGTAAAATGACTAGGTTGTATTTAGTGGTCTCTGAGATCCCTTTCAACCCTAGATCTGTGAACCTAAGTTTTTTAATTTTTTTTTCCTGCAGTTGAAAATTTTTCTTAGTGCAGTCTAAAAACTAATTTCATGATCCATGGCCCAGCTGAATTATTTTAATGTAAGATGTCTAAATGAAGTCTGCAATCATAGGACCTAAAACTGCTTTTCTGGGTTGACCAAAGAATGTCTTTTTCTCTTCCTGATTTATAGGTTTATAACAATTACCTGCCAATATATGAACCTTTATATTCTCTTTCTTTTATTTATATTCAGACCATTTTCTTCTAATATGTGCAAATGTAACTGATGTGCAAGGTGTTTTTTTTTTTTTAACAATATTTTATTTCCAGAAATACTTAATCTTTCTAATCCAACACTATGGTGATGAGTGATATTTTATTAATATTATGACCTTGAGCCTCGACCTCTAATTACTTAGACTTATTTCCCTTTCTCCTTACTTTTAAATAAGAGAGAACCATGTATTTTCCATTTCATTTTTTATTATTGTAATTTTGTCTTTTGGGACTTTTTTTGGTCCAGTAACTGTGACTTAACTGATTTAGGGAACTCATGGTGAGCTGCCTCTAATAATGCAGATCATTAACTGTTCTGCAATGTATATAGTCTTAGGGAGTTGCCAAAGCTACTTGGAGAGTAAATGACTTCCTCAAGGTCACACAGCCTTTTTGTTTGAGACAGGGTTAAAATCTAGGTATTCTTGACTCCAAGGATGGCTCTTTGCCCACTGTACAATGCTGCTTCTCTCGTTCTCTCCCAGATAACATATTTCTAGTTAATTTATTCTCATCAAACCTAGTTAAACCAATTCTTTTTGCTGCTAAAGAAATTCAACCTTCATAGGAAAGTTAAAAACAAGATAGATGAGAACAGATTAAGATTGATATGATACTGTGTTAGAAGAAACAAGTGGCAGGCACAGTTTTAACTAAAAAGAGAGAATCTTGTCAATGTATTCTAAAATTATAAATACATTTATAAATAATTCGCTGGTATTATTTCTAGTTGGTCATTGATGCGATTGGCTATGGTGCAGTTGGTGCTGCATAATTTGAAGACATTCTACCCATTGGCTGGTCATGATCTTTCAGGTAATAAATACTTTAATATCAATTACTGTCTTTACTTGAATTGATTAGAGCCTTTCTGATGAACAGAATAATTAATAGTATTTTTAGATCCATCTTAGCAGACTTTTTAACCGTTTGATGAATATTCCCGAAATTTTATGTTTGTATGAGTATTTATTTTTATAAATTTATATGAGTATTATTTGTATGAGTAATTATATCGAGACCTATTTAATTACTTATGAATTCAATTCTTGCTATATACAAAACACTGCAAAGTACTAGGAGAGATGCAGAAATAATTTTGATACAAAATCTGGAGTTTACAGTCTAGGAGAGAAAAACAACTTAGAAATAACGTATATGACATAGCTGATGAAAGCACATACATAGTGTTATTCAACGTCTAAGGAAAAAAAGATAATTTTTGACTAGAGAGTTTGTTTTTAACAAGGTAGAAGGAAGAATCCATTTTGGGAAAATAAGAGTTAAGTCTTAGAATGTCCTTTATGAGTTGTCAGGAGGATGTCCAAATGGATGTAGACTGTGGGCACTGGAAAATATAAGAGAGCTAAAGACAAAGGTATGTCTGGTGATAAAGATTTAGAGTTATTTGTGTAGAGCTTGTAGTCAAAACTATGAGAGTAAAAGGTAGAGACAGGACCAAAGTCAGAACCTTGGCAAGCACAAATATTAAGTAAGCAAAGGAGACAAAGGAATTAGAGCAGTAGGAGGAAAACCAGGAAAGTATGGCATGAAGAAACCACAAGAGAGGACAGAGGAAATAAAGTTATCAGGGACATGTCGTCTTCATTTCTTTGGAATTTGCTGCTATTTTAGAAAAATTTGTCTTGGAGTCAGTAGCAAAGTGTCTTGAATTGCCAGTTACCTGGAAATGTACTTTATCTGACAATCCAAAAGGTCTTTATCCTATTTTGCAAACCAACAATTCTTTTGGAACAATTTTTTTTCATTGCTCCATTCTCATTGTGATTTACGTAATTTGATTTTATTTGATTCCTTTGTTATTGGTTGGCCATGATGTGATCCTAGATTATCTTTTTGTAGTTTTATAAGATACTGCCCTGTTGTTTTTTTGCATGCTATAAATGTCAAAGATGTACATACTTTAAAACCCTTTAGATTTTTCCAAGAAGAGCACATATTACTATTTAATGTCAGAAAACCATTTGTAGAATTGAAAGATGAAAGAGTAACTAGAGCTAATTTGTTTTCTATTTAGAGCTTCCAGTTAGCTCACCACTGTGTCATGCCGTTCTAAAAGCTCTTCAGTGCTGGGAGCAAGTCCTCCTCCGAAGACTTGAAATGCATGGTGGGCCACCTCAAAATTATATTTCAGTCCATACCTCTGAGGACAGTTTGTCAGCAGGTCCTGCAATTCTTCGCCACAAAGCTTTGCTTGAACCTACAAACACCCCTTTCAAGTACGTAGTTTTATAAGTATTATCTTGCTATCTATAAAAATTTTGCGGCTGATTATTGTCGTTAGTAAAAATGTTTACAGTTCTCTATGTATGTAAGGCTACTTTGGTAAGTAACTGCATATATCCATATGCAACAATGCTTTTTGAAGAGAAAATCTCTGTGAATTACTCATTCAGTGAGAAAAAAGAAGGTTTTCCTTGTGTCTGCCATGTCTGATTTTTCTTCCATTTCATTTTGTGGTCTAAAACAACTGAGTTCCTGGGATTACTAGGTGTTTAGTTTAAAAGTAAATATTTTCAGACAGCTAGGTAACACAGTGGATAGAGTACTACTCTTAGAGTCAGGAAGACCTGAGTTTGAATCTAGCTGTAGACATTAGCTATGTGAACTTGGGAAAGTCATTTAACCCTCTTTGCCTCAGTGTCCTCATCTGTAAAATGAACTGGAAAAGTAAATGGCAAACCACTCCAGTAACTTTGCCAAGCCCAAAATGGGGTCACAAAAAGCCAGAAATGATTGAAAACGACTAAACAACAACAGATGTGGTCATTGTCCATTGACATTGATATATCTACAATATCATGGGTGCATATTTTTATTCTTTAATAGGTTAAATAGTTTGAGAATATATGGCATGCTTTCAGATGTTGACCATCACAGTCTTTTGAGTTTTCTCTTTGGGAAGATGATAATGCATTTCCTTTAAAGCTGAGCAATTTCTTTGTCTCAATGATATTCCTCGGTATGTTCGGTGGAAAAAAGAGTTCAATTAACATTTAGAATAATATCTCTGTTAGTGTATTCCTCTAAAATTCTCTTCCATTTGCTTTGAATATCAGTACCTAGTATTTGCCTGTTTTCTGCCAATATAAGCTTTTTGAAGGGAGGGGCAAATTTGTCTTTTATTTTTTTAATTTTTGTATCCTTACAACTTAGCACAATGTCTAACTTGGAGTAAGCACTTAATAAATGTCCGTTGACTATATATTAAGTGTGGTATATTAGTTAACTTTTGTAATTGCTGGAGGAAAGAATGACAGCTTACAAATTTATGAGTTTTTCAATTTTTCTAGCATGCGTAATAAAAGGCCAGTGTAGGCTACTCTATAACTTTTTAAAATTGTGGTTGATTTAAACATTTGATTGTTTTATTTGAAATTAATATTTTTACAATCCTTCGATTTTATTTATACAATTTATTTTGTATAAATTCAGCAGATAATTACATGATAATTATTAATCACTTGTACTTTTTTATGTGAAACTGGCCCAGAGGGTTCATATGCTTGTTATGATGGTTGGTGTAAATATCCCTTTCCCCCTATTACTCCTTCATAGTTCATTTTATATCCTAGCAACCTTTGGTAGATACTATATTCTGTAGCTAGATTTCATCAGACCTTAGAAGCAGTGCTTCTTTTTTATTTTCAATGAAGCTAAGAGAATGATTTGTTTAAATAGTGCTTAGTAGGACAGTATATAACACCTGTTAACAAATTAATAATCATTTTTTGTTTAACTACCTGTCTACAGATCTAAACATCATCTGGCACTGTCTGTGAAGAGACTTTGGCAGTACTTGGTGAAACAGGAAGAAATTCAAGAAACCTTTATTAGAAATATATTTACTAAGAAGAGATGCCTAAATGAGGTAGAATTTAAAATTTATTGGTTTTCATGAAAGCTGTTTTGAGTTAAAAAGCTTCAAGATTTGTTTTAACATTTCATTTAAAGCAAATTATTGGTGGAAAATTAGATTCTAATATGAATATTTAAAGGTGTTCCTAACTACATAGCTCTCAAAGATAAAAGTTTTTCATTAGGTGGTATGTTTACCTGTTAAGAACTAAACTTCTGCAGTTTTTAGAAAGATGACTTGAGGTTTTCAAGTATTTCAGCAATTCTAATTAAAAAAATTTTTTTTGTATAAAACACTACATTGTATCCTTATTTTCCTAATTAACAAATGCTTTTACCTACTTGGCTTATTTATATCTCTTTTTCCTTATCTTCTATGTTGATGATTCTGCGTATGTAACTTTTGATCCTGAAAGTCTCATAAGTATAATCATTATCAGTAACTTGCCTTTTCCTTAGTGTTAAATTATTACTCTGAAATAATTGAGAACGGGACTGAAAGGATGCAGTGGTTTTCGAAATAGAAATGGAAATTACTGAACAACTATAATTAAATTCAATTTTATTTATTTATTTATTTATTTTTCTGCTTTTTGGAGGGCAGTTGGGTTTAAGTGACTTGCGCAAGGTCACACAGCTAGTTTTTGTGTTAAATGTCTGAGGCCATATTTGAACTCAGGTTTTCCTGACTCCAGGGCCGGTGATCCATTCACTGGGCCACCTAGCTGCCCCCAGATTCAATATTTTCTTAAGCAATCTGTACAAGGTAGATGAAATAAAGCTCAATAAGCAATCAAACCACAATGAATCAGAGTAGCAAATGTGGGTAGAATGCATGTTTTTATACATGCTAAAATTCTATTTACATTTTACCCCAATTTTCCATAGAAAGGAACATAATTTCACAGTTATATAGACTATATAAATGTGTATGATTTTCATATTAATTAATCAAATAATTTTCATACAGAAATATTGGGTATTTTTGTGGAAAATACTGTTATCAATGTTTTGTTTTCTTTGTTTGCTCAAAAAACAGGATAGATAATTTTTTCATCTATTTTCTCATGGTTCTAGTACTTTAGTCGATTTTCACCTGTATATTTTCTTTTTGTTCCTAAGAATATAAGATTCCCTCCCCAAACAAGGGGTGGAGTATAGATTGTGAATTTGGTATGCAAAGGTAAATTTGGAAGTATTTGAGTCCCATGTAAATCATTTCAAATTCTTTTATCTTCAAAGCTCTTCCTTTTAAATAATTTTTTTATTTCTTCCAAAAACATTAGGGAGAGGATCTCAATAACAACCTATTATCATCATTTAAACAATTGGAATCAATCAAATCAACCACAGACATTAGAAGGCCAAAGAATTGCTAGGGAGAAGTCATTGATTAGTCAAAACTTTCTTCATGAGAGTTTTATATATGTAAATACACCAAATTATATTGCATATGAAGCAGTATTTCTGGAAATAGAGTCTAACAGTGTATAAGCAAACTACTAATATGATATGACTTTGAAACTAATGCTTCTTAATTCCTCCTGTTCTCCTGCAGAGGTTCTTAACCTTGTGTCATGAACCCTTTTGTCAGTCCACAGATGCCTTTGTATCCCAGAATAATGGTTCTAAATGCATAAAATAAAATAGGATTTAAAAGAAAACCAATTATGTTGAAATACAGTGATCAAAATATTAAGAAAACAAATTCACAGACCCCAGGTTAAGAATCTTTTCTATAACCAGATATTAACATCAGACTTAATTAAATGAGTGGAATAATTTAAGATGTAAAATAATTATTTTTAATGACAGATTCTTCAGTTTTGAAGGATTTTTTAACAACACTAAGTATTTATAAATATTTTTAGTAACTAGTTGCAGTGGGCACTTATTTTTTTTCTGTTTTGGTAAAATAAATTTAGATTTTTAAAATATTCCCAGTAACCTTGCATGTTACATCTTATCTTTACTCTGTCATGTGGTTATTTTTTTTTTGATGAAGTCATTAGAGGACCACAGTGAAACCATCAAAAATTCTATAATGGAGGAGCCAAACTTCAACAAGGTACAAAATAACGTTGAGCTGACATTTAAAATTTTATTCCTCAACAACACTTTGCCTTTTTTTCTGTTTTTTTTTTGTTTTTCTGTTTTTTTTTTTTTCTGGTGCAACAGACTATTCCCCAGAAAACTACTGACCCATTAAACTTGAATATTTCATTGCTAATCAGTTTAATGGTTTTTTTTTTATTTGATTTGATTATTTTGTTAAATAAAAGAATTCAGTCTTTTTTTTCCTTTTTGTAAGGGAGGGAGGGGGCAGGGCAAAGTAATCAGGTTGAAGTGACTTGCCCAGGATCACACAGCTAGAGAATTCAATCATAAAGGAAGTTGAATGCATCCTGTTTTATGGCTTCCGATGTTTTCTGGTATAGGCATGACTATAACTATAACTATGACTCAGTAGAGCTTTGGAAAATGAACACTATAAAGTACCAATTCTTTTATACAGATCATATTTTATTTTTAAATGTTCATAAAAATTGTGTGTTGTAAGATAATTTACACAATATAATGGCATTTATTTTCTGATAAGAAAACAAAGCTACAGAAGTTAAGAACTTCTGTTTTTATACTGAAAAGCAGTAATCTCTCAACAAAAAAAAAATTGTTGCTTAACTTCAGTATACAAAAAATTCTTGAACTTATGTTTTGAGTATGGTATCTAGAATTTTAGCAGTATTTCAGATGGATTTAGAGGGTGGAAAAACACCACCATCCCTGAGTTTTTTCCTTTCATTTTTGGACATCCATAACTATATGACTGAATAAAATTGTATAAGACAATGGATTTAAGAACAAGAATTATCTTTATTTTTTGCCTTGCAACTTTAAAATTCCAGGATTGTTAGGCAACTAGGTGGAGTAGTGTATAGAGTATTGGAGTTTAGATCCTGACTCTGGTACTTACTGGCTAAGCAGCTAGTTTAAAATCCATTTAACCTCTTCCTGTAAAAATGGGGAGAATAATAGCACTTACTTACAGGGCTATTGTAAGGATCAAATTAATACATGTAAAGTGCTTTGCAAACCTTAATGCTAATTTATATAAATGTTAGTTCTAAACAAACTTGTATAACCTGCATTCTTTTCCAAAAATTCTGATTCTTAAAAGTTTAGGGAATGAATTCTGTAAGATATAAATCATTCAGGATATAAAGTAATACATAACTGTGTACCCTCATTGTGTTTCTACAGACAAAAAAAACCCCAAAGCATTATTCTGAATTCGCCTAAGTAAATCTTCAGATAATTCATGTACTAAATAAACTAAGTGCCTGTGTAATAGCATGGCTATCATGCTTAATTTTGGAGATTAGGGACCAGGTTTTAAATCTTGTTTCTGATGTTTACTAGCTATATATTGTATGACTCATGCATAAGTCATTTCATTTATCTGGATCTCAGTTTCCTCATCTATAAAATAGGAACGGTAATACCTAGCTTCAATCAGTCCACAAACATAAAGTATCTACTGTGTGCTAGTTGCTATGCTAGGAGATGAAGATAGAAAGGCAGAATATGAGACAAAATAGATGCGAGGTAGTTAGGGAAGAAGGACTTTCACTATTGGGGGATCAGGAAAGTATTCACAAAAGTCATGCTTGAACAGAATCTTGTAAATATAATTTACATGAGATTCTGAGATGGTAAGATGATCTATGTAAAGGTGTCAGAGGTGTCAGACTCACTGCTCTTAAAACTTACAGCCTGATTTAGATTAAAATGTAATTGGGAAATGTTTAACAAAATATGCAATACAACATAGATAATGTTAATTTGTGGTTTTCTAATTCACTATCTAGGACAGCTAGGTGGCACGGGAATAGAGTGCTAAGCCTAGAGTCAGAAAGACTTTAACTGATTTCAAATCCATCTTCAGACACAGCTTAACTGTGTGACCCTGGGCAAGTCACTTAACTCTGTTTGCCTTTGTTCCTCAGCTGTAAATGAGCTGGAAAAGGACATGGCAAACCATCCAGTATCTTTGTCAAGAAAACCCCTAAATGAGGTTGTGAAGAGTCAGGCATGACTGAAATAACTGAACAGCAAAAAAGTCACTATCTCCTCTTCCCTCCATTGTTTGTAATTGAGTTTGATTCCATTGCCTTTAAGTTCGATATAAGCATTCTGAGGTTTGCAAAGCACTTTATTTATATTATCACATTTAATCTTCATAACAACCCTGTGAAGCAGACACTCTTATTATCCATGCTTATTATCCAGATGAGATACCTGAGTCTGAAAGAGGCTGAGTGACCTAGAGTTTCAAAGTTATAAGAAAGTAACATAGAATTTAAAGTCAGGTCTTCAATCCAAATCTAATGCTTAATCCAGCGTCACTGGAAAGGTTTTGTGACTTGCCCAATGTCACATTAGCAGTCCATGCCAAAGGTAGGACCATAACTGATTGCTCTCTAGCCACAGTGATTCCCTAAGACTCTAAACTGTAGAAATGTTGCTGGTCTTCATTAACATGGTGGGATTCCCCAATGGGAGTTCCCTATACTAATGAAATGACAGGTGTAGTTTCCCCTATCCCTGCTCCCAAAAAAGGTACCAGTCAGTAGGGACTTAAACAAAAAAGTTTCTGTGCTCAAGGAGCTTATGTTCTACTGGGAGGTTATAAAATCAAAGAATATATGTAAATAGAGAATCTATTTAAAATAAACACATAGAAGATAGTGTAAACAAAAAGCTGACCATATAGATAGGGAGATCTAACTTTAAATCTCACTGCCTGCAGGCATTGGCTGCATTACCCTGGGCAAGTTATTTTACCTACAAATATCCCAGGGAATTGAGACTGTCAGTTGCAGGGTATGTGCCAATATTTTTTTAGGAAGGGAACTTTGCCTCCATTAATGAATTAATTCACAAGTCTAATTAAAAAAAAAGAAGAAGAAGAAACATGGGTGTTAAGGGGAATAATTCCAGTGACTACTAAAATCCTCTTGAAGGATGTAGCACTAATTGAGCCTTAAAGGTAGTTAGGGTTTCAGAAAGGTGAAGTATATTCAAGTATGAAGGATATCTTGTACAACAGAGACATGGAGGCATGAGAGGAATGTCATACATAGGAAACAGCAAGAAGCCCAAGAGACTAGAATGCATGAGTGATCACTTTGAGATCATGTAATCATTTTGAGATAGAATCTAGTGGGAGTTACAGTAAGAAAAATTTGAATTTTGAAAATAATGAGTTTAAATTAAAGGACTTATGTTAATGGACAATGGAGAGCCATAGAAGCATCTTGAGCAGAGGAGTAACATGGTTAGACTTGTATTTTAGGAATATTAATTTGGCAGTTGTTGATGATGGATTAGATAAGGGAGAGATTAGATGCAGAAAGATCAATTAAAAGGCTGTTGCAACCATCTGCAAAAAGTGATGAGAGCCTAGACTAGGGTGATTGGTTTGACCAGAGATATTGAGGAGGTAGAATTGGTAAGATTTAGCAGCTGATTAATCAACGGTGACTCCTAGGTTGAGAAACCTGGATGATTAAAAGAATAGTGGTGCCTTTTGACACAAGTATAGAACTTGGAATGAGGAAAAAGTTCTGCTTTGGGCACATTGATTTTGAGTTGCCTGTGGGATAAAGGTAGAGATGTCAAGCAGGCAGTGGGAGATTTAGTAGTGGAACTCAGATGATAGATGAGGCTTGAGTATAATTTCTGTAGAGATAATAGTTAAGTAATGGGAGTTAGTGAAATTTTTAATAGCAGTAGTGTGGAAAGAGAAGAGTAGAATTGCCAGAACAGAACCCGCAAACGGAGGAAGGGCATGTATGATGCCCCAAAAAGGATCCGTCCGACAGATGAAGGAGTTTTATAAAAACTCTGAGAGTATCCAAAAGGACATGAGAGATCAAGGAAATACTAAGTCAAGAGAGATGGCGACGGCATAAAGACCATTGAATTTAGTACAAAAAAAAGCAATGGTGATTTTAGAGAGAAAAATAAAGGAAACATAAGCCTGAGGTTGAGAAGTGACTGGGAGGTAAGGAAGTGCAGGCTATGTGGAGTTTGATTGTAGAATGGAAAATGTGTATAGTATAATAGTTTGAAGGGATACTAAAGTCAAGCACAGAATTTTTCTTGGCTATGGAGTTTAATGACATATGAATAATAAACCACTTAGCCCAAAGATAGCACTTTGAATTAGTCCTTTGGCAGTGAAGCTTTTTAAATTTTTTTTGGAAGGATTTATTAGTTGCAAATTTATTAGGTGTAGGATGCTTTGTGACCATGGTGATGTTTAAGGCAAATTATAATTTGTATAATTTTTCAAATGTATAGCTAGCCATGTCAGACCCATTGAGTTGCAGTTAAATTATGATGTCTAGCCTTTTTTCTTAGATGTTTCTTAATGTTAAGGCAAGAAGTCAATTTATTAATAGCATGGCCATCAGATAGCCTTTGTTGTGATGTTCAAGCCAAGGAAACCCCAAAGCCACACTATAAATATAGAGATTAGCACTACTCTACATTGAAATATAAGTAGATAATTGGAAATATTATTCTATGAAAAATTAATAACTTTAATGTCAGGTTTGGAGAAGAATTATTTACATGGCTTGACAAAGAATTATTTTATTTGATTGCATTTAGTTTTTCTCTTGATGAAAAAATGTATATTACACAAAATTCTACCACTTAGAAATTAATCTTGGCTAACAAAGACATAATTTTAATTTTATACTTCAAAATATCTTTGATTTTAAATCTCCCTTTAAAATGGCTCATATCCCAAACCACCAGTATTTCATTATGTACAATTCTTACCCATGCCCTTCTATAATTAATTTATATATTATTTATATAAAATGCCAGAGGCCATCCTCTGTCTTTTATTGTTTCATATATTGTATACCAGAATAACATGCAAGCTTTCTACCAGTTTCATTTGACTCCTTTTGTAGTCATAGATGTTGATGTTTTATCCCATTTTTCAAACATCAGTTTTGATAACTAGTTTGATATGGCCTACATATATCCACCAAACATCTTAATGTTGTTCTCTGGGTTAATTATGGTGTTCCATCATTCACAGTAATGCAACATCACCAAAAGATTCTGCATGACCAACTGGGTAAAATATGGGAATATTGGATGTGCCTTGCATTTTCTTAAATATGACGTATCTTAACTCTCTCCCTGTTCATATCTGGGGCTAGTTCATTACCCATTGGTAGTGCCAGTTTCTTATATATGTACTAATGTCCTGACCTGATGGGCTGATCATACCAAAATGTGTCAAAACATGAGCAATGTGTATTTTCTACTCACTTGCTTTTTCTAAGGAAAGATGGTTAGACCAGTCTTGAGTGGAACTCATTGAGTAAGTCCTGTAGAGGTCCTCCCTTGGATTTATGACAATCAATAAAATGACAGCTAGAGCAGATCCATTGCCTTCCAGCTCTCTTGGAAAAAAAAATATTCACACCATGGAATGTGGGGACTTTGAAATTTTGGCATCTTTTATTCTTTACTCTTAAACTCGTTTTCCAACATAATTTTTTTTTCGTCTTCCTCTTCATTATCCACCTTCTAATTGAACTTATTATAAATACTAGGGCATATGTTTGACTTGGTTTGTAGGATCTTTTCAGGTACTTCATAGAATTTTTTCCTATATCCTCATGTCAGTGGTAAAGGTATATTTTGCTTCCTTTTGTAGTAGTTATGAGCACTACAGTCAGATTTCTAAATATTCCATGAAATGTTATTTCTTGTTCCCTTTGGGTTCAATGAAACCAACTCCTTTCTTTCCCTTTCTTAAGTGAACCAATGAGTTGTTCTTTTGTTCATCTGCAACTTTTTTCCTTCTGATTTTATGTATAAAATATTAAATTGTCTAGTAGTGATTGGTTGTGGATACTTTGATGTCACCAATTAAATTAATGCTTTCAGACAATAGTTTTTATTACTCTGGCCTCCTCTTCTGCCAAAAAGGATAAACACTCATATCATGCCTACTATGTGCCAGCACTGTAGAGAGTGTTTTATAAATATTATCTCATTTGATCCTCACAACAACCTTGTGAGGTAAGTACTGTTGTTTTACAGTTGAAGAAATTGAGTCAGAAGGATGTTAGATGACTTGCCTAGGGTCACTCAGCTAGTCAGTGTCTAAGGCCACATTTGAACTCAGATCTTCCGGACTTCAGGCCCCAGTTGCACTTAGTTGACAATTCAGTAAATGAAATTTCAGTAAGTCTCACGCTCATATTGTTTATATTTGACCCTTTTGAATTAAACATTATGATCATTAGAGGCAGTTACGATAATACTGGAAAATGTGCCAGGAGTTTGTTATATTTGAGGTTGTACTGTTGATATGTAGGTATTCTTTTGGAGTACTGCTTGTATGATACCTTGGATTATATTAAAGTGTGGCATGTGTATGAATTATTAAAGAATTGAATATTTTTTTTTAGTTTTTTTTAGTTTTTTGGTTTTGTTTGTTTGTTTGTTTGTTTTGCTTTTTGGAGGGCAATTGGGGTTAAGTAACTTGCCCAAGGTCACACGGCTAGGTTTTTGTTTGTGTGTGCATTAAGTGTCTGAGGCCGGATCCGAACTCAAGTCCTTCTGACTCCAGGGCCAGCACTCTACTCACCTTGCCACCTAGCCGCCCCAAAAGAGGTGAATTTTAATATATGAATCTTTTGTTTCACCTTTTTTACCTAGTTATTGAAAAGATAGTTATAATACTCTCAATTTATTGAGGCTTTCTTCCAGAGATGTTACTTCAATGTTTTGTTTGTTTTTTCTTTTTAAAAGTTCTGTTGACCTGCTTTTTTTATATCACCGTGACTTACAATTGCTTTGCCCTCCTCTACAAAAGATCCTTCTCTTGTAGCAAATAAGTACTGACAAACAACATAGATCAACACAATATCTGTGTTTGAAAATGCATGCCCATTTCCTTACCCATATTTTTCCATCTCTTTGCAAAAAGATCAGAGGCTTGAAGTCATGATTGCTTATTGCATTAATCAGGATTTGGGAGTCTTTCAGTATTGTTTTTCCTTATGTTATTGTGAACATTAGATAAATTATTATCCTAGGCCTGCTTACTTTTGCTCTGTACTAATTCATACAAATCTTGCCAAGTTCCTCTGAATTCTTTATATTTATCACTTCTTATTGTGCAATCATTTTTTCATTAATTTCACATACTAAATTTGTTTATTCATTCTTAAATTGATGGATAACCACTTTGCTAATAAAAAGTGCTACTAAATATTTGTAATTGTACCCCGTGTTTAAAAACAGACAGGAAAGGTCTCATGTTTTTTATTTATAGTTGATATATTTCCTCAGTCAGGCTGTTGACCCTCATTTCATACTTTTCCTGCATCCTTCTCATTTCTCTTTCCAATTTTTCTTCCACTTCTCTTATTTGATTTTTAAAGTCCTTCTTAAGGTCCTCTATGGCCTGCAACCCGCTCATGGTTTCCCCTGGGGCTTTTGGAGCAGGACTTCTGACCTCACAGTCCTTTTCCCGCTCTATGCCCCCAAAATAGGAGTCTAGGGTTGCATTTTTCTGTTTCCTTTGCCTTGGCATGTTGCCACTTAATTACTTGACTTTTGGGCTTGTTGCCACACTATGGCTTTAAGGCCAGATAGAGGAATTTTCGTCCCGAATGTGTGGGGGGCAACTTCCGTTTCTGGCAAGCTGTAAACCCACCCACAACTTCCACCCTAGATCACAATCCAGCTCCAGGGAGGTTAAAGCAAGAGCGATTACCCCCCAAGACTGATCGCTGGATCTCCCTACAATTCGCAGGCCAAGAGCTGGAGCTGCCTCTGAAAACTACAGAATGGTGTGTCTCCTCAGTGGCTTCTAGCCCCCAGGGGAGGAAGCTGAGGCATTCCCCAAATACCAGTCCCAAAGTCCATAGGACACTAACCTCTCACTTTGTCCTAGGCATGTCTGTGTTGATAATTCTGGAGTCGCCACAGCTGCTAGTGTTCTGGGGTTCCTCCAGCCAGCTGTTGGCCCTGGTGCCCTGGGGCTGAAACCTCGGCTCACGGGGACCTTGGCTCTGGCTTGGCTCAGCTTCGCGTTGCCAGCTCCCAGACTGCTGCGCTGGTCCTTCCTGCAGGGCTGCTGGGCTGTCCTCAGCGGGAGGCTTGCCTCTCTGTGTCGTTCTGTGGGTGCTGGGGTTCCAGAAGTTGTTCAGAGTCCCCTTTTACATAGTTTGGGGGGAATCTGGGGGCAGAGTGGCTTGGATGAGCTGTTTCTACTCCGCCATCTTGGCTCCACCAACATTTATATTTCTTAGGAGTGTTTTGACCATTTTATTAGATCTTTGTGCAGTTTCTGGTGCCTAGTTTCAGGTATAATCAAATTATCTCTTTTTTTAATCACCTATTTATTTAGTTATTGAGCAGCTGAGGTGGTTTTCTGCCATTTTATATTGACTTTTAAGTTTTTCTACAACTCGTAATATTTATTCGTCAGTTGACACAAATTTAAATTTCATAATCTGACAGTGACTAAAGTTGCCTCTTTTTAATTTTTTGCCACCTCAGATGTTTTTAGTTGTATTTCTGAAGATGGTTCTTTTATATATACATATTTAGAATGGAAATTGTAGCTATTAACAACAGTATTTACCAGTACTCATTTTACGCTAGGCAATAAAACAATAGAAATAATTGGAATGAATAATATCGCTTGATAAGCTAAGGCAAAGAACCCCCTGTATTAATGGATATTAGAGATAATCCTGGATTTAGAGCTGACCTTTGGGGTCATCTATTTGTTTTACAAATGAGGCTCAGAAAGGTTAAATTACTTGTCTAATTCACAGAGTCAGTAAACAGAGCCAGGATTGGAATCTAGCAAGTTTTATGACTTGAAACCCGTGGTTTTTCTCCCTTCGAATACAGGGAGAAGCTACTTATATGTTCTAGGCAGCCATTAATCCTAATAGCTTTCTTGAAGTCGTAGAACGAGACTGGGTATGTGAATATTCAAACAAATAATAGTTTTTAAATTGAGTACTTGCACTCAAGCTATACAAAATTCAATTTTGTGGGAAATAGATTTAGACCTACAACTTCTCTCTTAGGCCATAGTGAATTATACCTGAATGGTGAATTTAAACTTTAAAAAAAGGAAATAATTTGCTTATCTTTTGTGAACAGGAGACAGTTTCTTCTGTTTAGGAGAAAAAAGTTAATAGGTACACATCCTTGGGGCATTAAAAAAAATTCTATACAATATAAAATAATATAATTAATTAAAAGTTAAAAGATTAAAAGTAAAAAAAAACAGAAAGTATAGCAAATATGACATGAAAACTTGACATTTATAATATGTAAGAAATTGTTAATATTTACATGTGTTTACAATGGATAAATGGTTGGAAATAAATGGATAATTCCAGAAGAGGAAATTCATTGTCAGTATTCACTTAAAAAATGGCCACCATTAACAACCAAGAGATGCATGTTTTAAAAGTTTTAAAATACTAATCAAATATGCAAAAAAAAATAACCCTTATAAGCAATGAAAACTAGTACATGGCAGGGGAGGAGGAGGGTGAAACAGATACACTCATTGATTTTTGTGAGAATCATAAATTTGTATTATCTTTTTAGAGAGTACCCTAGTAGAACAAAGCAAAATTTACAAAAATAATCAGCCTTTAACTCATTTATTTCATTCTTGGGAATTATGATGAAAATGTTATTTATTTAGGAAAAAGCTGATATGTTCAAGGTTTTTATAATAGCTTTATTTAATATTTCAGGCAGCTTGAAATATACCCCAAGCCATGGAATAATGCATTAATTATTAACAATAAATTGTACATTAATTAATGGGATAATATAATGAAGATCAACAAAAATGAGAAATAGGAAAAAATCTAGTTAAACCTTTTTGAAATCATACAAAACAAAAAAAGCAGAATTAGGACAGAGTATATACTAACTTGGATCACATTAGAATAGAATAAGAATGTCTAGATGAGCAAAGAAATTGAGGAGTGATAGAAAAGCTCCTGCTTTTTGTGTGTAGAAATTAATTTGATTTGTTTAAGTAGTTCTAAGCAAAGTATAATTAGTATTATTTTTGTTTGACATTAAGTTTATGATAATTTTTTTAAAATGCTCTGAGTCATAGGAGAACTGTCACAGAGCCTTCTCTGACTTCTATTATTTTATGCCTTGGCTTATTGCACAAGCTATCTAAATACAAAAATTAAGATTTTTTTTTTCTTGGCTGATGGGCTAATCTTAGATTAGATTGACTGATCTAATCTCTTCTCTCCCTTATCCTCTACCCTCCATTATACCAGAGATATGGCTGCCATTTTAGGCCAGTAGAGACAGATCTTTCCCTTTATACCTCCTACCCAATTAGAGTGAATCTCTTGCGAATTAGATTTACCTAATTTATTAATTCTTGGGTAGTAGTAGCCTGTTGGTTGTTTTAAAAAAAAATCTATTCTATATTCCTAACGATTCAAAAAGTCGTCCCCCCCTTTCTGTTGTGCCCTGATATTTTACTTCCTAAATTATCAGTAAACTATGTTATCTTCTATGTTATGATCTGTTCTCCATGGGTTGGGAATAAGAGGTAGAGAACTGAATGCCTTTATGCATGCATCATCAGATTATGGCAATATCCCGTTTCCCATAAAATAAGGCTTCCTCCAAACTAAGAATTCACAAAGATAATTCTTTTTAAAATTTATATTCTCCTACTTAGTATCCTGTGATACTACAAATTGGGAATAAGGGATACATTGTATATAACTTTTTTTTTTAGCTTAAGAAAATATTTTTATATATAAGCAACATACTGCAATGAAGTATGTTACATTCTTAGATAGAAATCCATTTTTCTCTGCTTGCCAACTTCATATTAAATTTCTTTTGAAATTTTCTTGGTGGAAACCATGAGATAAAAATATAAAATGATACAATTACAAAACAGAGAATGATATTTTCAAGTCTCCTTTTTCTGTAATCTTTTTCTCACTCTGAATTATTACATATTCTTGTATGTTCTTTTCCCCTCTATATAGATTGAAGCTGAATTGGGTTTCCCAGGAGGTAAAGCAAGAATTATTCATAAAGAATCTGACATTATTACTGCCTTTGCTGTTAATAGAGTAAGTATTTTTAAGAGCTCTTGGAGTTATAGAAATATCCTTTTTGTCTTCTTTTTATACTCTTTGTTTTCTCATCTTATTTCTTTGCTTTCCACTTGACATCCTTGTTTTCATATTCCTAGAACCTAGTACAGTATATAGTAGTCACTTAATATGTACTTGCTGAATTGAGTTAATCCTATTTGGCAGGCAACATAAATAAATAGTAGATAAAATTCTAAAATTGTAAATAGAAAGATATGGGTCTACAACCTGCCTTTGGCACTAGTTATGTGATAAGGGTCATGTCATTTAACCTCTCTGAGCTAGTTCCTCATTTGTTTAAAAAAAAAATGAAGATATTGCCTGCAGTACAATAGGATAATTTAAATAAAAAGCAATTAGAAAATTTTAATATATTGTATAAATGTCACCTAATAATATCTCTATTGGCTAGTTGGGAACCTGGGGCATTGGCCTAGATGCCACTTGTGGATCTTAGGTGTGGTCTTTTGACTAAGTCTAAGTTTTATAGAACTAAGGATTTATTCTGTGAAATTTGGATTCGGTCAAAGGGTTTCATTTTAGGGCCTAGAGGACCACATGTGACCTGAAGGTTCCCCACTCCTAGGCTATTCCATTATAAGCTTTTCAAAAGTCGGTCTGAAGAAAAATGGTGAAATTGTCAAAAGTTTGTCTTTGTCCAACATAATCCCTTTGCACATACTACTTGCTATCATGCCTTTCTGTTATCATCCTTCTTCCTTTCCCTGGACCCCTGATTAAAGGTATAATTCCTTTGCAATCTGGGTTTTTGTGTTTCTAGAGTTTTTTTTCAGCACTTTAATTTGATAAGGGACAGAGTTGTATTTTGTAATTATTCTCAGCTCTATCTTCCTTATATCAGTCCAATTAAATCCAAAAGTTTATTGAATGCCTCCTATCTTCGGGCCATTGTTTGAGGCACTCTTTTTTTTTTTCAAAACTTTATTTTTATTTTTCAACATTCATTTCCATAAGATTTTCTCCCCATCTTTCCCCTACCCCCCACCCCAAGATAGCGATCCTACTGAATACCACTTCCCCTAATGTGCTCTCTGTTACATCATCCACTACCACCCCTCTAACTCTCTAGTAGGGCGAGATGGGTTTCTGTACCCCAGTGCCTGTATATCTTATTTCCCAGTTGCAGGTAAAAAAAAATTTAAAACTTTTTTTTAACATTTGCTTTTATAACTTTGATTTCCAGATTCTTTCCCTTCTTCCCTCCTCACCCAACCCCACTGGGAAGATGAGCAATTCAATATAGGGTATACATTTGTAGTTACACAGAATGTTTCCACAGTAGTTATATTGTGAAAGACTAACTGTATTTCCTTCCTTCCCATCCTTCATCCCACTTATTCTATTTTTTACTTTGGCCCTGTCCCTTTTCAAAAGTGTGTGCTTCTAACTACCCTCTCCTCCAATCTGTCCTCCCTTCTATCATCCCCTCTCTTATCCCCTTCCCCCCTGCTTTCCTCTAGGGTAAGATACCCAAATGAGCTTGTGTGTTATTCCCTCTTTAAGCCAAATTCAATGAGAGTAAAGTTGACCCATTCCCTTTCATCTTCCTGCTCTTCCCCTCCATTGTAACAGTTTTATCTTGCCTCTTTTATATAAGATAATTTACCCTATTTTATCTCTCCCTTTCTCCTCTCATTATATTCCTCTCTCACCTCTTAATTTTGTCCTTTAGATATCATCCCTTCCTATTCAACTGATCCTCTGTCTTCTATGTACACAAGTACACACATATACACACACTCACATATGTATTTATACACACATACACCCTCCTATATATACATATATATGTATGAATACATATATATTCCCTTCAACTATCCTCATACTGAGAAAATCTCATGAGTTACAATTATCTTTTTTCCATGTAGGAATATAAATAGTTCAACTTTAATAAGTTCCTTGTGATTTCTTTTTCCTGTTTACTTTCTCATGATTCTCTTGCTTCTTGTTTTTGAAAGTCAGATTTTCTGTTCAGCTCTGGCTTTTTCATCAAGAAAACTTGAAAGCCCTCTATTTCATTGAATAACCATATTTTCCCCTGAAGCATTATACTCAGTTTTGCTGGGTATATGATTCTTGGTTTTAATCCTAGCTCCTTTGACCTCCAGGATATCATATTCCAAGCCTTTTGATCCCTTAGTGTAAAAGCTACTGGATCTTGTGTTATCCTGATTGTGTTTCCACAATACTCAAATTGTTTCTTCCGGACAGCTTGTAATATTTTCTTCTTGACCTGGGAACTCTTGGCTCTGCCCCCCTTTGAAGTACTCTTTATGTCCCTCAAACTGGGGGTGATCTAAACAATAAACTCTTTACTTACTTAAAGACAACAACCTGTCTATTCGTCCACCTTTTTTTCTTCATTTGTATATCTTGATGAGTTAGAGGTGTTCAGCAGATAAAAAGATTGGGTGCTAAGGGGGAAGTGAGAGTAGCTGAATTAACATTTATCCTTCCCATTCTTCTGTCTGAGAACTTAAACAGTCATGATAATTAAAAGGAAAAATTTGGCTGGCAAACTGAATTAATTTAAAGTATGTAATTTTAACAGTCTTCCAGTAACTATCATTTATAGAATGAATAGTTTTACTTACTATTATTTGTTAATAAATTTATTTTTTAAATTGTCATTTAAAATTTTGTAATAAGTCATTATTTTGTTTCAGGCAAATAGAAATTGCATAGCAATAGCTTCTAGTCATGACATTCAAGAACTGGATGTATCTGGAATTCTGGCTACACAAATCTACACGTGGGTGGATGATGAAATAGAACTTGAGACAAAAGGGTATGTTTATATTTCATTTTGATTAAATTACTTTGTAATATTAGAGACAATAGTAGTAAAATTTAAATATTCAAACACTTGCTAAATGACCCATGGTAAGTTAATTTTTTAAAAGTTTTGAAAGTGGAGAACCTTTGTAAGCAAGGTGTGAGGGATAGAGATAAGAACAGATGGAAAGAAAAGTTTTAAGTATGAAAATATTAATAGAAGGTAGACTAAGAGCAAAGACTTGGAATATTTTGGGTTTCAAGGCATTTGCAGTTTATTCTATTTCTTTTATTTTGGGCTTTTTGGAGAGGGGAGGGCAGGGCAATTGGGGTTAAGTGACTTGCCCAAGGTCACACAGCTGGGTTTGTGTGTGTGTGTGTGTGTGTGTGTGTGTGTGTGTGTGTGTGTGTGTGTGTGTTAAGTGTCTGAAGCTGAATTTGAACTCAGGTCCTCCTGACTCCAGGGCCCATACTCTATTTGCTGCACCACCTAGCCACCCCATTTGCAGTTTATGCTAAAATAATTTTTAAAAATTAAATTCTAAAAGAAAGTAAATTTAAAGGCTATTTTAAAATTATCAGTTAACCGAATCATTAGTAAATTGAAAAACTAGGATCAGATTCAGCATTTTTACTTTGGTGGATGTCCACTTGTAGGTCTGATGATTTCTTAGTTATACATGCTCGTGATGATCTGGCATCTGTACAAGGTACTACACCATATACGCATAGCAATCCTGGAACTCCAATAAATATGCCTTGGCTTGGTAGTACACAGACTGGCAGAGGGGCATCCGTGGTAAGTAAGAACAACATCAGCACTAATAATAATGTATAATTATGATTAGTTATAGCCACTAACACAAAGGGTTAAGTGTAAGGAACAAATGAAATGTTATATGTGAAATATTTTGCAAAAATTTGAAACTGTATAAATGTATGCTGCTAATATTATTATTATATAACATCTATACCTCAAAAACAGCCCTGTGAGTTAGATGCTACAGGTATTATTATTCCCATTTTATAAGTAAGGAAATGGAGACCCAGACAAATTAATTATAAGAGTAGAATTTGAATCCAAGTCTTCCTGATTTCAAGCTGAATGGTACTTACCATACTTTTCTGACTCTTGATAATTGAGTGTTTTTCAAGAGTCTTTTTTTGAATTGTTATTTTCTTTATACATAGAGGGATATGCTTTTATTAATACTTTTAAACATTTTACTAGTCTAAGTGACTTTGACACCAGAAATTCTACCTTGGCAATTAGTATAAAGTATTTTTAAATTACTATAAAAATGTATTCTTACCAGGATGTTTGCTGCAAAATTATCTTCCTATTTGGCATCCTAAAAATTAATGGACTAAATAATCAATTTAAAAGATTTATTAAGTACCCAGTATGTACTTAGCCTTGTATTTGGCACTGTGGATAGAACACAAAGAGGGAATCAGCGACTACTAGCAAGGAGTTTGCGTTCTACCTGGAAAGAGAAGCATACAAACAATTAGTTGGAGGGAGGACATTAGCAGTTATCATAGCCCTGTCCTTCTAACTGTATTCAGCAGCATGTTAGCAGAAGTGGAGGAAGAAGGTGGAAACCAAAGCAGAGGTTTAGTCAGGGGTTAGATAGCAGTAAGAAAAGATGGAAAGATTCAAGGTGTGATTGTGAAGGTTCGAGATTAAGACAAGAAGAAAGTGAACCTAGAAGCAGGAATAAGGGTCTGAGAAAACAGAGGGATGATAGGTCCAATGAGGACAATGAATAGGTTATAGGGATGAAGCATAGGTGCAGACAGTATGTTTTTGAGAGGTTTTGGTCAAAGAAATTTTTCATTAGGAAAGTGGAACATGTGGGAAATGTTGAGATCTAGAGCATGGCCCTCCTTGCAGATTGCTGAGATAGATTGCTGTAGTAGATGGGATAGGTCATGGATTTTAAGAAACTGAGAAATCAGAAGGTTCAGGATTTTTAGGGAGTATCAACATGACTGTAGAAGTTTCCTTAGTCTAAATGTAAGAATTGGTAAAAGGGTTGAAAACTAAAAATAAATAAGTTAATAATTTTTTTTAATTGGTAAAAGGAAGAAGACAGAGCCTAGTATATAATAACTACTATGCTTCAAATAGGGTGCAAAATTTTAATCACGTAAACTTAAAAGCAAGAGAAGTTGCTAATTATGATAGCAAAGGGAGGATCTGAAAGTCCCTCTGTGACCAGTGTGTATGAGTGCAGGTACAGACAGCATTGGGGAAGCTGTTCAGGGATACAGGGACATGGAGTTAAGAGTCAGGTCTTGTGAGAGCATGAGTATAAGAACGTAAGAGTAAAGGAGTAAGAAAGAGGTACAGAATGTAAAATGTATTTGTTTAATATGGAACAGGATTTTCAGAAAGCACTGTGGAGGAGGAGGGCAGGATTGGAGTTGGAACATGGGTGGGCTAAGACTGAGAAAAATGGGATGAGAAGATAGGAAAGTTGGGAATAATTTGCCCCAAGTACCTGCAATTGAATAGTGCCGTGAAAGGAAGAAAAACAGGTAGTCAGAGATTTCTTAGCTCTAGGGGCAGATAAATAATAATGCTACAGTCTAAAGGGGTGTTGCCCAGAGGCAGTGCACAGAACCCTAGACCTGGAATCAGAAAGACCTGAGTTCATATTTGATCTCAGACACTTTACTAGCTGTTGTGTGAACTGGGCAAGTCATTTATCCTCGGCCTCAACTTCTTCAACTCTGAAATGGGGATAGTAATAGTACCTAATTCCCAGGGTTGTAAGGATCAAATGAAATCATATTTGTAAAGTGCTTAGCACAGTACCTGGCACATGGTAAGCACTTAATAAATTCTTATTCCTTTCCTTCCTTTGTCTAGGAGGGTAGGGCCAAAGCACTCTGCTTTGTGCTCCCAAAACTAACAGTGATGAACTGTTTTTGCAGCCCATGTGCAGGTGGCACTAGATGGTAGCCAAGCAGTGCTCAATATTAAATATTGTCATTATTTTGAATGTTAATCAAAAAAATTTAATATTTTTCAAACTTACTTTTTTTTAAACCAAGTTAAAACATATGAAACTGAAGAAAAGCATTGATGAACTCATGCAAAATTTGTATGTATGTGATTAAGGGGGTTAATAGATCCATGTTTACATTAGCTCTAGTCTTTCTAAGGGTCTCCTTTATTGATATCTAAGAATTGAGACTCAGAGGTCAGAGAAATTCATACTGCTAACTTTACTTAGAAATTTTTGCTTTAAAAAGTATGTGTGTTATGTAATAAGTCCATTTAGAGTAGTTATTTAGTACTATTCCTTAATGGCAAGCCCTTATTTGTTGTATAGTATAGCATTTTATGTTTGTCATAACCTTTTCCTGTGCATTATCATCCTTAACCCTTTCTAGCAACCTTGTAGGGTAGGCATCATTACTCTTTCTTCCCATTTTATAGATGAGGAAACTCATGCCCAAAATGGCCCCCAAAAAACAAGAACATGGTTAATTTCTCACAAACTGTTCAGAATATAACTGGATTGTCATTTGGTGATAGATGCCTAATGCAAGCAGTCGTTTCAGCTGTCTGAATCTTCATGACCCTATTTGGAGTTTTCTTAGCAAAGATAGTGGAATGGTTTGCCATTTCCTTCTCCAGATCATTTTGCAGATGAGGAAACTGAGGCAAACAGGGTGAAGTGACTTGGTGGGTCACAGCTATTAATATCTGAGGCCAGATTTGAACTCATGAAAATGAGTTTTCCTGACTCTAGGCACAGTACTCAATCCATTTCGTCACCTAGTTGCCCTTCTAAAATCCTCTGACAATAGTTCAAAATTCGTTACCTTTCAAATCAGAAGGTAAGATGGAAATTATAGATTTGATTATTTCCTTCTATGCTTGCTTAACACAAGATGCCTATAGGAGAAAAGTGTTATCTTTATTATTATTTTTTTTGTGGCTATATTTTCCCATTGCTTTTTCATTATGCCAGAAAGCACTTTCTTCTCTGCCATTAATCTCCTAGTTTGAAAAACTGAGCTTAATCAGAGGAGAGTGGCAAGTGACAAATGTGCACATGTAAACTTAAAAGTATTTTTAATTTTCATTACAAATTCTGTGGTTCTTAATTATATATTCTCTTCTGATATTCTAGAAGAGCTTCGCATCATTCTTTACCTTAACAATTTTCATTTTTGTTCTTTTGTCACCTGTATCTCCTCACCTGTTTCTGTATGTGTTTTCTGTGATGCATTAAGCAGTATCAGTAAATTCTTATTGACTCTCCCCTCCCCCTGCCTTTTTTCCCCCTGAGGCTAACAAAGTTAAGTGCCCAGGTTCACACAATTAGTAAGTGTCTGAAGCAGGATGTGAACTTAGGTCCTCCTGACCATCCACTGCCCTTCCTAGCTGCCCCTCTTGTTGGCTTTCAAAGAAAGATTTAGTTGAAAATTAAAAAAATTGTTTTTACCAAATCCTCTTATATTGTTTTAGAGGAACTTTAAAAACTCCAAACATAGATCTTAACATTAGAAAATTCCTAATTTTGAAACCAGAAGGAATATAGTTTACCTAATTTTAACTATTAGTATTAAGGAAGAGCCAAAACACATTGGACAGTAAGAGATAGCTACTTCCAGCTTTGGCTATTTTGGAAAATATGCAGCCTTCATAATTACTTTATCTCTGTTGTTAGGTAGCATCCTTGTTGTTGCTACCATTAGTGTTGGTCTAGACTTTCATCCTCTACTTTAGACAGTCATAAAATTTAAAACAAAAAGACCTGCATGTAATTATATGCACATAATATATTTCACCATTTCCCATGTAAACCTTAAAAGCCTCTTTATTTTTATATATTTTCTTACTGTTACCTGACAGGCTTCTAAAATAATGCAGACCCTGGTAAATAAATGACTTCCAAATTGATACACCCAAACAATTAAAAAAAACACACACACACCTTTTTAAAATTAAATTATCTATTTACCTCTTTTTTTTACATGCTTCTGCCTGTCTTTCTTATCTTACAATATTCAGGAATATGCCAATAAATTTAATGGAATCAGAAAGGAATTGGCAAGAAAGGAGGTAAGACTAAATTATTGAGGAGAATTTATGCTTCGATTCTTACTCAGTGAAGCAAAAAGTTTATGCAAACAATTGTAAAATCCATGCTAGAGGTTTAATTTCTGTTGTTATTTCTAAGCATTTTCAGTACCCCAATGGTAGTTCTGGAGTCAAAGAGAAATGATATGATTATTGAATTGCTTGTCTCGCTTTCATTTTAATACAATGACTTATTTTTGTTATATACTTAACAAAACATAAACAATCCTTGTATGTCAACAGATGATTAAGAAAACTATTAATAATGTCAGAAGAATGGCTTCACATCCAACACTACCTTATTGTAAGTCAATTGGTTAATATTCAGTTCTTTACTATTTATATTAATCTTCCTATTTCAAATATCATGCTTTCTTTGTGATTTTTTAAAATGAATTTTTCCCATGTAATTTATATAAAACTTTATGTACTAAAGAAAAATAAGGCATTGCAGACACTTAACATTTCATTTTATTTTTCTTAAAGCTAATAGTAAAATCAAAATCTTAACAACGTCTTTTACAGAAACAAAAGCAAAAAAATACCCTTTGAGTATTTAGAATAGGTTCAAGTAAGTTTGGGACATTTTTGTTATGCTTTTCTGAGTAATCTAACTTTAGTTGAAAAACTCCCGGAGACTTTAAGTGTTTAACTTTGATTTGGGGGGAATAATTTTCTGACCACAATGGGTTATAAAACAAAGAAGCCCAAACCTAATTATCATAGCACTTTTGCTTAGCATTAGTTTGATCCGTTTTTATTAGTATTTGATCAGAGGTTCACTTTTATAAAATGTTACATTCATAAACAAAATGTCAAAGGGAATACTCATTTAGCTTCTTCTCTTTTAAGAAAGAATAGATTCATTTTCAGTTAATCTTCCTAGGAAGCCTAAAAGTAGCCCTGCATAAAAAAGAGCAGCTGGTTACTGGACATGTATTAGAAATACTGGAGCAGTGAAAAAAGACTCTAGATAATGTTTTAAACTTAACTGGTGGGTTGGCTTTCATACTCATTGTCATGTGAGTGTCTGATTATAACTTACTTTTTCATGATTTGATATAAAAAATGTCCCAAGAACATCAATATAAAAATAGCATATTCTCTACACTATTGCAGTAAAATGAATGAAACTGGCCATCCTGTCTTCTTAATGTAAGTGCTTTAATTGGCTTTTTCTACAAGTGAATTAGTTTTTATACGCAAATTAAGCCAAACTCTTTTTAAGGAGCACCAATCTGGCATATTCAATAATTGTGATCAAAGTAGTACACACATAATAGCAAACTAGGAAGCACACAGCCAATCTGTATTCATAAACTTACTTCTAAGCTGAGAATGCTGATGCTGGCTCACATTTTATATATCACTTTTAAGTTTTAGAAAGCTCTTGCTGCCCAAATAGAGCAATTGTGAGGAGATGTAAATATTATCATTCATATTTTCTGTGTGAGGAAATTGAGTTTTAGAGAATTTAAGTTACTAATCATGGCCTAACAACTTCTTAAGTTTCAAGGTTAGAATTTGAATTGCATTTTCTTGACATTCCTCCCCCTCTCCCTGCCTTCCCAAGTCTGGTGCTTTTTCCACTACTCTGGGAAGCTCCATCTGTAATGCTACAGTTGTGGAGTGAAACAAATATCCAATATTACTAACCTATTTTGATCTCACCTATAAATTCAAAGTACAGATGTCAGTTCATTGTGAGCTCCGGCAACCAAGGGACAGATCTGAGGGATGATAAAGAAATAAGGCAAATCCTTTTTTTAGAAGCAGTAGTTGGACATGTTTATAACATCTGTTTATGCTCTAGAACTTTATAACATCACCTATTGTGGCACATAATTCTGGTGTGTCCATTGTTATGCTTCAGTGGGATTTAATTACAAGTACTGAGAGGAATCTCATTGCACAATTCTCTAACTTAGACCTTGGTTTTGTATTGTAATTAGGGAATGCCATATCTTTTTCCTCCACTGCCACTCCATTGTAGCTTTCCAAAGTCACAAACTAACTTAAAGTCAACATGCATTTTCTGAGCCTGTTTATCCCCTACTCCAAGAAAAACTCAGTAAGGAAGCTCTAAAATCTAAAAGAGAATGAATATCTCTGAAAGTAAGCTCCTGCATTGCTTTGGAGTAATGCTTGATGCTACCTATTTAATTGGGTTTTTTAAGGGTGGTACAATTGAGAGAACAAAAGAGATAGTCCAAAGAAGCTCTGAGATGTGAGACTTAAAGAATTTAATACCAATTTAAGTAATAATTGAAAAGTTTTTCTCCTGTTTTAATAATTATATAAAACCTAAAGACAGCAATATAGATTTACTTTTAAATTTTAATTTTAAACAGTTTTATTTAAACCAGCATTGTGAAGTGTGATGTTCATCTATATGTCTGTATGAGTATGTGTGTATTTTCCATATGATAAATTAAGTGCTGTGTTCACATTTTTAAAAAACTCAACAGAAGGTAGAAACAAATATTTTAAACCAAAATACGCTTCCATCCCAGGTAATATTTGAAAAAGTGATTTAAAGAATTCTGTCCCTCTCTTTAACTTTACAAGTGAAGAAATTGAAGCTTACAGATTTTGTGTTTTGCTCAGTCACATACCTGGTCAGTGATAATAAGGACTCAGGAGCAAGGTCACACAGACTGATGATCTTTCCATAACACTTTGTTTTTGTTTTTCAGTAATTTTCTCTAAAGGGGTAGCATTATAGAGATGTCCACTTTAAAAATCATTCAAATTATGCTTTTAGATATTTACAAAAACATCTTTTAATGAAAAAGCAAATGATAAGTGAATGTAGATGAATATATGGATAATTGAATCCATGAGCGGTCTTGAGAGCACCAAATAAAATAGTTTGGAGGGAAAAAAGAAAAGAGCCTGGGGCAGACCTCCTTGGGACACCGACAGTTAGCAAACATGACCTGGATGAAGATCCAACAGTGGAAACTTCGAGAAGGAGCAGTCAGAAGGAGAACCAGGAGAGGAGTATTGCCCCAAAAACTAAGTTAGAGAAGAGAGAATCAAGAAGAAAATAATTAACAGTGTTGAAAGCTGTGATGAGGTAAAGAAGAAGGAGGATTCAGAAGACTTGGATATGGCAATTAAGAGATCATTGGCAACTTTGGACATATCAGTTTCAGCTGAATTATGAGGTAGAAAGCCAGACTACAGAGTGTTAAGAAGAGTGTGAGAGGAAAGTAAATAGATCTATTGATTGTAGAGGGCCTTTTCAAGTAGTTTAGCCACAAAGATGAGAAGATATATGGGACAACTGTTAGCAAGGATAAAAGGATCAAGTGAGGCTGGAAGAAAGACGGCCATGTTTGGGGCAATAGGGAAGCAACCAATAGACTGATGATAAGTGAGAGTGGGGATGAAAAAGGGAACAGTCTTCTGGAGAAGAAAAGATGGAATGTAATTATTTGTGCAGGCGGAGAGGTTTGTTTTGGCAGGGAAAAAACCTACCTCTTCATGTGAGATAAGACTGAAGGAAGAAATAGTGGCAAAGGTCATTTAAGTTAAATGAAGGAGGAAGAGGGGAGAAGGTGAAAGATGTCTTGTGTAATTTGAGTCTTAGGAGTCAAATATGGAGATGAAAACATTATTGTTACCCTTCCACAACATGGGGGGTAGGGAATGTGGTATCCGCACAATCAGGAAAATTCGTGTCCAATTTTTTGGCTCCCTTACTACCAGAGAAGGAAGTTTGACATTTGTTTTTTCTTTTATGGGATGTTTACAGTGCCTCATTGTAAAATTTGGGTTGATATCATACAACACTACACATATTTTATGCATTTCTGAGTTTTCTAAACTTTTTTCTTCGTTGTCTGCTGGTTTTCATGTGTCATCTGTGGCTTCCACAGAACTCCCCCAAAATTGCCATTTAATTTCTTAAGTTGACCCATGATATATTGAAACTGTGATAGGGAAAGTCAACTAATTCCTTTTCATTATTAGTGATGAGGTCCGTCCTTATTGTGCAAAAGATTTCTTAATACTAGAAAGTTGTCTTAGAAAGTTATTTACACATAAAATTATTAAAAATTAAGTAGTATTTTAAAGGTACACTTGGTTATTCTGTTATTATTGTCTAGTTTGCTATAAGCTTCATATATGTGTTTTATGGTATGACAACAATTTTATTCAAATTCTAGATTTATACAAATTGTATATGATTCATTACAGTTTTTCCTGTATTAGATTTTTTTTTTCAAAACAAAATAATTTCAAAAAATTTTCAAAAAAGATTTTAAATCTTTGTCTTCTTTTTTATAAAGATCTGACAGGAGCCCAAGATGGAAGTGTCAGAATGTTTGAGTGGGGTCATTCCCAACAAATAACCTGTTTTCGGTCTGGCGGCAATTCAAGAGTGACAAGAATGAGATTTAACCATCAGGGAAACAAGGTAGTGTGCAAGTGTATAACTATTGAAAATGTATATATTGTGTGTGTGTGTGTGTGTGTGTATATATATATATATATATATAATTTTCTCATGTGCCTTCTTAAAATGTATGTTGTGGGACACACTTCTGTTATGTCAAGTGTACTTTATTATAAATTTTTTTTTTGTTATTTTAAAATGTTTTGTTTTAAACAGGCCTTCCTGCTGAAATTATTTGCAGTGTTCCAACTCATAAGTGAATATTTTTCTTAAATTATACATTAGCGTTAATAAACTACTTCCCCTCTCTTCACCCCAAAGAACAAAGATTCTGTTAACCAATGGTTAGTGAAAACACTAAGCCCAACTAATTTCTACTGGTAGTCTCTTCCCCATATTTTACCTTTTTAAGCATTGAGTAATGGAGAAGATAATGTGCTGAAAGGGGGCACAGCACAAATCTAGAACTAGAGTTAGCACAAGGTATATTATTTGGGAGCAACTACCCATGACTTCCAGGGCCTATCACTATCCTCTCTATCTCCTTAGGACAATTGCACAATTTCAGAGGGAGAGCAAAGTATATTTTTACTACAAAAATATTTAAGAATAATAATAATTTTGTGTGTTCTTTTAGAGATTTAGGAGCAAGAGTCAAAGAAATTAATGAATTTTATTTTTATTGTGGATTTTAGTACTTAAATCTAATACCTATTTTAGTTAACTTAGAATATGTTAGAAAGAGTCTTGGGCTAGCAGTGAAATGATTTTGATTTGGATACTTTGTTTAAAGCCCACTTTCAGAGTCAGCCTCTTCATAGGTAGACTAGGTAGCCAGCCATACAATTATTAACAAATTGAACACAGGGATTTGTGATTATAATGTGTGTTTCTTAGTTGCAGTTTCATGCATAATATTTTTTTGAAGGAATTGTAATTGAATGTGGGATTTTGAATTCTATTTGGCATTTAATTCAGAATTTTAAAAGCATTTAAGTTCATATAAAAAGAGAATCTTCATAGGTCTTAGGGTTGAATTGTTCTAACTTAAAAACAACTCATGGACCAGTTCATCTAGGATCTAAGGTGACTGCTGTCATTGCCAAAAGAGGGAAGAGTTCTAGTGGTTGAAAGAATCAGAATTCTGTGAGGTAGAGTGCAATTATTCTTATCCTCATGTTAAAGTTCAGTCCATCAACATATGCAACAGTCCAACAACAAATACGAAAGCAAGCAAGAAAATCAGTCCTCTCTTTCCTTTACCTTTTCTCCCCCCTGCCCCTGCAACCCTGCAACTTATAGTTCAGCTAGGGGATGTGTGTGTGTGTGTGTGTGTGTGTGTGTGTGTGTGTGTGTAAGTAACTTAAGCTTATGTAAAAAACAATTTTGAAGGGAATGCACTAGCAGCTGGGTGAATTCTGAAACATTTTATGTAGAATGTAGAAGTTCTTGAACCTTGAAGGAAACTAGAGACAGATAGTTCAGTCAGGAAGTGCCAAACAGTAAGAAGGCATATTTGGCAGTAACACAGTGGCATCAAAGGGAGTAATATATACAGCAAGATCAGCACTTTGGGACCAAGTTGTGAAGGACTTTAAATGCAGAACAAAAGAGTTAATCAAATTTATAGGTAATAGGTAGGCACTGGAGTTTATTGAGAAAGAAAGGGGATATGGTGAGAGTGATACTTTAGGAATGTTGCGTTAGCAGCTATGGGAAAAATGATTTCAGTGGAAAGGAAAGACTTGAAGGACAAAAACCAATTTTGGAGTCCCTTGGAGTAGTCTTGGTTAAAGATATTCAGTTGTTTTTAGGCATTTCTGGCTCTTATGACCTGATTTGGGATTTTCTTGGCAAAGACACTGGAGTGGTTTGCTGTTTCCTTCTTCACCTTATTTTACAGATGAGGAAACTTAGGCAGACAAGGTTTAGTGACTTGCTCTGTGTCACACAGCTAATAAGTGTTGAACTTGGGAAGATTTGGACCTGGCACTATCGAGGCCCACCTAGCTGTTCATTAACAGTGATCAGGCCTTAAAACTAAGGCACTTGTCTCTCTGAGTAAAGAGATGGGAACACATGTGAGAGATGTTATAAAGACAGAAATGATAAGATTTGGCAACTGAGTGGATATGTGGAGTGAGTGAGAATTAGCATTCTAGGTTGATACCTCGGTTGTGAGATCATGGGTGACTGAAAAGGTGTTGTCCTTAATAGAAACAAAGAGGTTTAGAGGATCAGTGTGTTTAGGTGAAAGATACTAAGTTATGCTATAACAATGTCAGCTGGGTCTTCTTTCAGCAAGGCAGGTTATTTATTCTTTGCCAACCAACCCTACATCCCATACTAAAAAAATACAGGTCTTCTGTTGTGAGCTCCCTCCCCTTTTGCACAATTCAAACCCTTGATATCATTTTCTATTCTCTCTTCTTTTATTCAGCCTCTGATGATGAGGTGGCACATGCCTTTGCTTCCATCCCCTTCCGTCTTCTAAATTGTGCCCCACAATCTTCCCCCCTCTCTCTAACACTTAGGATCTCCATATCTACTTACTCCTTTCCTACTACTTACAGAATACCTAATCTCACCAAAATCTCACTCTTCCCTCTAGTTTTATCTTATATCTCTGTGTATCTACTTCTCTCACCTCTTCTACTACCTTTCACATCAGAATTTCCTGATTCCCCATCTACTATAGAACTCACCTTTCACCCAGCACCCAAATCATCCTATATCCATTTTGACTCTATCTATCTACCTATCTATCTATGTGTTGTCTCCATCAATAGCATGGAAGCTTTTTGAGAACAAGACTCTTTTATTCTGCCTTGTATTCCTTGCATCATGCACAATGCCCAGGACATAAATACTTAAATGCTTGTTTGTCTCCCTGCCACAAGCCTCTTCCCACTACTGCTCATTCAACTGCTCACCATTTCATCATCCTACTCAGTAAACTCCAGTGGTTCCCTATCACCTCCAGGATCAAATATAAAATCTGCTGTTTGGCATTCAAAGGCATTCATAATCTGATTCAGAAAATAAGATGTGCTATTTTAAAACCTTTGTTAGTTTTAGTTAGAGATGGTTAGGTTATCTCTCCCACTATAAGCTCCTTGAGAGTAGAAAGGAAAGGAAAAACCTCTGCTCAACACTGTGCCTGAAACTTAATAAATGTTTATTGATTAACTTACTTGGCGCTATCTCAGCCATAGAAACTCTAAAGACATTTTACTTTTTTTGGTGGGTAGGAAGTAGTATGGCTATAACCTAAAAGATGAAACTTTTTTTTTTTTTTTGCTTTTTGGAGGACATTTGGGGTTAAGTGACTTGCCCAAGGTCACATGGCTAGTTTTTGTGTTAAGCGCCTGACACCGGATTTGAATTTAGGTCCTCTTGACTCCAGGGCCGTTATTCTTTTCACTGTACCACTTAGCTGCCCCAAGATGAAACTTTTGATAATGTTATTGATAGTTTGCAAAACTGTTTCCTCATTTGATAATACCCCATTATTATGTCACCTCCTCCTTTCCATTTCATCTAAGATCACCTTAACTGTCAGATTAGAGCACCTCTCTAAGTATACACGCCGTCCTGAGCCTCTGTGTTGGTCATTGCCTTTCTACTAATCTAGGGAATTATCAGTTAATGTGTTAAAATAGACTTTACATAGTTCTACATTAGTTTGGAGACAATGCTTCAGGAATCTTGCTTTAGTAAGGTATTATTTTTTATTAGAGGAATGCTTGGTTTTCCTAAGGCAACATCTGACTGCTGGCTTGGAGCTGCACCAGTGAACCTACAGACCAGTGATTTGAAACTCAAATAGAAAGGAATCCCTGCACTTTGCATAGTGACTAAGAAAGTCACAAATTCACATTATCTAAGTCATATTGTATTTTTCTTTAATTTGTAAAAATACATTTCCCAACTACATTTTAATCTGGTTCCAGCCTCACTCATGAATTTGGGGCACATTTAAGCCTTGGGCAGTGAGTTTGACACCTCTGATAAAAAATAGATGGTACGGTTCTCCAGAGTTTACCCTAAGTATCAGGAATATGGCTCATGAAGGTCCCTTCATAGTCTGATAACAACATCGAGGGCTCTTGAAACTACCCAGCTAATTTTACTTAAGCCCGTACTTACAGGTTTTGGTTTTACTTAGGAATGCAGGTTCTGCTCAGGTTCTACCTTAAATTATTATTCCAATTTCTGTTTATTATATCTTCAAATGTAATAGGATATAGATATTTTAATTGTAATTTTGTAGAAAAATTCAACAAAATGCCACTGTACATATTAAAAGTATATATCAGTGTGTGTACTTAAATCCTTCTTTCAATATCTTCTTTCCAAGTTTGGAATTGTTGATGCTGATGGATATATAAGTTTGTATCAGACCAACTGGAAGTGTTGCCCAGTTACTGGAAATACTCCTAAGCCATATTTGGTAAGCTAAGAATTTTTATTTAAAAAAACAAAAAACAAACTAACTTTATTAAAGTTAGAAATGTCTCATTGGGTTTTGATGCCTGATCTTGCTTCATTGTTTTCTCTAAACCATTTCCCTGCTAGAGAGAGTTTGTTTTGTGTTCTTACATGTCTCTGGTGACCTTAAGCCATCATTTATAGAATGACAGTGATGGTTAGCTGACTTCAGGGTCATAGAGTTAGTAGGAGTTCTTCTTTATTCCTTTCTTCCTTTTTCCAAGGCTACTTTCCTATTCACTATCCACATTTGATATCTTTATTATGTATAAGTATGGAGCAGTGGTCTAAATTATTTAGTTTTGGTCTTGAGTATTTTACAAATTTTTATGGGCTTTTGTACTTCATAAGCTATTATTTAAGAACAAAGTATTTCTTAATAAAACAACTTTTTATTACCTCTGAGGTAGATAAAGGTAACCCAAATAATTGAAACATCATATAATTTGAAATCTGTTTTGAAGTTTCTTATCCAATAACTCTTTTATTAGTGATACTGAGTGAGTATTTTAATGGTTTATTCTTTTATATAGCACAATTTGGTATGGTGTTGAAAGAGAAACATAAGGTTTCTGATAAGCTACTCATGAAATAATTAGCCACTGAATGTTACATATGACTGCATCAAATCTTTTTACACTTATATAAAAATTATTCCTGTTTGACCATTTCAGACGTGGCAGTGTCATAACAAGACAGCTAATGACTTTGTATTCATCAGTTCCTCTTCTTTGATAGCCACAGCAGGTCTCTCAACTGATAACAGGTGAGATTTTTCTCCTAAATTCTGAATGTGGGTATAACCAGTCTTTTGGAAAAATTATTATTGTTGTTGCTTCATTGTTATCTTTTGTCTTACATGTTTTATAAATCCTCTAGTTATCTTAAAAGTCCATTCCCTGCACTTAAAATTGACGGTAGTTTACCATACACAAAACTACAGAAAGTTTAGTATTATGAGGAATGATCCATTCTAACTCTATTTTTAATGTTCTGTCTCTGAAATTCATGTCTAGGCTTAGAGTCACAGTAAATAATCTATTACTGAATTCTTGCCAATGGAATAAAATTGCTACAGAAATTATTTTCCCGGTTCATCTTATGGGTTGGGAAACAGATCATTTGGAAAATGTAGTGAAGAGAGATGGTTTATATTGTACATCATAGATCAAATGGGATGATCTATGTAAAGGGCTTTGCAAACTATAACATGAAACACACAGCAGCTAGTACTAATAGTATAATAAGCATCTAAGAGGGCTGAACTTCGGGATAATCTTAACCTGCCACAGCCTTGACTCAAACAACTTCTCTCATTCCCATACAGTTCTCAAAATAAGCTAGGTGGAAACTGTATGGTATTTTATTCTGTGTCCTAAAGAGGCCATTCCGGGAATCCCCAAATCCCCCGCCACCTGCTATGGGTCACTAAATGGAGGATGTTGCTTGGAATTCTCATACAAGCCTATATATCCTTCCATGAATGCATCACAGCCATTTTAGGGCTGGAAAATCAACTGATGATGCTACTTCCCCTTCTGACTTGTTCCAAATTCTTTCCTACTCTCTCCCACACCCTCTTGCATATGGTCAGTAGGATTGCCAATCAGCATCAGCTGCACTCAGTGCCAGCCACAGGGCCCCCTGTAATTTCTTTCTGACCAGTTGTCTGACCCCCTTACCATCCCTGGGCTGAGAGCTTCAGAAGCTGCTGCTCCCGCCACTGTCACCTCATGTGGAGGTTCTAGACAGGCCTCCAACTCCATGTCATAGACTTAGCCTGCCAACAGCTTAAGGTTTTTTAGACCAAAAAAATTTCTCATCCTGACCTTTTGTTGGCTCTGCCACTCTAAAATTTGATTTGAGGTATTATTTTTTGGAGAGAAATGTTGGAAGAACTAAGCTAGATGGTTGCCCTTGATCCATCATTTTGGCTCATGTGTATTGCTATTTTCCTGTCTATAAATTGTCATTGTCATTGAACAGTATGCATAAATGGATTATCTTAAATTCCTTTAGAATTAGGAGTATTTTAAATTGTGAATAAAATTACATGAAAATTCAATTACATAAATATTTTAGTGATCTTTATATGATATTTGATAAATTTTAAAATATACTATGAAAGGAGATCATAATATGAAATATATTTTCTTTTACATTGATAATCTCTTAAAATGCTCATATAAAAATTAGTGATGAAATTGTTTTTTTTCCAGAAACATTTGTTTGTGGGATACTCTTGTGGCACCTGCAAATAGCTTGGTACATCGTAAGTAAATGGTTTTTGCAAATAATGAAATTAATAAGGTTTAAATGGCTTTGTTTTTTAAGCCCTGATGTAATCATTATGTCATTATTACATTTGGAAAGTGACATTGCTTTACAACTATACAAGTGAGAATTTCTCTAGTTACCCACTCCTGAACCCTGCTCAGATCTTCTCTATAGGAGGACTAGGTAGCAAAGTCATCAGAATATGCCTCCTCAAACCTTCTCAGCAACAAGCAGAGAGGCATAACACAGGTTGTTGTGAAGATAAAATAAGATATTTCTAAAGCTTTTTGTAAACCTTAAAGTAATGTATAAATGCTAGCTATTGTCATTTTTTAAATTATTATTATTATTGTTAAGTGTTTAACTTTCAGAGCTTCTATTTACAGAAATGCAGGCTGTAAATACCATAAGGGTGTTGAGAGCTAAAGAGTGCAAATAGAGTAGATACTGACTACTGTTAGATATGAAGGTATCAACAAAGCAGAGTAGCTTTGTGCTTTGTGATTCAGATTTGCTATTATTTGAGGTTATCCTAGGTCTCTCTTTGGGAACCCTAAGAACAAGCTACCTATCTTTGTTCCCCTGGTCCTGGTCTCAATCTGGCTTCTGTTTAATAAATCAAACAAGAAGAGATCATATCATTAGGAAGATGGCTGAAGATATTTCCACACTAACACTTCTATCTCAAGGTAGCTCTGCAATTGTCTAATAAATTGCCTTAGGATCCTCAAATAAGTCTATATTTCTAAAATGTCCTTTTACCATAGAAATAAAACTAATAACAGGATAGATAATTTTTTTTTAACAATTATGCATTACAAACACAAGTGCAATTCTAAAAGTTTTATTCCTTGAAACCAGTATGTTCAGCATGCTTAAGAATAAACTACCCATAATTCAACTCATTTCTGGTGATACTTAATTCGTATCTACTAGGTCCCTTCTAGCTCTAGATGTATGACTTTTTAACAGCATCCTCAAAACAAGCTATATCTTTGTCAGCTAATGACAACTTAAAGGCCTGCTGTCTTCTGAAAACATATATCTGGGACATGACAGCCTTCTAGAAATTATGTTGATTCACGAAGTTAAAAAGATACCACTAGAAAGAATCTAAAAGTGTTGAACTACTATCAAATCTCGAGCAAAAAAACTGAAAAGGTTTGTGAAAACACAGGTTGTGTTTTCAACTCTATTACAGATTAAAGGAAAGGTTTCAGAAGATTTGGGAACTGAACAGTTATTAAGAAAGTTGTGTTTTGAAAAATGAGTTTGGATTCGAGACCACAGCTTAAAATACAGAAATTAAGGGTTTGTTGCCAAGGGATGCAATGTGACCCAACAAAGTCTAATAAGACTGTATTTGTTTGTAGCCTTGGAAATTTGCTCAAAGCTTTAATTGAAAAGGAGACAGTTTCATAAGCTATAAACAGGCTTCCTGGGGATGTAGGCACATCTCCAAAGCCTCTCTTAGTTCAGGTTTGATGTTAGAACAATACAAAGGGACCTATAGGTCCCAATGAAAATTTAACAAAAGAGGAGGCTTACTTTGCCTCAACCCAGCAAGGATATACTAGAAGGATACACAGCAAGTCTTCAGAGTCCTAAGCTTTTGTGGATGTAGTCCCTCCCCTCATCTCCATCTGGAAACAGGTCTTGTCATTTAGTTATCAGTCTATAGCAACTCCTATATTCTGGGGCACCTACCACACATGGCAGCAACCAAGCTCACATGAGTTGGGCTTTTTATGGGCTCTAGATCTGGGAGCTCCTGAGGGGAGGAAGCTTTGAAGCTTCACCGGGGACACCACTAGGGAAGTTGGGGCCAAGGAAGCTGTGTGGAGAGAAAGCTACGTCAGGTTAAGGGAAGCTAGGGCAGGAAACAACTGCCTACTAGATAGTGAAGAGGATAGAGCACTAGGCATGGAATCAGTAAGACCTGGATTTAAAACACAACTCAGAAATTTAATAGCTATGTGACTTAACCTTCAGTTTCCTCCTCTGTATATAATTAGGAGATTGGACTAGATGACCTCTGAGGTCATCCAATTCTAAATCTATGGTCATATGATAAATACATTAGAAGAATGATAGAGAGCAAGTAATCCAGGGCCTTATATGTTCCTATGTGAATGTTAAATTGAGATGAGTTTTAGATAAGTAGCAGTTTTTATATGAGATTGTGTAATACAGATTGTGTAATCATGGGTTATCACTTAACTTTTCACAATCAGTGACTAAAAAATTCAAACCCAGACTTCTTGACCAAGTCCAATTAATCTAGTCTACCCACAACATCACACTGCCCTTCATTAAAGACCCTTTGAGTTATTTGTCATCTTAATTTTCCTAAGATAATGGTGTTTCATGATTGATTGCTAAATAGTATCACTGGAAGAATTTGGTTTTAGAGACTTGGGAGCAAGCATTTCTTTATCCTAGAAAACATTCAGTTTCCCAAATGTGGTCCATGTTTGAGATCCCTGTGATCTCCTACTCTATTCTGGGTGCCATGGTCTTTATCAATTTGTACAGATTATCCAAGATTTAAAATGTCAGTGGATTAATACGGTGGGCTCTTAAGACATCCGGCTATGTATCATCTAGGTTTCATTCATTTTTCTTCTACTTTGTTGTGGTTGTTTAGAATAATCTCTTTATCATGGATTATCATGGATTACTTTGTGGAGGAATAGTGGTTTGAGGCTTAATATAATTACTACATTATGAGTAGAAACATTTGGAGAACCTTGCCATCTGTATGTATTTCTTTTGTCTTAATTTTGAAAAGATCATTTTCTATGACATTGGCAAATATTTTAGGCATATGCTTATTTAACACTTCAGTTAATGTCAATATTCAGATCATTGAAGGTTATCTTCGTAGTCAAATGTCTATTCGCACATTTGTAGTCAAATCACACATTGATACTTGTGTGATTATGGGATACACCTGATTTGGGGAAAGCTTTTACATCTGCAGTTTGCCCTACCAAATCTACTGCCTTTTTAAATTTTACTTCTTTTTTTTTAGTTATTGGTTTATTGATATTTTTAATTTTTATATCACATGTTTTTATGAATCTGTCCTTCTTCCCTTCCCTACTCAGCAAGCTATCCCTTGCAACAAAGATTTAAAAAGAAGGGAAAAAGCAGTTTATCAAAACTGACACATTGATCATGTCTGACAGTATGAGCCATATTCCATACCCATGCTCCCCAACCTATGATCATTATAATTACAAATGTTCCATTTTTGTTCTACTTTCTGTGTCAAATACTTTCTTAAGACCAATAAACACAGCAGTCATATTCTCTATATCTCTGTCAAGTTGTATGACCTTAAAGCTATCTTTAATTGCATAGAATCATCTTTGAAATCCTGCCTAATTTGATCTTCCTCAATAATACCTTAATTGTACACAAAGACATGCTTTATGAAGATAAGAAAGCAAATGTCTAACTATGGATGAATTGTTGATTTCTTGTAGTTCACTTTTTGGGGGCAATCCCTAAATACCATTAACATTTTCTGTTCTTTTGGAAAGCATCCCATGCTTCCATGGAGACTGAGGGGAATCATGAATAATTATTTCATTGTGTGCCCAAAGACAACAGGAACATCAATTAATGGGATACTTAGTCATCTCCAATTGTAGGACTCACAACTATATAAGCAGTTTAATTGTCCTCTTTCATTTAAGAGGATAAAGATATATAGAAGTTTCATAATGAGCTTGATGAGATTCTCTAAACAAAGCTATAATATGCTTTAATACTCAGTGACTTAAGTGTAAAAGTAAAAATAAATTGGAAATCAATTTGGGATCAAGAAGTTAAATAGGCCAAAGGAATTCAGACTACTCAAAAGCCTCATGCCTTTTTCATTATAAATAATAAATTATTTTTAAAAGCTAATAAGAATTTGCAGGGAGTGGTGATAATTAAGTAGCAATATTAAAATGAAATTTATTCTATCTCAACAGCTAGGAAACCGCTCCTTACAGACACTGCAGTCATTAGAGAACCAGCTAATTCTGCAGACAGATCAGCTGGTTAGGGTTAAGGACAAAGTGAATACTAAACTAGAAAAAGAGTTACAGGTGGAAATAAAATACTAAATCTAATTATATTAGCACCAACCCTAATCTGTTCAGTAAGAGAGACAAAAATGAAAATTTTGACTTTATTATGATTTATTAGGGAAGTTTAACAAATGCAAAATAGTTGCTACTGTGAGGTGGCAGAAAAACCAATAACTGACTCAGCCAGCAAACAATCTCCAGTTCAAATGCATACATACAAATATAAAGATGTTTCATTCATAGGCAAAAACTATTTATTGTACAAACATTTGTATAACACTATGGAAAAGTAGTCTTGACTTTCAGGAGCTGAATCCTGAGCTAGGTTAGAAGTGATGGCTAGTTTGGGTATTTCTTTAAATGAGACATGTCCTTCCACTGGATACTCTGGGTCTGCTTCTTTTTGCAGGCTCAGTTTAGATTCCACTTGTGCCCTGTAATAGTCAGGGTGACAAAGTGGTAATGAATGGCACTTGAGAAGGGCTTTAGGAACATAGTAAATAGATTTAAAAAAATAACATTTGGGACTTAGCAGTTTTAATGGACTCAAGAAACTTTTGTATTAATGAAACTTGTTACAGGCTAGATTTTTTATAAGAGAAAATCTTAGCGTCTTTATAATTTCCTTTAATTTCAGCTTTTACCTGCCATGATAGTGGTGCTACAGTGCTTGCATATGCTCCAAAACATCAGGTGTTAATATCAGGTGGCAGAAAAGGTTTTACATCGGTATTTGATCTTCGCCAGCGACAACAGAGACAATTTTTCCAAAGCCATGATTCTCCAGTAAAAGCAATTGCTGTAGATCCAACTGAAGAATACTTCGTCACAGGATCTGCAGAAGGCAATATAAAGGTTTGTAAAATGTAATGCCTTGAAATCATTCATTATCCTCACATTAAACTGCTGCTTATCCTGACTTTCTGTAAACCAGACTAAAATATTTTATCATGTGCTTCAAAACCTAATAAATGTTCTGAATTGATATTAATAGAGTAGTTCTGTTTACAGATAGCCTCCGGATGCCCTTATTTGGGGGGAGAGTGCCATCAGATGGCAAGTAGTTTCCTTCTGTTTGCTTTGGGCTACTGTTAATTATCTTGATTTTTACAGAGGAGGGCCTGAATCACCACAGTACAACTGAGATAGCTTTGTCTAGCGAGAGGAGACAGAGGTGTGGACACTTCTAGGGCCTACCCTACCACTAATTTGGAATGCTACCTTGGACTGGTCATTTATTATAGCCAGGCTTTTGTTTGCTCATTTGTAAAATGCTATCAGTAATATCAAACCCTCTCTTATAGGGTTTTTGCAAAGAATAATAACAACAAGTAGGTTTGAAAGAAGCTTTTGTTCAGATGTAAGGTAGCATCTTCATTTTGGTCATGTATCTTTTATTTGCTTGACATTTCTTTTTAAGTTAAATTTAGTTGTACCTAGTAGTGCTAGTTTCAAATAAATTTTAAACATGTTTCCCTAGACGAATTACTGTTCATTCTAATTGTGTTACAATACTTTTCAGATTTGGAGCCTATCTACCTTTAATCTCCTCCACACTTTTATCAATGAACATGCTCGGCAATCCATTTTCAGAAACATTGGAACTGGAGTAATGCAGATTGAGACAGGACCAGCCAATCACATTTTCTCTTGTGGAGCTGATGGAACAGTGAAGATGAGAATCTTACCTGATCGATTTAGTCCATTAAGTGAAATGTTGAAAAATGATGTGAAGTTCATGCTCTAGCATTTTTTCAATAATATAAATTCTTATGAACATATTTCATAAAAGTGGCCAACAGATATAATGTACAGTGATTACTTTGTAGTTGTTGCCACAAAATAAGCTTTTGCTCTCATGTGTTTATATTTATTTCATGGACCTTTACCCTTGATGCACTGATGCCTTAAAAATTAACAAGGTTATTCAGAATTTGATTATATTGCCTAAAGTAGTCTGTATAAGCAATTGTAATAATATATATGCATATATATATATTTATGATATATATATGGTGTGGTGTTAAAAATGTTTTTTGTTTTGGGAGGGGGGGGGAAGAAACAACAAACCTTCTATAGGCATCTGTGCAGGAAACCCCTTATTTTTCATTGAAAATCAGCCTTTTTATCTGAAGGCTGAAACACTTAATAATTATCACCACCAATAACTTATTTCCTCTTCCGTTCCTAAATCCCCATTTTCCCTCTTTCTGATTGATAGTAGAGTAGGGTTTGGCTAAGAATCAAGCAAATGAACACCTCTGATAAAGATGTTAGTAACACCTTAGTGATATGACAACTGGGTGCCTTACTGCATCCAGTTTATCTTCTCCAGTACCCTGGTTCTATTACATGCACAACTCATTTGAGTTTAATCTGTGTATTCAGTAGAGATTGAAAATCTTTTAATACCTTTTCTGCTATGATTAAAAAACTACTGCTACCAGAATGGCAAATTTTTTTTAGTAACAATATAATTGCCTAATTTTTTAAACTTTTGACCCTTCCACCAGAGATATACAAATATTGCAAATAAATACCCCAGAATATTGGAAATTATTATTTAAAAGATTATATTGACAAAAAATGGTTTTAGCCATCAATAAGGATACAATATTGATGTGTGTGGATTTGGCAAAAGAGGATATTTATTTTAGGAGACTATAAAAAAAAACAACCTAATTTTATTTGCATTTTTCTTTGTGGCCTTTATGTTGTTTAGCCCAAAGATGCTGAAATCTTTTGCAGCAAATTTTTACTTTGCCTTCAGATTCACATTTAAATATAGTAGAGCTTGATTGTCTAACACTTTACATTCAAAATACACTATTCTACCTTCAGAAAACAAAATCATCTTTGGGGATTTTTCTTTTTTGCCAAAATAAACAATTTCACAATTTAAATGTTCTGAACAAAATGTAAAAAAAACAATAAAAAAAAAAACACAAAGCCTTTAACTTTTTAAATGTGCTAACATTGTTTCTGTAACTATTTTGTGCTATATCTTGAATTATAGAAAGCTTGATAAATACTTGAATTTTACCAATGAGACTGGAGGCCGATGGATTGCATATATGAAAATTCTATAGTGGTTTTGCTAAAAGTTATTTTGTGAAACAGCAACTATGAAACCAGATATCATCTTGAAGATTTGTGGCAAAGAATTGAAGGGCTGGTAAAATGAATTTTGTAATATTCTCAGGATACTTTTATCTTAAAAGTATATTGTTAACGATTTTGTAAATTGTATTACATAATTTTAAATGTGTTGAGCAAGTTGCAGTGCAAACACTATAGATAGTTGAAGGTTCTATGCACATAACCTGAACTTATAAATTGTGCAATAACAAAATTTGGGCATATTTTGCCATGGAGAAATCTGTGATAATATTGCAGAGAACCAATATGGTTGTTTGATGTAGTAAAACTTAATTCTTCATCAATATTTTATTTGTGCAAGCATCAAGACTTAAAAAAGCTTTAAAACATTTTATTTTACTTTACTGAGGAAATTTGCTATTGTGCTTATAAGAAAAAACAGCAATGTGTTGGGAAAAATACCATGTTTCAATTAAGCATTATATTAACCCCTAAAATGATGTAAAGTACTTCTGTATTTTACCCCAGAGACATAGTATTTTAAATAAACAATCATGCAGAGACTTTTCTGTTTAGCATACCATTGTTTTAAAACTGTTTATATCATGTCGATTGACTTAATTCTCCCCTTGATCTGTATTTCCAAGAGCTTCTGAATTTGTATTTGGCATATTTAAGGATGACTATTTACTCTAAAATGGTAAAGATTTGCTCTGTGCCTGATTCTTCAGAACTTTACAGATGAGAATTATTCACACAGAATACTAATGATACTTTGTATAAATAACATTTGGCAGATAGCCAACTCAGTTGTCTATAGTAATGGAGGTTATAAGTACTTTTGGAAAACCAATATACCACATTTTCAAAATAATTTACTTTTAGGATGTACTTTTGAACCCATTTCAAAGTCTGTATTTAAAGATCCGGGAATAATCTGATTAACATGAAACCTAGAAAGTTGACCAGTTCACCTTTCTTGGCATGTAACCTCACCTCTTTTGGCCTTAGTTTCCTCACCTATAAAATGAGAGGGTTGGATTTAGTGGAATGAATGATAGCTATTTTCAAATATTTGAATACTGTACCCAAGGGCAGAATTAGGAGTAATGAATGCATAAAAGTTGTAGAGGTGGATTCAGGTTTGATGTAAGAAAACCTTTATGCTACTTAGAGTTAACAGTGGAATGGAAAGTCTTAGGAAGACTTTGTTGGAAGTCTTCATCAAGATTATTGTAAAGGGAATTCTTTTTTAGTTATAGGTTGGACTAGATGTCCACTATAGTGTCTGTGAAACCTGAAATTCTGTACTAGCTAAATTACCTCTGACATCACTTCATAACTGACTTTTTTTTGAAAGGTTCTTGTATATTAGAGGTAATAACAGTGGAAACTGGAAAAACAGATTCTGGAAAATCTCCCTAAAAACCAGAGCTGTCCAAAAGTAAAATTGGTTGCTTCAGAAGATTTTCAAATGAAGGTTGGATTAATATATTGTAGATATTATGCCCAACCATACTTGGGTATGTATTGGAATAGATGGCTTCTGAAGACTGTATGGAGTTATAACTTAGTACCCATATGGCTAATGTCACACATTCATGTAATTTAGCTGTACTCTGAGGATCCCTTCCAATTCTGAGGTTCCATGACATGGTAATAGTTGCATAGATAATTATGTGCAGTGTTGGTACTAGAATTTGAGAATTTTCTACAAATCAGAAGGGTGAACAGGCCCTAAATACCTCTATTCAGTTTAAGACTTTAGATTAAGAGCAAAGTCTTTTGATGAAAGAGTGCCCAGCTTTAGAAGCTGCTATATTTAGAGCTGCTGTAGTTCTGACTACATTTACCATTTAACAGCTTAGTAAAAATACGTGGTTAAAATAGAAAACTACCCGATAACTGATTGGGGTAAATTTCCCTATGCATACTCGACCTGCAGGGCAGCCAGGGTCTTTTTCTCTCATCCCCTTACCTGATCCACTGAGAGAATACCACTCAGGTTGGGCACAAACTTTCCTATGGTAACCACCCTCAAAGACTTTACATTCTCTAAATAAGACAGGCATTTTTTTTTCATGTAGCTTGATAACCCTTACTAATATGTATTTTAAACTACTGTAAAAAGGATGTGATAAGGATTATCAATTTCAGCTCCTTAATCAGTCAATCAAAATTTAAGTGCCTACCTTGTTCTAGGCACTGCTAAGTGCTAGGGAATCAAAAAGAGGCAAAAGACAGTGTCTGCCCTCAAGGAGTTTGCAACATGCAAGCATCATATGCAAAGCAAACTATATTGCTACCCAGCTAACAACAATTAAAAAGAGTAAAAAGAGTTCGTTGCTTTTGGACCCAAATAATCCTAGCATTTAGATCAATATATCACAGACTCTTGGCTTGCTATATAGGTGTACAATTGAATGCTTTTTGTTTGAATGGCTACACTTCTTTCTGCCCAACTTGCAAATGCTAGTTTGGAGCCATGCTTGTCATTGCTTCATAAATATTTTGAGAAGCACCAAGTTGACACAACTCAAGCTACTCTTGCACCTGATCACAAACATAGCTTCTTTTAATTACAAAAAAAATCAAATAAGTATCTCCTTGGCACTGCTAAAATTATAGAAAAATACACCAAATGCTAAAATGTCTAATATGCCAGTACTACGGCCAGCGCTGTTGGTGGGCTAGCGAGCTGTGAGAATAATGAGACGGGGTGTAATCAATTGTTTATTACAGGACCATTTCATACAGAGCCAAAGATGCAAGGAGCTCAGAGTTTTTATGCCCCCCTAGAGACTGTAGACACCCCAAAAGAATGTATACAATGTAGGAAGATCCTACATCAAAGGAATGCAGATAATGTAGAAGGAGCCTCCCTTAATCTTGTTTACTATTTACCTTTGCTTAAGGTTAGTTATTTATTAGGGTATTATTCTAGGACCATATCCAGAGGCATAAACAAAAAAGATTACATGCTTATCTGCCCTGTAACCTTTGCAGGTAAAGGTATAGGACAGTTACCTTCATAATACATCCTCTTGCTTATCTGCCCTGTAGCCTTTCAGACAATAATATAGGGAAGGGGAACATTTCATTTGCGAGGCCAAGAAACTTCTGAAAGTTTGCTTTGTCTCCCCAATCTTATTATTTTAAAAGGCTGTTGGCAGGATCATGCAATTGGACATTACATACCACTTGTTGGATGATACGAGAAAAACAGGAAATAAGGATGGGTAAACAAGTACATGAGACCAGTAACACCATCCCTATTCCTAGGAAGGTTATTATTTGCTGTATTTGTCCAGGTAATATTTTCTGAGCTCTTTTTATCCAATCAACAATGTTTTTTGCCTCCAAATTTGGTAGTAGAGATTGCTGACTTTCTTGATCCATGAGGTGAGCCAAATTCTCTAAATCATTTATGTCAAGGGATGTGTTACGGTCACCCCACAGGCCATTACGATGATTTCTAATTTGAGTTTTGTTATATTCTGATTCATTATATGGTTTACCATATATAAATAATCACGTTAACCTTTGTCTAACTTGCATTAATTCAATCTCCTCGGCTATAGCAATTAAATCATTTCTAAGCTGATTTATTGCTTTATAAAAGCTCTTGTTGATTTCTGATTGTAACAAAAATCCTTGTGAAACATTGACAGACAATTCATGTAAAAATTGAGCTTGCACTATCTGATTTTGTACAGTGCTAATGGATACAGACATAGCAACACTGCTCACTATAGTAGTAATTAAAGTAATTATCCCAACAACAATATAGGATATACACCTCTTTTTTCAGTTGGAACCCAGTAATTGATTAATTTGAGCAATAGAATGATCAGCACGAGAGTGAAACCAATGCTAACAAATCGCAATTGCCCTAAAGAAGTATTATCATGACATTCAGAAACCTTATAATTAATACATGTGACATTGTAATGCTTATCAGTTTTAGTGATATTTACTTTGCTATGATTTCCCCACATAAATGCATACCTCCCTTCTAAACAAGCACATAAAAAGCTGTGGTCAGTCTTGCTCAAGTATGTCCCATTAGGAGCAAAAATAGCAAAAACTATTGTTATTGGGGCCCATGGCAAAGGGATTTTCCATATTTCTGGGTTTCCTCACTGTGAGTGTCCAAACCGATTTTGTTTTGGATACCCACCATGCCTATGATTGATGTTAGTGTCATTGTGCCAGGAAATGTAGGTTTGCTGTTCCACCTGATGGCAAACAGGTACGTCAGTCCTACAGTTTAAAAATGGGGGATCTGCTTGACCTGAAGATGAGTCCCACTCGTCTTGGTGTTTACAGTGTTTGGTGTTTACCCCACAATCCTGAACAATTTGAAAAAGTCCCCCAAATTCCCATAGTATATGTTGTGATGTTCTCAAAACTTACTAGGTCCTTAACTCTGAAAATTCCTTTAGTATAGGTGTTCCCATTCAGCTTTCCTTTACTTCTATGCTTTTGCATAGATATAGAAGATAGATTAACAGGAATGTCCACAGGGGCCTGTTCAAGTCTGCCGCAAGGATGATACTCATAATGATACTTAATAATTTGTACTGAGCTACAAGAGGACGTATTTGTTGGACACTACTCCACTTTGCCCTTCCCTTCATTGGTTTGTAAAGCAGAACTTCACCTTTCCCTCCCTTAATTGATCTGTAAAGCAGGACCTCCACAGCTTCCTTTCCCCTGATTGATCTGTGGGCAGGAGTCCCAGCCTAGGGTTTCTCGCTGGCAGGAAATTCAAATGTACACTGACCAATCACTGTAGTTTCAGCTTACATCACTGTAACTGGAACCTCTTGCCAAAGGACTGTCTGATTTGGGCATGTACCCCGACAGTCCCGTGGTAATAAAATCCATTTTTTAAATTTAATCTTGGGGATCTTCTGTTTTGCTTTATTGGGGGTACAACAGTATTAAAAGTAGAAAAACACAAAGGCAGCTCATCAACTAACCCAATAAAATTAAAAACAAGCAGAGGATGGGTTACATTTGTCTTATATCAAAATTTTTGTCAATAAGGACTGAGTCATTTCCTTCTAAAGTGATTTCTGGAAGAAACTCTCCCCATCCAACCATCTGCACCCAAGGTGGATAATTGAGGACTGCCCAGTATCCTGTAGAGGCAACTACTGGAAACTGAGCAAAGATAGTAGTGAGCAGCATCACCATCCCCTTGCCCTCATTTAGGCTCTGACTCCTCCTCCACAGCTGACCTTGTCTGGTTCTGGTTCAGGTGCGCCAAATGTCCAGTCTCTGCATTTGTTGGCACAGTCCTTATTCTCCTTTCTGGTATCCAGACTTCCTCATTTTCATCTGTGGAGACACACAAATAGCCTCTGCCTGGAAATACTACTCTGTTTGGGCCACACCATTGTCCCTTACCATTTTTCCACATCACCCATTCAGTAACTGCAGTTGCCTGGTGATGTGATCTCTTAGAATTAACAATTGTGAGGTCAGTAATACCCCAGAATTTTTCTGCTGGTGTTTTATTTTCATGATCTAATGTCAAATAATTTATTACATATAGTGACAACTCCAACATTCACCAAATTCCTCCTTTTAATTTTTGGAGTGCAGTTTTAAGTGTGCGGTTTTTTCTTTCAACAATTGCCTGACCTGTGGGGTTGTAAGGAAGCCCCAGTAACATGGTGAATAACCCATTGAAGACAGAATTCAGCAAAGTTTTTGAAGTGTAAGCGGGGCCATTGTCATTAATTGTTTTGGCACACCCACAGCAGCAAAGCATGTAATAAGATGTTCTTGAACATGAGGGGTTTTTTCCCCAGACATAGCATTTGCCCATGTAAACCCTGAATATGTGTCCACAGTTACATGTATATATTTCAGTCTCCCAAAAACAGAATGAGTAACATCAGACTGCCAAATTTCACTGGCTAACAGTCCATGGAGATTTACACCCTTGGGTATAGAGGGACTGCAAATAACACATGATGGACAGCTTTTAACTATTTGCCTAGCTTGTTCTCTAGTGATATCAAAGGTCCTAGCAAGCATTCTAGCAGATTGATGAAATCTATGATGGGATTCCTTTGCTAATTCTAATGATTCCACAAAGATTTGATCAGCTATGTGACTGCTCCACCCATACTGGTTTTGTGGTAAGCCATTCAGTAGGATTGGCTGTTGGCTGCCCATCAATCAGGGCCCCTCCTGAAAATTTGTCTTGATGGTTACCTTAAGTTGTGATAAATCTCTGCCCCATAAAGCCATTGGCAAGGAAGCCAAATAATATGGCTGGAATTTTCCTGACATGCCCTCAAATTCCCAAGTAAATTTCCTCACACTTTTTAAAGGCTGACTAATTTCTCCTATGCCTTTCATATTTATATCTGATTTTTGAACAGTCCACTTCGGGTCCCATTGTTCCTTATTGATAATGGTCAGGTCAGCTCCTGTGTCTAAGAGACCCTGAATTCTCCTGCCCTCCACATATAGGGTAAGGTCTTGAGATCTTAATGATTTGAGACCACATGACCTCTGGATTCTGTATTTGAAATATCCCTTGTTCCTGTTTTAGTTGGATCACTGAATTGCTAGGATTCTGTATTTGAAATATCCATTGTTCTGTTGGACATGACTCCACTTTCCCCTTCCCTTCATTGATCTGTAAAGCAGACAACTCCACCTTCCCCTCCCCTAATTATTCTGTAAGCAAGCACAACCCCCACTCCTCCCCTTTCCCTAATTGATCTGTGGGCAGGAGTTTCAGTCTAGGGTTTCCTGCTAGGGGGAAATTCAAACTTACCCTGACCAATCACTGTAGTTTCAGCTTATGTAACCTAGATATTGAATCTTTATAAAAACCAGTCTATGCCAACCCACTGTCTGATTTGGGTAGCCATGTACCCCGACAGTCCCGCAGTAATAAATCCACTTCAGATTCAATCTTGGGGATCTTCTGTCTCGCTTCATTCGGGTACAACAGTTCCTGTTTTAATTGGATCATGGAATTGCTGGGATTCATAATTTTAATTTTAATCTTATTATAATCTTCCCAGTCTTTTTGTTCCACATAGGTTGGAGTGAATTGTATATCCATGTATTCTTCTGAGGTTAAAGAAAGTACCCCCACAGCAGGAGCAGGAGAAGAGCTCCTAAAAAGCACTTCTCTCTCCTGGCCTGGGTAAATGTTTTAAAAATTTAACCTCAGGCTGTAAGATAACAGCAGTTACTTCAGAGGTGGAGGGATCCAAATCGCCTTCCCCTCCTGAACTTTTGGAGTGCAAAACTGAACATAAGTCCCTGCTGTTTTTTTAGGAGCCTAGAACTTGGCCCTCGAGGCCGTTTCCCAAATTTCTAAATATACATTCTGAAGCCCAATGAAAGCCCTTATGACATTTGGGGATTTTGATTTTGGTCATAATTCACTATTACTGCTGCCCACTTGACATTCCCTTTTGAAATGACCCACTTTGCCACATTTATAACAATTCTTACTTTGCCTATTTGTGGCTGTTTGTGCTTCTGCTATAATTTGTGCTTGAAAGATCATAGACTCCATAGATTTTCTAATTAATTGATCCAAGAAGGCCTCAGCAGGAAGTGCTAAAAAAGCTATCTTATGATCTAAATTGTAATTTCCTCTAGCTATTTGTCTTACCAATTCTTCCAATCCTACAGTACTTCCTAAGGTACTCTTTAGCTGCTTGTTGAATTTTTGCCACAAAATCAGGATATGATTCCTCATGTCTCTGCATGATATTTGTGAAAACTTTTCCTGTTTGACCAGAACTTATTATCTCTTTCCATGCTTATATGGCACAGTCTTGAATAGTACTGTATACTGCCACTGAATAGTCTATTTGTGTGTTAGATAATGCATTAGAACCATCACCCAAAGGCATGAAAATACTGGGTGTATTAGGTCCTTTTGTCAACATAATATATATTTTGCTATGACATTTTTTCTTATAATTGGCTTCTCATTGTAAGTAGTCCCCTGGGGTTAGGCATATTTTAGCTGTTTGCCTCCAATCATCTGGTGTCAAAGTTGTAGCTGCTAAATTTTCCAATAATGACACCGTATAAAAAGCTGTTGCCCCATACTCTTGTACAGCCTTTTTTACCTCCTTAAGATCTTTTATATTCAATTTTTGCCATGTTCTACTGCCCTGGGCATCTACTATAATAGGGTATGCCAACAAATTGCAGCCTTTAAATCCCATCTCTCTTAAGTCCTTCCTCTTTCATGAGTTTTTTTTTTAAAGCAATTGGGGTTAAGTAACTTGCTCAAGGTTACAGGGCTAGTCATTATTTATGTGTGGGTGCTCATTTTCTGAGGCCGGATTTGAGCTCGGGTCATCCCAACTCCGAGGCCAGCGCTCTTACTCACTGCGCCACCTAGCCGCCCCCTTTCATGAGTTTTTGAAAAGGTGTATATAATTCTGAAACTACAGTGGGACTGCCATTAGGCTTCCTAGCCTTTTCCATTTCCCATAAGGGATTATAGGGCAGACTCAGGCTGAGGTTAAGAGGTTTGGTATTTTCTAGGGGTCTTTTTACCACAAATTCAGGAGGTGTAGTCTCTTCCTGACTATTGCCTTCACTCTCACCCATAATGCTCAATATTTCTTTAAGACCTGTTTTATCTGCTAGGCATACTTTAATGACATTATAAATTGAAAACATGGACCCAGAGTCACTCTCCTGTCCATTCTCCTTAAAATAATTAACTAAAGCCTCTCCCACTGCTTCCCAATTAGGTCCTCTGATCTGAGAGCCACTAGGGAACCATGGGGCTGCCTGACAGACTATTTTAAAAATTTTTTTCAGAATCTGTTTCTTAACTTAAATCCCTTTCTTACACACTATAAGTTGTAATATTCTCAGATCTTGGCGGAGCCACGATGGCGGCGTAGAAACAGCATTTCCAATGTGCTCTGCCCCACACAAATTTCAAACAATGTGAAAGGGGACTCCAAACAACTTCTGGAGCCACAGCACCCACAGAACGGCACAGAGAAGCTAACCTCCTGCTGAGGACAGCCCAGCAGCCCTGCAGGGAGCGGCCAGCACAGCGCTCTGAGAACAGGCAGCATAGCTATACATGTACAACACATACTGAATTGCTTATCTTCTCAGAGGGAGTGGGTGACAAGGGAGGAAGGGAATGGATCTGAAAATCGAAGTTTTAAAATTTAATGTTTCATAAGATGTCCAGGCATTGGGGCTCAGAGTTTCACCTTGCCCTAATGGCAAAGTCGAAGGGGGCATGGGAGAAGATATGGGAGAGAGGAGATTGGATGAGGGGATATCTAGTGGGACTGCTATTCTGGGGTGGTGGGTAGGGACAAAATGGGCGAAAAATGTAACTCATAATCTGGTGGAAATGAATTATGTAAACCAGAAGTTAATAAAGCATTTGTTTAATTAAAAAAAAAAACTCAGATCTTTCCCTTCATCTTTTAAACCCTTCACTAAGGTTCCTCCCATACTACATCTCTGTGAGCTCTGATTATGAAAAATTGAGCGTGCTGACAAACGCCCTTCTAGAGCCTTCCCCTTACCTTGAGAGAAATCCGTTGTCCCTTGGATATGCAGGCCCACTTCCTGTCAGCAAATCCTGGGGGTCCGTTGCTAGAGACTCAATCAGCAGTCCTGAGGCCCCACGTTGGGCACCACTTACTGTGGCCAGCACGGTTGGTGAGCTAGCGAGCTGTGAGAATAATGTAAGCATGCATTGTAATCAATAATCTGTTTATTACAGGACCATTTCATACAGAGCCAAAGATGCAAGGAGTTCACACAGTTTTTATGCCCCCCAAGAGAATGAAGACACCCCAAAAGGATGTAGATAATGTAGGAAGATCCTACATCAAAGGAATGCAGATAATGTAAAAGGAGCCTCCCTTAATCCTTTTTACTATTTGCCTTTTTTTAAGGTTAGTTATTTATTAGGGTATTATTCTAGGACCATATCCAGAGGCATAAACAAAAAAGATTACATGCCCTCTTGCTTATCTGCCCTGTAACCTTTGCAGGTAACTGTATAGGACAGGGGAGCGAGGTCAAGGGACCCCAAAACTTTCCCTTCATAATACATCCTCTTGCTTGTCTGCCCTCTAGCCTTTCAGACAATAATATAGGGAAGGGGAGTATTTCATTTGTGAGGTCGAGAAACTTCTGAAAAGTTTGCTTCATGCCAGAAGATAAACTATGATCCTTAGGGAAGGCAAGGGGGGGGGGCAGGAAGAGAGGGAGAGATTTGGTCAAGGTTAGGAGAGTTTGAGGAGGGGCCAGCTTTGTATTCTGACTGTAAACTAAGGTAAAGAAAGAGGATCTGAGGTAGGGTTCCTGGCCCTGGAAGATGTAAGAGAGTGGTGGTGGGGGGGGGGGGGGAAGGGTGGAATAGGGCATCGCCTATTTATTCAGAACTGAATGTAAGAACTGAATCCCATCCTTTCCTAGTGGATTGACTAATCCTAGTCGTTATACTGGTCAGGGATTCGAAACCTGCTCCATCCTAGCAAAACCTCAGCCTGGAAAGGAAAAGGACAATCGAGATTTCTTAACTAAGATTCTACTGTCAGTGCAAAGTCCACAACATCTGGCCGAAGGTAGGCAGTATAACAAAGTCCCTTAGCCGTTTGGTGCACCTGCGTCCTGCCACCCAGTGGAAACTGGAAACGCGATGGCATCATTGGTAGTGCCTTTGAACCAGAGGTGTCAGTTACAAGAGGGAAAATCAAATAGCCAGCCTTTGGGGTGGCCGGGCGGGGGGTGGGGGGCGTGCATGTGGGTGTTGGAGTCGATACCCAGTGTTGATAACCTTTAACTTAAGACAGTGCTGTCTTCTCGGTTCGCTGATGACAGGACCGGGGGGAATGGGGATGCGGGCTCGAATGACCCTATTATAGTCCTGGTTCCTAGACCAAATGACTCCCCAATCCGTTGTCTGCCTATGACTGCCTACCCCAGCCCGTTAGACACATTACCCCCAGTGCTTGGCCTCCTCTAAACTAGAAATACACAAAATAGAAAATCTCCCTACGGGGCATACAAGGACACCTACCAGTCACAATCTCTAAAGCAAGAATTTATTAAACACCTACTTTGTGCTAGCCAAGCTCTGCAAATATAAACAATCCGTCTAAGAGCCTTCATTCCAAGTCTAAAGCCTACTTTTTTCTGCAATGATTTCCCTGAATTAACCCCGGGTCCAGATCGCAATCTTTAGAGGAGAAAGGGAACTTTCCTTTAAAAAAAAATCCTGGAGGCAAGGACAGAGTTTGCAGGAGGTGGACATAGAGTCTCGCTCCAATCTAAACTAACTTGCAGGGCTTTCCCCAGATCGTAAACTTCAAGCATCCTAAGAACACCGCCACTATAATCCAGAGGGCTCCCTGGAGTTCTGTTCGCCCCTCCTGCCCTCCCCGGCAAGTGCGTTGGCCTCCGCTCCGCGGTGGAGTTGGCTTCCTCCCGGCACACGGTCCATGTGCCGCGGCCCCCTTCCTAATACTCCCCGGTACCCCTCCCCTCCCGGTTTCTCACCCCCACCCCTTCCATGCCCTGCCCTCCCCTCCAGCCTTAGGAGTGTAGCTCCGCCCAGGAAGACTCCTCCCCTAGAGGCCCCAGTGTACACCCTTCCCCGCCCCATTCCGGCCCGCGCCGCAGCTAAGACTCCGGATCGCTCGGAACTTCTGCTTGCGCTGCTACCGTTAGGAGCCTGAGTGCATCGCGTGGTGCCGCCGCCGCCGCCGCCGCTGCCCCTCAGTCTGAGTAAGTGCTCGAGCCTGTCTCCTTCCTTCCCCCCGCCAGGGGCTTAAGCGAAGGAGCAGTCCTCCCCTCCCGGTGTGTTTCCTTCTCTTCCCTCCTTCCGTCGGCTTCCCTGCTCCACACGACTCCCTCCGTTGCTTTTCTCTGTGCCTTTTGGAAAGTTCCAGGCTGATGAGTTCGTGCTAAAGTTGTCAGGCGTTTGGTTCTGCGTCTCACTTTTAAGATAGCAATGAAGTCAGCCTCTCCTGCGTTTGGTTCTGCGTCTCACTTTTAAGATAGCAATGAAGTCAGCCTCTCCTGCGTTTGGTTCTGCGTCTCACTTTTAAGATAGCAATGAAGTCAGCCTCTCCTGCGTTTGGTTCTGCGTCTCACTTTTAAGATAGCAATGAAGTCAGCCTCTCCTGCCTTTCGTGGACTCGCGTGCTCCGTTTAGCCCACCCGCTACTCTTGCCCTCCCTACTGCCCGTTTTTCTTCTGCTTTCTCCAAGAAACCGTTTCTGGTGTCACTCTCACCCTCCAACCGCATGTACATGGCCAGGTAGTCCACTCCCACTTTCTTTATTGCTGATCAAATGATGGAAATCATTCTCTAGTGGAAGCAGGGAAGCGTAGCTGCCGTTTTGGACCGCCTAGTGTAGGGCTCTGGTGTAGGCACGAGTGTGTGAAAGCTGGATAGTCAACACCTGTTTAACGTGCATTCCTAGCCTCTTAGCGTACACAAGGAAAGATAAGGAATCAGACTAGCTTCCATTACAAGTCTGCCTGTGGATGTAAAAAAAGTTAATGTTGAATGTGTTTTGGACCGTCCTATTTCTGACTCTCATTTTAGCTCTAAATTCTATGATTCTGTAAATAATATCAGGTCAAAATGAGTTTTCAGTGGGACCAAACATTACACAAGCAGGAGATAGAAAGTTTGCTGGAGTCCTGTGAGTAGAAACAAAACTTCTGTATTAAGATTGATTATCCAGTCATTTTCAAGTGTCAATGCCAGACATTTCTGCTACAAGTTAATCAGACCTTAATCAGCTGTTATCACAGCTGTGCTGAATTCCTCTATAACTTTTGCTTCATATATAAGGCTTTATCAAATTGATTCTCAGTGTTATTGTGATGAAAACAGGACAGCTACGTTGATCATTAGTTACATATGAGTAAATTTTGTAATGATGTCTCTTGAATATTGATTTTATCCAGTTTGTTGAGGTAAGACTGGAGACAGTACCATAAAAATGAAAAGCTGTAAGAGCTCTTTCATTCTGTAACTTAAAAGAATTCAGATATCTTTCCACTGCATCTTTTTTTTTGTTTGTTTTTTGTTTTTTGCAGGGCAATTGGGGTTAAGTAACTTGCCCAAGGTAACATGGCTAGGTTTTTGTTAGTGTGTGCATTAAGTGTCTGAGGCTGGATCCGAACTCAGGTCCTTCTGACTCCAGGGCCAACACTCTACTCACTGTGCCACCTAGTCGCCCCTTTCCACTGTATCTTGATGCTTCACTAGTGAGAGGTCAAATATAAGGTCTCCTTGGACTTCAGCATAGGGACTGAGTGAGCATGTGATTTCATTGACATAAGAAACTCTCAGCCAGGCAAGTGGACACCTCTGCACCTTACAAGACTGCAGTCTTAATCACCTAAGCTAAGTCACAGGCCAACCACAAGTCTGTCAGAGGCAGTATTTGAAGCCAGGTTTTTCTTGCTTAGAGGTTGTCCCCCCATTATTCTGTGTCATCTTCTATACCCATACCTATATTTTAAAATGCCCAAGTTCAAGTTGTTTGAAGTGCTGCTTAAAACAACAGCATCTCCCCCCACCCTTTTGATAACAGTATTTAAAAAAAAAATTTTTTTTCCTCCCAGGATTTTTGCTTAAAAACTTTCTTCAGTGAAAATAGATTGCTTCAACTATCTTTGAGAGAGAAATAATAATCACACTTATTAAACACCAGCAAATATTTGTTACTGTCTAGATCTGTTGGAGATTATTGAGTCAGCAAAGTTCTTGTTAATGTTATGTGATTACATTTTTTACAGTGTTAACTTATTCTCCCACCCATATACACACCCACTGTTAATGTAATTTTCTGCTTTTTTTTTTTTGAGAATTTAATGTACAGGGTGTCCCTAAAGTCTGGCCACATAAGAAATCTCATTAACTGCATGCATAGTTCCAAGAAATGAAATGAACAAAATTTTCAACATTTTATTTAATTAGCATAAATTTTAGCCATGATGATTTTATATGGAATAAAAGCTTTCATTAGCTATTGGGAACTATTTTCCATATTAATGGAATTAGTTTAATTTCATTAATGAGATTTCCTATGTGTCTCCTTTGTCCTCCGAAATCTCATTTATGCTAGTCACTGGTAATTGGAAAATAATTTGTCAATTGTCTGATATGCATAGGAATTTTCACCAAAAAGACCAGCAGGTGTGCAAGAACCACCTTTTAAAGTGACTTTTACTCATGGATCCCTCTATTCAAATCTGTTTAAAGTGAAAAGGATTTTTGTTTAAATCTTTTCCCCAACTTCATTTAGTCTGTTGAGAGTTTGGCTATGTTGTGGAATTACAAAACCAGTCCCCCCAAAGTACCTTGAACTAGTGTCACCTCAGGACACTTCTTAGTTGATTCAACAGATATTCATTATACTATATGCAAGACGTTGGGCAGAACTTTCTTGAATAGATCTAAATACTGAGGCATACATTGTAGGCACTGATGGTGACATTGGAAAAGCTGGAATAGAAGCTATTAAGGAGGGCCTGATTCTATTTTAAACTAGGCAGGTATTCTCTGTTGACTGAAATTGGAAGAAAGATTCCAAGTAGGAAACTTACTGTGTCTAGTATTTTTTTCTTAGGGAGGAAAAATCCTTTAGATAGATAAATCTTATTGTCTTATGGGCTGCTCTTAAGTATGTTATTTATATATGAATTAAATGCATTGTCATAAAAGATTTGGTTGACATTTTTGTCATTGGAAATAGCAGAGAGCACCAGGCTGAAGCTAGGAAGACCTGAATTCAAATTTTGCCTCAGACACTTAACTAGTTGTGAAGTTGTGAAACCCTGGGCAAGTGTTAATATATGTAAAGTGCTTTGCAAATTTGAAAAAGTTATATAATTGCTAGCTATTACTATGCTTTATCTGAAAAAGAAAACAGCATTTCCTTTTAGAAACTTTCATCCTTAAAAAATTGACTAATTTTTAATAGTTTTTATTATAAAAATATAATAAGATGAAATTTTTCTCTTTGCTTTTTCTTGAAGTAATGAAAAAAAAAATCCCAGTGGAGAACTTTAGGTACAAATACACTGCTTCATTAACAGGAGTATCTTCAAAGCCATTTTTAGGGAGATGCAGTCAACAGCATAAGAAGGTTTTTCATGCTCCCCTGCTAAATATAGTTGATCTTAACTGATTTATTTTTTAATTTCATGAACTTCTTAATGCTTCCATTTTTATCAGCAAAGTGGAGAAATTAATTTGCAGGATGGGAGGAGTGTCCAGATGATTAGTATTCTAGAAAATTACCAAGGGTGATATGGGTGGGGTCTCCTGGAAGAGCAGTCTTTAGAAATAAGAGCTGGTAGAGGAGGGCATTGCCAAAGGCCATTGATAGAATCTCTCATGTTATCATTGTAGAGGAGATGAAGCAATGCCCACCTGATGGTAGCATATTTAAGTAGATATGAAACTAGTTGAACAACAGAACTCCCAAAATAGGGTGGTGGGGTATGCTGTTTACTGGACTACCAAACACCCCATCCTTTCTTCTGTATTGATTAACATTCTTTTCATTGACTTACATGGAAGGCATTGATGTCATGCTTACCAAGTTTGAGGATGATATGGAAAAGATGTCATTCAGTCATGTCTAAATCTTTATAATCTCAGTTTGGGGTTTTCTTACTGGGGTGTTTTGCTATATCTTTCTCTGGCTCATTTTACAGATGAGAAAGCTGAAGGAAACAGGGTTAAGTGACTTGCCCAGAGTCACACATCTAGAAACTGTCTGAGGCTGGATTTGAAGTCAGGTCTTTCTGACTCAAGGCCCAGGACTCTATATCACCTAGCTGTCCTTGAATGAATAGTTAATGGAATTGGTATCTCCAGTAGTCTTAACATACTCAGCCTATTGGAAGACAGATGACATTTAATAGGCAGGTAGGTGGATAGAGCACTAGTCCTGGGAGTCTGGAAGACCTGAGTTCAAATCTATCCTCAGATACTTACTAGCTGCAAGATCCTGGGCAAATCACTTTTTGTCTCAGTTTGCTCTTCTGTAAAATGGGGATTCAAATTACACCTGCCTCTGGAGAGGTTCTCTAGAGGATCTAAAGAGATAGTATAAAGTGCTTTGCACATACTAAGAACTGTGTAAATTATTATTGTAAATGTTAAGTAATACAATCAGTTGCATAAATTCAAGATTAGGGAGAAGTGATTAGATTATCAGTACTTTGAAAACAAAGGAGGGGTTTTAGTGGACTCTGGGTGAGTGAGTCAGCCTCTGCCCAAAGGTAGCTGCCAAAGCCTCTGTTGCTGTCTTAGCTACTCCCAGTGAGGAAAACCAGTTGTGTCACTGTACTCTGCCCTGGTCTGGCCCCCAGTCCTTTGACAAACTAGTTAAAGGTGGGGAAGGAAGTGTGGAGGGTGCTAATGCTATTTTGCTTGTAAAGGAGATTAAGAGGGTCTGGATCACTCATTCTTACTTGAAAAACTGTTGTGGAAGAGAGATTAGGCATTCTTTGTAACTTGCTAAGGGAAGAACCTGGGACCAGTAGGTAGAAATTATACATTGTGCAGAAGACTGTGCAAGGAAGACCTTTCTATTAATAAAACCAAACCCAAAATGGTATGGATAACTTTGTAAAATTATAATACTAGCTAGCATTTATATGATAAGTTAAATAAGTTTAACATTTGCAAAACTCTTTACATATTTTTTTTTGTCCTTTGATCCACACAACAACTCTGGAACTCTAAGGTTATTATCAACCCCATTTTCCATATGAAGAAACTGAGACTCAGAGAGGTTAAATGACTTACTCAAGGTCCCATAGCTAATGAGCATCTAAGACAGGAATTGAATTCAGGTCTGGACAAAAATTACTGAAACTGACTCAGGGAGAAAGTCCAGTGGAATGTCTTAAATAAGAAACATGAATAAAATCATGAGTCCTAACTGTTTTTTGTAGTTTGATTATTTCCAGGTGATTTTCTATGTGTCTTGTTTATATATAGTTTCAAGTCTTCTCTCCCATTAGATTTTGAGCTCCTGGAGAATGAGAACTGTCTTTTACCTTTATAGTAGATGTGCAATAAATGTATATTGACTATTTAAATATAAGACAATGTTATACTAATCAGCTTACCATCTTTTTTGCATTTTGGAGGGCAATTGGGGTTAAGTAACTTGCCCAAGGTCACACTGCTAGGCTTTTGTTTGTGTGTGCGTTAAGTGTGTGAGGCCGGGATCTGAACTCAGGTCCTTCTGACTCCAGGGCCAGCACTCTACTCACTGCGCCACATAGCTGCCCCAGCTTACCATCTTAACTATTAGAGCTGAAAAGGAACTGCTGATTGGTTTAAGACTAAAAAAGGTTTATTGTCACATTTTATATTTAACTTTTATTCAGAATGCATCATGCAAAATACCAGGCTGGATGAATCAGAAGCCAGGATTTTAAGGTTTAAGATTAAGATTGCCTGGAGAAATGTCAATAGTCTCAGATATGCAGATGATACTATTCTGATTTAAGCCTCTTGATGAGGGTGAAAGGGCAAAGTATAAAAGCTGGCTAGAAGCTTAGCATAAAAAACAAACAAACAAACAACAACAACAACAACAACAACAAAACCACTACAAAGATCTTGGCAATTGGTCCCATCACTTCCTGGAAAATAGAACTAGTGTCAAATTTTGTATGCTTTGGCTCAGAGATCACTGTGGGCAGATAGTGACTGCAGCCGTGAAATTAAAAGATGCTTCTTAGAAGAAAGCTTTGACAAATCTGCACAGCATACTAAAACACAGAGACATCACCTTGCCAAAAAAGATTGTAATCTAAGCTATGATTTTTCAGTGCAATGTATGACTGTGAGAGTTGGACTCTAAGGAAAGCTGAGCACCAGAGAATCCATCCTTTTGGATTATGGTGCTGGAGAAGACTTTTGAGAATCCCTTGGACAGCAAGGAGATCAAATCAATCAATACTTAAAGAAATCAGTTTAGGCTATTCACTAGATTAAATACTGAAAGTGAAGCTTAAATTCTTTGGCCACAAAATGAAATGATGGGAACTCATTGGAAAAGTCCCTGAAGCTGGGAAAGATTGGAAGCAAGTGGAAAGGGGGATGGCAGAGGATGAGATGGAAACAATGAACATGAGGCACACTTGTAGAGAAAGACCCAGTGTACTATGGTCCACAGGGTCACATAGAGTTGAACACGATTGAACAACAGCAAACATTTTTACATGGTACAAAATAAAAAGAAAATGATTTAAAGCAAAGCACTGTAAACTTATTGAAAATAATAAGTTTCACTCTTTGTAATAATAATAGCTATTATTTATATAGAATTTCAAGGTTAGCAAAGTACTTTACAAAAATATTTGATTGTTTTAATTAATTAATTAAATTATTTAGTTATTTATATTTATTTTAAAATATTACTTATATATAATATAATAATTAAATTAAATATTAATTAATTAAAATAAATTAATTAATTTATTAAATTTATTCTCATTTGATTCTCACAACAACCCCTGTGAGTTAAGTGCTGTTAATCGTCCCTATTTTACTGGTGAGGAAACTGGGGTAGTTAAGTGACTTGCCCAGAGTCACACAGTAAGTGTCTGATATTGAGTTTTGAAGTCAGGTCTTCCCGATTCCGGGTCCAGAACTCTATCCACTTCAACATCTAGCTGTACTTGTATCTATACTTGTATCTATACCTGGCACATATTAGGCTCTCCATACTTGATAATTCATTTAAATTAGATCTTAAGAAGAATGTCTGTATAGTAGGTTGTTGGATTACTAGAATGAGTTATAGAATTTCCTTCTTTGAGGATTAAGAATATGAGAGATTTCTATCTGACATTGGCAGAGTGATAGAAGAGGTAAAATTTCAAGCCTCTTCCTGCTTTAGTTAAATTCAGTGAGTCAATCTAAATCACTCTGGCTAGGTTTACTATGTAAGAAACAGATTGGCTGAGAGAGAAAAAACAAAATATATTTACTTCTAAAGAAGATGAAACTTATGTTTACTTCAGATAACCAGTAAGTAGGAAGGCTGCCATAAACCTAGTTCCACTGGGCTATAGGTTCTTGTGCTTTCAAAAGCTGAGAATTTTGTTTTTAATTTTCACACCGGCTCCACAGGTACTGGGTAATGTGCTAGTCCTGAAATATCTCTCTTCTCTCCTCCCTTTACCAAATTTCTCTGCTGTTTGAAGATTTATATTCCCCCCAAATTTCTGACCTTCTGAAGGTCAGAAGGAAAACACATTTATACTAAAGCATATTGAAGTTGAAATGAGTTTTGTCTTTCTTTTTCAGTGTGAGCTTTTGCCATAAGTAATACAAAGCTGATCTAAATGGATTAACTAGTGATCAAAGAATTGTCTGGGTTGAGAACCAAAGTTGATCATCTACTGGAGGAGGTGATAGGCCTTAGGAATTTAACAACATTCACTGGATTACTCACCTAGAAGCAAATGTAGAAATGGGTGTTTTTAATATACTAAAGAGTTAAAGTTAAAACTTGAGATGAGGGGTGGCTAGGTGGTGCAGTAAATAGAGCACTGGCCCTGAAATCAGGAGGACCTGGGTTCTGATCTGGCCTCAGACACTTAACAAACACACACACACACACACACACACACACACACACACACACACAAAACCTAGCTGTGTGACCTTGGGCAAGTCACTTAATCCCAATTACCCTCCAAAAAGCAATAAACAAATAAATAAATAAATAAATTGAGATGAATTAAAATGGAGGCTATATTTCCAGTAAGGTTCTGTTTGCTATAATTCCCCTTGATGGACATGATGAAAAAGACTTTCTTAGCCTATCCCAAAATGTAGCTCTACCGGTGCTAGTGGTATGATAGACTTTGAGAGGTGAACCTGAGGGCCATCTGAAGAGGGTGACCTTTGTATTGTATGATACAGCATACAGAATAGCAGTAACCTCTGCCATATGTTTATTTAGCCTGACTTTCATTTTTATTTAAGTCCATGAAAGAAGTGCAATAAGGGTGGAATAAGGTAGATAGAGTACAACTGAGATGGTTCCCAGCTGCAAAAGCTTCGGATTCCATAAGGAAAGCCTTGTTCTCTAGCTAATGATATATGAATTGTGCCAGCTTTTAATAAAAATAGTACTTGGGTTTTGTAGAATCATAAAAAATGAGCTATGGTAGCCATTAAGTCATCCAACTAGGGAAGTTTTTAAAGAACCTGATACAATGATGGATTGTTCTTTTACCTTTGGGGACATTTTGTTTTAAAAAGTCAAGGGACAAAAGAAAGTTATATGAGATATGATTCAATCTTTGGAAGAAAATGGACACTGGGGCAGGATCTATAGGATTTGGAAAAGAACACGTGTTGTCCTGATTTCCCCCAAATGAGTATAGCTCCTAAACTATATGTCCACTAACTAGACTTCAATTCTTGGCAAAATTTAGAATAGATTATTAAAGGAATAATTCATCCATATCTAGAAAAGGACGCAATGATTACCAAGAAGCAAATTTAGCTTTACCTAAAGTAAGTCAAACCAAACTAGTCTAATTTCTCTTTTTTACAGTGTTATTAGTGGGCCAAGGGAGTATTTTAGGTGTAGTTTACTTTGATTTCAGTAAAAAATAAATATGATGGAGTCACTACTACCTTCCTTGAGGATAACATGGAAAGATAGTGTCTAGATAACTAGCTAGGGGGGATTTAGGTGGCTAAAAAGTAGCCATTAATGATTTGATGGTACATTGAAGGGAGGCGTGTAGTGGAGCTACCCAGGGATCTGACCCTGGCCATGTGCCAAATCATATGTGTCTTAGATGAAGGCATAGATGATATTCCCACCCGAGTGTGCTGGAGTCAGCTTAAACCTTCAGTGTCAGCATTTACTCCTTGTAAATTGGCAAATGCTATAAATCAAGGCTTGATTTCTTGTTTTGTTGATTGTCTAGACTTAAGAAAGTAATGGAGAAAATGTTCATTGCAGATTAAACTTAAAATGTGTTGTGTGTACACTTTTTTTAACCAGGTTGTTAAACATTTGTCAGAACACCACTATATATATGCTCATCAAATTTTCAGATGGCATACAGATGGAAGGAATAGGTAACCAAACACCCAGGACATCATTTAGGCTCCATATAAAGAGTTGGACTGACTAGTTGGGCCATATCTTAAAACAAGATTTTAATAGGGACAAATATAAAGTCTTATTCTTGGTGTCAAAAAATCAATGGCACAAGTATATGTAACAGAACTCTTGTTATTCAGTTGTTATCAGGCATCTCTAACTCTTGTGAGCCCATTTGGAGTTTTCTTAGTGGTTTTTAAAAATTTATGTTTTCAACATTCATTTCCACAAGTTTTCATTTTTCTGTCCCCCCCACCCCCCCAAGACAGCATGCAATATGATGTGGCTCTCCACAGACATTCCTATTAAACACATTTTCACATTAGTCATGTTGCATAGAAGAATTATAATGAACAAAACAAAAAACAAAATAGTCTGCTTCACTCTGCATTCCAACTCCATTGTTCTTTCTCTGGGTGTGGGTGGCATTTTCTATCATGTGTCCTCTGGAATTTTTAGGACCTTTCATTGCTGAGAAGGGTTAAGTCTGTCAAAATCAATTGCACATTCTAGCTGTTTCTGTGAACAGTGTTCTCCTGGTTCTGCTCACTTCACTCAGCATCAGCTCACATAAGTCTTTCCACAATTTTCTGAAGTCTTCCTACTCATCATTTCTTATAGCACAATGGTATTCTAGTACATTCATATATGACAACTTGTTCAGCCATTCCCTAATTGATGGGCATCCCCTCAATTTCCAGGTTTTGGCCACCACAAAGAGAGCCGCTATAAATATTTTTGTACATATGGGTTCTCTTCTCACTTGTATGATCTCTTTGGGATACAGCCCTAGAAGCAATATTGCTGGTTCAAAGGGTATGAACATTTTTATAGCTCTTTGGGCATAGATACCGGAGTCTTTTGCCATTTCTTTCTCTAGTTCATTTTATAGATGGGGAAACTGAGGCAAACAGTAAAGTGGCTTGTCCAAGATCACAAAGCTAGTAAGTATCTAAGGCCAGACAAGCATAGCTAAATTCCTGTGGGATTTTTCAAGGAGACCATTTAGGGGATGTTGCAGTAATTGAGACATGAGATGGACCTAAACGAATGTGGCAACTTTGTGAATAGAATGAAATGCTCTGATAAAAGGGGTTATGGAGGTAACAATAGCAAGATTTGGCAACTGATTAGCTATGTGGGGGTGATAGAGAGTAGGGAGTTGGGGATAATGCTTATTATCTGGAGGAATATTTCTTTAACAGAAATAGCAAAAGAAAAAGGATTTGGGACAAAGATAATGGGCTCAGTTTTTAGACATGGTCAGTTTAAAATGTTCCAGGACATCCAATTGGAAATGTCTAAATAGGCAATTAATTGTTGTTGTGAGACTGAAACTCAGGTGGCTATAAAATTTGGGCCTCACCTGCATAGAGATAATTTAAAAATTATGAGAATTGATAAAATTACAGAGAGAGAGAGAGAGTGAGAGAGAGAGAGAAGTGGAGCCAGCTCAGAACATTGGACAGTACTCATAGTTGGGAGGCATGGAAAAACATTTTTTCTTTCTTTAAAAAATCAGAAAGCTCCTCATGTCTGTGCCCTTCTTGCAATCTTTATCCCATTCTCTTTGCTGCTACAGTTATTATATGTGCCCCTGTCTTTCCCCAGCTAGTTTGGGAGCTCCCCTGAGGGCTCACGATAAAGAGTTGTCCATACTTCTCTCTCTTCCCCTCCCTATGTAGCCCAGAACAGGTCACTGCACACACAGGACCCTGATGCTCAATGTGCAATCCATTCATTAAATAAACAAGTGGGTCCCAAACCTGTGTCACTATTAAAAAAAAAAAAAATCAGAAAGCTTCCTCTGAAATGGCAGGTATTTAGTTCATTGTTCTTCAGAAGCGAGATTATGTGTCACAGTGCCCATATTAGAGAATAGTGAATTAGCTGAAGGATTCCTTTTACCTGAACTCAGAGGATAGGTCTTAGTGACTCATTGTGATGGGAACTTTAGAAGGAAGTGATCTCAAGTGTCTTCTGACCCAGGTGAGTAACAGTGATGGTCGCAATGCACACATCTGGTTGTTTTGCTCCCTTCTTTTTATGGCAATAAGTGACTGCCTTTCCTGGAAGAAATGACTTGGATATAGATAGGGAGTCTCCCAATTAAGCATGCATACCTAGGAAGCTTATCTCCTTGTTATAAAGCTTTTCCTAAACAGGGAGAATACTCTGATTTATAAAATGGGGATATTTTCATAGCTTTAATATCAAGCCTGGTGTTTGAGTTAAGATATTTGCCTAAACTTTCAGAAATATCCCCTCTGATCCTACATGTTTTATTAGGACAGTCTCACCTCAGGACCTTCTCTGTGTAGCAGGGGCTCTTAGATTTTTTTTTATACCATGGACCCCATTTGGCAAACTGGTGCAGCCTATGAACCCCTTCTTAGAAAAAAAATTTTAAATGCACAAAGGAAATTAATTACATTTTAGAAGTTGCCGATTTTTTTTAAGTTTACATTCTGTAGGTTAAGAAGCTCTACCCTATTTTAAAAAAAAAAGTCAACCATCACTGAGCCAGACATGATGGATGCTAAGTGCTAGGATACAAAGAAAGGCAAAAACAACAATAACAGTTTGGATGTGAATAAACACAAGATCACATGGCAAGTAATAGCAAGCCTAGATATGAACCCAGGTTTTCCAAGCCAAGTGCTCTTTCCAGCATTGGATCATTTAGACTTTTGTGTGTGTGTGTGTGTGTGTGTGTGTGTGTGTGTGTGTGTGTGTGTGTGTATTTAACAGTACAATGTGTGTGCATGTGTGTGCTAGCTGATTCTTAATTCAGCCAGTAAATAGAGGCCATGGGAAACAAATTTTTAAAAATAATTTTTAAAAATTGCTACTAATCTTGCTCTAGGCCTAAGCCTTTTATCTGATTTGAGGCTCATCATTTTCCCTTTCCAGCCATCTGTGCTGCAGAATCACAGAAAGTGATTCACAAATCAGGACTTGTCTCCAGCCTAGAGTCCTGGGGGGCTCTAGTTGTTGGGGGTATTCATTGACTCAGGAAGACAGTGAGTAGAGGCAGAAGAAAAATGGTTAGATTGTGTGTCTTTCCTTGTCCACACACAATTTGTAACATTCTCCCTTTAAAGCTGCTTTCAATATTCATCTCACTCTAATCTTACCCAATTATACTGAGTACTGGAAAAGAAATCCATAATATAAATGTTTTTTACTCCAAACTACCTAGGATTGACTCAGGTGGTGGGTAAAAGAGCCCTTATTACTTCAGGTAATGCCCCATTGGCATTGAGGAATTGGCCCTCAGGTCAAAGAAACCTTGCACAGATGAACCTGAAAACCATGCCAGTCAGAAAGGAAGGAATACTTATTAGCAATGTTTTTCCCCCAGTGGAAGGATATGGCATTTTCTGTAATGAGAAACTTTTAGTTTAGTAGGAATTCTGTAGTTGAATTCAGAAGACTTTTCTTATCAACTACTACTTTCTTATCAAGTATAAGTGTTCTTGATACTTTGGGGAACGTGAAGTAATTCTTCAAGACACAATATTTAGTGAAATTTTTACTAAGGAAAAAAAAGGTTTCTACTCTAAAGTTTTCTAAAATTTCCCAAAACCTTCAAAGAACTCTACCCTTCCATTACAGTGTTTTATTACATATTTTTATATTGCTCTTTTATGCTGTGAATTCTTATATCTTCATGGTGCAGTTGTATAACTGCTGTGGGACTGAGGAGATTACAGTTCTGTCTGTGGTAGGAACATCTGCTAACATTCCAGCTGTGTAGATTAGTTTAGTTTTTCTCTAGGAGGCAATGAAATGGTCTGATGACTGCTTAGTTCTGGGCACTAAGGCTTGTAGCATTGAGGCTTCCTAGCCACCTAAGTACAAAAGCCCAGCATAGGAGGAATCAGAATCTCCTCAGACTTTACATATGCTTCTGACCAGTAATGCCATCATGTAAAGGCAAATTAAGAGTCAAGGTAACTATGTTCAACTAAACCAGTGCTTTAACTTTGCTTGATATCCTTTCTGTGTTATTATTAAATAAGCTTCATTTTCTTCAATGCTAGATGGTTTAGGAGTATTTAATTTCATTCTAATCCTGAACCTGAGTCAGACCCCACCTAGAAGTTCCTAATTCTTGCTAATTCCTAATCTTCCTAATTCTTAAATCTGTGATTGGACAAGTCATTTTAACCTCTTGACCTTTTGGCCTTGTTCATTCATAAAATAAAGGCATTGAACTAGATGATTCTTCTTTATTTTAGCTCTAAATTGTCCTCTTCCTCATTTCCCCATACATTGAGAAAGCAAGAAACATAATACCCATTACACCTGTGAAATCATGGAAAGCATTTCCACATTAGGCATGCTGGGGGAAAAAGAAATTGAGCAAAAATGTTTCAATCTATACTCATAGTTCATCATTTCTCTTCACCTATAAAATTCTATGACTCTACATGCTTTAATCTACACATTGGATACCCCAAAACTTGTGGTTCATTTTTTTTTTTTCAGAAATATGCCTGACAGTTTAAAATTAAAGGCATTTAGACATATGTCTGTGTACTATGAAGGAAAAAAAGATTTCAGTGGAGAGTTTCCAAGGGGAATGGCAATTACAAACCTACTTCACTATTCATTAGATCATCAGTGGCTAAAAGTACTACTTTCTTCAGTGACACCATTTGTAGAAGTACAACCCACTCACATATAAGCATAAATTATATAATTTTCATGTCAGGTAACTTTGACATGAATAGAGATTTTTGTCTTTTCATTTTCTCTTCCCCAGTGCTTGACTCAGGGCCTTTCACATAGTAAGCAGGTGCTTAGTATTGTGTGAATAAGTATAGGATGTTATAGTAGTATTGACCTTGAGCTCCATATATAGTTTAAATCCCCTATGGAACACTGAGTAGATTGAGAATTCCTCCATTCATAACCCTGCTGTTTTCATCCACAATGTTATCTTTTTTAAAAAATTAATTTATTAGTTTAGTTTCAGTTAACAAGATTCAATTCCATAGTTCCTTGATTTTCAAATTTCCTTTACTTCCCTCCCCCCTCCCCACACAACAGCATATAGTCCAATATATGATCTGCAAATGCATTCATGTTAGACATTATTCCAATTACAAAGGCGTATTGTACTAGGTGGGATGAAAGATGGTAAGGAAGAAATAAAACCAAACAATGAAAAGAACAAGATCATTTAGTTTGCTTCCATCAGGATTCAGGCTCAGTTCTTTCTAGTTATATCTCTGGATGGTGCATTTCTCACTTTCTTGAGTCTTTCGGGATTAACTTATATCACTGCATTGCTGAAAAGAGTCCAGTCTGTTATAGTTGGTCATCACAGATATGGTATGTCTGTGATTGTATACAGATTTCTTCTGATTCTACTCTTCTCGCTGAGCATCAATTTGTAGAAGTCTCTCCAAGTAATTATGAAATCCGTCACCTCTTCATTTCTTATAGCACAATAATATTCCATTACATTCATATACCACAACTTGTTTAGCCATTCCCCAATTGATGGGCACCCCTTCAGTTTCCAATTCTTTGCAACCACAAAAAGGGCTGCTAAAAATATTTTTGTACATATGGGTCTTCCTCCCACTTCTATGATCTCTTTGGGATATAACCCTAGAAGTGGTATGGCTGGGTCAAAGGGTATGAAATTATTTATAATCCTTTGGGCATAATTCCAGATTGCTCTCCAGAATGGTTGGATAAGTTCACAACTCCACCAGCAATGTATTAGTGTTCCAATTTGTCCACATCCTCTCCAGCATTTGTCGCTTTCTTGTTTTTCATCTTAGCCAATCTGACTGGAGGGATGTGGTATCTCAGAGTTGTTTTGATTTGCATTTCTCTAATTAATAGTGATTTAGAGCATTTCTTCATATGTTTATAGATATCTTTAATTTCTTTCTCTGAAAATTTTCTGTTCATATCCTTTGACCACTTATCAATTGGGGAATGACTTGTATTCATATAGATTTGGCTCAATTCTCTATAAATTTTAGAGATGAGTCCTTTATCAGAGACACAAGTTGTAAAAATTCTTTCCCAATTTCCCACCTCCCTCTTGATCTTGGTTACATTGCCTTTGTTTGTACAGAAGCTTTTCAATTTAATGTAATCAAAATTATCCATTTTGCATTTTATAATGCTCTCTAATTCTTGTTTGGTCCTAAAGTCTTCCCCTCTCCACAGAACTGTCAGGTAAACTATTCCTTGCTTTCCCAAATTGCTTACAGTATCATCCTTTACACCTAGATCATGCACCCATTTGGACTTGATTTTGGTATATGGTGTTAGATAATGGTCTATGCTCAGTTTCTGCCATACTGTATTCCAGTTTTCCCAGCAGTTTTTGTCAAATAGTGAATTCTTATCCCAAAAACTGGGGTCTTTGGGTTTATCGAACAATAGATTGCTATATTCATTAACTGCTGGGTCTCCTGCACCGAATCTATTCCATTGATCCACTACTCTACATCTCTGCCAGTACCAAGCAGTTTTGATGACTGCTGCTGTATAATACAGATTAAGATCTGGCATAGCTAGTCCACCTTCCCTAGTGTTTCTTTTCATTAATTCCCTTGATATTCTAGACCGTTTGTTTTTCCAAATAAATTTTTTTATTATTTTGTCTAACTCTAGAAAGTAGTTTTTTGGTAAATTGATTGGTATGGCACACAATGTTATCTTGGCAAAACTTAGAACATCATTTCAATTGTAGTTCCCAATAAGCCAATTCGGTTTCATGTTAAGTTCTTAAATGTTTGGTACCCAGTACCCCAGACTATGCTGGGGCCTTGAACCCACAAGCTCCAGTGTAAATTACAGACACTTTGCTGACTGGGAGGGTATCTTCAGTAAGCTTTAGAAACTTGGGTTTTGGGGACTCTGCTGCCTTAGATGTGATCTGTTACTGTTAAGCTACTTTTCTTCTACTTAACTGCAAATAGCTAGTATTTAAAGGTACATTTAATAATGGTTAAGAGAGTCTCAGTGGTTAATGATGGAGGTGGGACAGGAACTAAAATCTTTGTGTTTTTAAATGATTCTGGCTAGTTGAATCTACATTTAGAGAGAAGAGACTATTTATCTTCAAGAGGTTACTACAGTGACTGATACACTTGAGACAGACACATTATTCTATTTATTATAGAAGTAACTAGAGTGCTGTGGTTGGCACCAGGAAAACTGACATTCAAATCCATCCTGCCTTTGCCTTTCCACATAACACACTTAATTGTGTGACACTTGGCAAGTTAATGAACTTATGTATTCCTTAAGCAACTTCATAGGTCTAACCTACTTAGCCATCCATGGGTGGCCATGGGAGGAGTTCTCTTTTGAATTCTCACAGATCCTTCCTGTATAAAAATCTATTTGTCATTTTAAAAAATTCTGGATTTGAATTTTTAAGTGCAAAAGATGAATTTCAATCAAACATTATATGCAGGGAAGGGAAGGCAGAGACAAGATGGTAGAGTAGTAGGAAGGACTACAGTGAGCCCTCCTTTTGCTAAACACCCCTGAACAGGTCTAGAAAACATACCAGACAGAATCTTGATGAGGAAATCCAAGAAAAAAAATCACACTGAGTCATTTTTCCATCCCAGGCCAGCAAAAGAGAAATATACAGAGACCTACAGATGCTGGGGACTGGGGTCTGGCCAGAAACTTGCTCCATGGAACATTGAAACTGTGAAAAAGGTCAGGAAGAGGTCCCAGCTCCAGTATAGAGGGGCCTCAATGTCTACATGGTACAGAAACACATCCCACCCTATAGTTCTGTCACCCACTTCCAGACCACAAATCCTGGAGGACTGAAGTGTGACTTCAATCCTCGGGTGACTAGAGACTTCTGGGCATGGCATTCCAGGGTGAAGAGTGGTTACTGACTTTATCCCGTGGGCTAAGCAAAGGAGAAAGTTTAAAAAGCAAGTAGCAACTGAGTAGTTCTAACCCCAACAATAGAGTGGGCTCTCAGTTCCAGCTTCTAGTCCTGTGTGAGGCATACAGAAGAATAATCGTGGCAGGAATCCCAGACCAGAATGGGGCCTGCAGTTCTGTTACTCTGAATCAACAGAACTTTCCAGCCATGATAGTCTGACAGCAGTCTATTAAAACTCCAAATGGGGGGTGGGGTGGCTAGGTGGTGCAGTGAGTAGAGTGCTGGCCCTGGAGTCAGAAGGACCTGAATTCGGATCTGGCCTCAGACACTTAACAGACACACAAACAAAAACCTAGCCGTGTGACCTTGGGCAAGTTACTTAACCCCAATTGCCCTCCAGAAAAGCAAAAACAAAAACAAAAACAAAAAAACTCCATTGGGGCAAGTCTACAGGTTGGTTGCCCAGATTCAGAACTCATGTCAGGGAGATAGTTATCAAACTTTGTCTTGTAACAGACCACTTTGGGAACAATACATCTTTCAACTCCCCAACTTGTATAATGGAATGGAACCAAGAAGAACCAGCAGTACTGGAAGTATGGCTCTGTACTTATAGATATGGATGGGACAATGACTCTGACATTTCTTATGTTAAGTAAAATGTAAGGGAGTCAAAGTACTGCATGTAGATAGATCTTTGTGGTCATCATGAAAGATCAGTGACATGGAAAAGACGAACACATCAAATGAGTAGCTGCTGTGACTTTCTCAGCCCTCTTCTTGGTCAACCTACAATTTATCTTATGAAATCCAGACCTGTTGTGTTGGCCGAACTTCCCCCTAGGCTGTTTTAATGTTTTACCAAAATCATATTTTGGGTTAAATTGAGTTTGTGCTGACATGACTTTGGACTAATGGGAGTCATTTAAATGATAAAGCTGTACTAGGTAAAATCTTAAGCATGATATACATACTGCTTACACTTCTTACTTTTAATTCTTCTCAGTGAATATTTTGTTTTTCAGTGATAAGCCAGTTAGGCACAAAAAGCATCCCCAATAGCATTCTACTAGAACACCTAGATTTTAGCTAAGCAGTTGACAAGGTCTCAAGATGAGGCCATGAAAACTTGACAGTTCAAAAAATTAAAATTCATGAGTATAGATGGGGAGGGGTGTGGCCAGACAAATCTGAGAAAGTTCTGGCAGTTTTAATGAACTTCAAGCTCAATGTGAGTCTATAGTGTGATATGACAACCAAAAAAGCAAAAAAAGAGGCTGTGATCATTAAACCATATTAAGACATAGTGCCCAGGACTAAAGAAATCAAAGTCCTACATTTTGCCCTTGATGACTCTGTCTGGAGTATTGTATTCCATTCTGGCATCTGCTTTTAAAGAAGGACTTTGATAAACTAGAGAGCAAGGGAGGAGGCAAACAGGTTGGTGAGAGTATTGGAAGCTATTTCCTTAATAAGTATTCTTATGACTTAGCTGTCAGAATCAGCTAATGAGAAACTGGAGATGTTTATCCTGGAGAAGAGAAAACTTGGGTGGGAGGGGAGAGATATTGTTGACGTCCTGAAGTCTTCAAAGGTCTATGACAGAAGAGAGATTAACCTGGAGCCTGGGGAAGCTGCTCCCTTAACTGGGGCCTATTTAGTAGGCTGGATGGTAGGAAATTTTTCTTAACTGTTAAAGCTGTCAGAAAGTGGTGAGTTCTGCCTCACTGAAGGTTTTCACACAAAAAAAGATATATTAGGTCTTTCCCAACAGGTAGAAGAGGGGAGTGGTTTGGAATAGATGGCCTCTGAGGTACTTTAACTCTGAGATTTTGTGGGTCACTGTTGATGGTCTCTTATTCCATCAATGCTTCCCATATCTCAATATGTGATTTCATCAGTTGCTATGGTCGAAAAAGTTCAGTACCTGGTAGCCATCTTTCAGTTTAAAAAACCTCTCTAAATTCAAGTTGATGGTACTTTTAGAGCTTATACTCTGCCAGTATTGCCTTTCAAAACACAGGCTTGTCTCCATCTACGTTGTGATCTGTGTAGGACAGGTCATGTGTCCTCTTAACAGGAACTACAAACCTCCTAGACCTCAAGTGAAGTGGGAAAAGAAAGTGAAAGAAAGTGAAACTCAGGTTTATCACTTGTTAATTGTCAGATACAATGGTGATAATTTTTGTGGGAGGAGAAATTAAATATGAGGTTTGTGGATTTCAACTGTCAGTTATACCTCTAAAAGTATTCTTAATGTTTCATACATTGTTTGATAAACTACTTAAAAGTCTATGCAAATTCTTCTAGGTCAGTCTTGTTTTCATGTTCTTGTTGACAAAAGTAATCAAAAGTATTTGAAGATATTATTGGTACCATTTCTTAACCCAGTGAAAGAATTTTAAGCCAACATGAGGACACCAGGAAAGACAAGCAATGTAAATAAAGCCAAGGAACATTAGCACAACTTGAGCTATTGCTTTACATCATTTTTATGAGATAATCGCATCTGTTTTGAATATAGGAGTGAGAAATTTTGAGTAGGAGGTATGAGAAGCATCATGGTCTAATGGAAAAACACTGCACTTAGGAAACCTATGTCTGAAATATCTCTGACACTTATGACAATAGATAAAATGCTTTAACATCTCTGAATTTCCTTACCTGCATAATGGAGATGAATGAATGAAGAATTAAAGTATGGAATGTATATAGACTAGGAATATAAAGAGAAAAGTAATGCCATCATTGCTCTCTAAGTGGAGGCGATGAAGGCACTAACCTATAGGGAAGGAATCAGAAAAGGTTTCCTAGAGAAGGTAGCATCTGAGCTAAACCTTCAAGAGAAGATGAGGATCCTAATAGGTCAAAGTGAGGAGGGAGTGGATCCTAGGCACATGGAACAATTATGCAAAAGGACAGAGATTGGAGATAGCATGTTGAATTTGGTAAAGGATTGTACTAACCTGGCTAGAAAGTAGAGTATATGAAGGGAAAGAATGTCAAATAAGTCTAGAAAAATGTGGAGGGCTTTAAATGTTAGACTAAAGCATTTGTATTTTATTCTAGAGATAGTTGAAGGACACAGGAGATTTTAACTTTGACCATTTATCAAATGGGGAATTATCACCACTTAAAAAAAGAAAGTCATAGTTTTTTTTTTAATCCATTTGAGGATACCCCTTGAAAGATACTTTTCTCTGTTCTTTCTAGTCCTTGAATTGATTCTTTTGTACCCTACTTTTAATTGTGTTTCTACTTTTCTTTGCATTTATCATTTAAAATGATATATGTAATAATGCACACATACACAGAAGCAAAAGACTTAGTGTTAGTGTTAGATATCCATGAATATTGTGGAAGACCTAGTTAACTCAAACTATACCACATCTGGGGCAAATTCTTATGAATAGTCACCTTGGATAATCCAACTGTCCTTTCCCCACCCTAAAAATGCAGGCTTCTTTGGGCCAAACTTATTTGCCTTAGTGCTGTTTATGTCTCTGTTTACAGAATCCCAAGATATCAGAGTTGCACAGGACCTTGGAGACCATTTAGTCTAACATACCTGAATAAGAATTCCCTCCTTCATATCTTGAAAAATGGTCACTCACCCTTTACTTGAAGACTGCTTATGAGGGAACTCACTATGTCCCAAGACAATTCATTCCACTATGGCTTACTTTTACTCATTAGAAAGTTGTTCCTTTCATTAAGCCTGAATTAATTTCCCTTCTACTTCCACACTGTAATGGTAATTTGAAGATATACCCTGCCCCTTAATAGGCGGAATGTAATCACATGGAGCCTGTGGTGGGAGGAATTTTCTGAAGGGCAGAGCAGAGCCCACAGGAAGCTGGGAGTGAAAGCAGCTAGACTGGAGGGAGGAGAAGACATATCTGAGGTGTGTAAATGTTGGTTTGTGGGAAGGCTAAAGGATGCTGTGGCTTTCTGTGCTGTTATGGCTTATTAACTTTTTTGCTACTATGATAGAATTGCCTTACTGGTTTTGGGACTCAGTTTTCTGGTGTCTGAATAAGTGCTTTGCTTCTGTCTTCTATCTGCAGACTCTGTTAAATTTTGCTATTGGGCACTATCCAGGTATATTTATAGTAACCACTGGCACTATGAATATTGCATTGGTACTACATACACCCATTAAGTTTTTTTTGTTTTGTTTTGTTTTGTTTTTTTGCTTTTTGGAGGGCAATTGAGGTTAAGTAACTTGCCCAAGGTCACATGGCTAGGTTTTTGTTTGTGTGTGCGTTAAGTGTCTGAGGCCAGATCCAAACTCAGGTCCTTCTGACTCCAGGGCCGACGCTATACTCACTGTGCCACCTAGCTGCCCCTACCCATTAAGTTTTAACAATTCCACCCTCTCCCAGGTATAAAAAAGACAAATCCATTTTGCTTCCCCTCCTTCCATCAAATAGGTCTTGAAAATAGCCAAACATCAATACTTCAAGTTATCACAACATATTATATTATCTTGAGTTCTTCAATCATTCTGCTTGATTTTCTCTGGCCGCTCTAATTAGAGAAAGACTCTCCTAAAATGTGGTACCTAGAAGAGTAAGCATAACTCTCCCTATATGGCCATTTCAGGATAGAGGGTTGAGGGCATTACATGCCTCTTTTACTTCTTGGAAGATCATGTTAATTTGTGTTTACACTTCATGAACTACTGTCTAGCATGTCCCTTCCCAAACTTACATTTGTGAACGTAATTTTTAAAATCCAAATGCAAGTTTTCACATTTTACCTGTTTAATTTTATTAGACAGCCCAATGCCTATGGCCTATTAGGATCTTTCTGGATTCTGTCATCCAGTGTGTTAATTTTGCCTCCTAGCTTTTTTTCTTCTGTACATTTGATAAACATGGTACATATGCAGTTAATCATGATAAGCATATTAAGCAATACAGGCCTAAATACAGGCCTCTATAGTATTCTGGAGAATTTTTTTTTTTTTGCTTTTTGGAGGGCAATTGGGGTTGTGGCTTGCCCAACATCACATGGCTAGTTTTTTGTGTTAAGTGTCTGAGATGAGATTTGAACTCAGGTCCTCCTGACTTCAGGGCCAGTGCCCTATTCACTGTGCCACCTCGCCACCCTCACTGTAGAATTTCTTCCATTTAATGATGTATATAAGGAAAGAAAATTTAAGAATGAGTTAATTCCAGTAGAGCTGCTAGTGTAAACTTAAAAAAAAAAAAACAACACAATTTATTTCCTCAAGTCTTCCTTAGTTAAGAGATTTGAAGAGAGGATTTGTTGAAACAGAGGCTCTTTATTTAGTAAGAATCACAGGGAACTGTGGGAAAGTGCATATTCTTATCAGCAGGTTTAGATAACATAAGCCCCCCAGGAGTTATTTAATTCTTATAGTGGATTTAGTGTCGCTTCATACTTTTAAGTTGAGAGACAGAAACAGAGATAGAGAGGCATAGATCATATCCCATGAAGTGCTTTTAACATTTGGACACAATTTAGACTGAATGTCAACATTTTTTTGAGGTCTCTGGGTATGGTGTCCCAGGGGATGTGGAGACTTTAAAAACTAGACAGGGCAAAATTATATGCAAAGGACTGTATATTAGCTTTTGGAATCAGTAATCCTGTAGTGGTCCTGGGGTAAGCAGATTAGATTTATAGTATTTCCATTCAGTGAAATCTGTGATTCATTCTTTGCACTGGATCAAGGAATGAAGTATACTTTACTATTTCATTAACATTGTCTCCTTCCATTTTGTTTTGTTTTGAATATGGTTGCTTTAAGGCCACCACTAATATATTTTGCTGATTCATTTACCACACTAAATCCATAATGACCGAATCTCTCTCATTTGCAGAAATGACTATTTTTTCTTATTGGTCTTCCAAACAAACAAAAAAAAAAACTGACCCAAAGTATACATTCCCTGGAAACAAGGAAAACTTCATAATGGACTGATTGTAATTGATAGCATGTATCACTTTCTACTTTTGGAGCATAGTGCTGAACAGTACATGCTTTGAATTTGATAGTATTGTACCAACAGTGTTGTATGAAACCTGAGTGTTTTTCTTTTAGAGTTGTCATTTTATTTACATTGTTGCAATGCTGCACATTTTTCTTTTTCCTCCATTCCACATCGCTTTTCATAAGTGTTCCAGTATTCCGCTTAATTCTTCATATTAATTGAGGAAGAGCGAATTTAAATGAAATTAGTTAAAGTGATTACTCTCCTGTTTCCACGGTTCTGGCTTTGATAGCATGTTTTTTGTAGGATTGGGGAGAAAGTGAGAGATATATGTAGAATATTCTTGCAGCCAGGGTTAAAATAGAAATCTTTCCAAATGCTTGCCGATCAATAAGAAAATACTCTTTGCTCTGGTCTAAGCACACCTGAGTCATAGGTGCGAATTTTGGTACCTTAGCTATGTAGGGTGCATAAACTCATACTTATTTAAACTTAAAAATCAAATACAGATGAGAGGCAAAGTTCCTTTATTTTCACCTGCCTCTTCAGGTAGAACTATAGAATGTTAGAGCCACTTGAAACCCTCAAAATCTAACCCCCTCATTTTGCAGATAAAGAAAAATAATCCAGAAAAACTGTGTCCTATCCAAGGTCTTACCTCTACTCATTGGCAGAGCTGGGTTTAGAAAATGTCACCTGATTCCACTTTCAGTGTATTTTATTCTATACTACATTGATGGCTGAATGTTTAATATTGCATATGTCAAGGGCATCCTTTAAAAAATGGTCTTTATTTTTGACTGATAAGACCTACAGCTATAATATTGAAATAGCATATGGGTTATCCTTTGATAAATAAAAAAATGTTCAGAGTAAAGTGACATTTTCTAAACTCTTTTGTGAAATGTATAACTTGGGTCAACAAATCAATTCCAATTTAGCACAACTAAATAATTGAGAACTGAAATATATTAGCTATTTTGTAATTAGATAATTATTCCCTGTTAAGTTTCATGTATTTTCTAAAGGAATGCGAGTCTTCACTGTATATTGTGTGTTATTGAGTAATTAGTTTTAGTCTATGAAGGGGGGTTGTAAAATTGTGCTCTGGTTCCTCTTTGCCAAACAGATGAGTTATGAGGTAGATCTTCAGAGATTTCCGTATCTCTATCAATGATTTGGGGAATTTTACGTTGTTTTTGATATTTTGCATTTTTCTTTTGAAAAGTGCCTACTTGTTCATCATACCAGTTCTTTATAAAAAAAAATTCCTACAAAGATTTTCCCCTTAACTTCTTTTCAAATGTGACTTCACTGATCTTCTGCAAAAACTTTCACCCTTCTTTACTGTGGTGTCCTAATTGAATTGTCCACTGTCTAGTTAATCCCAAGCATCTATTAATGGCCTACGAAGTGCCAGATGCTGTAATAAGTGTTAAACTAGTCAGGCCTTCTTAAACTTTTCCCACTGAGCGCCCTTTTTGCCTTTAGCAGCTGTTTGGTTGGCATTTGCATGGCCTGAGGACATGAGCTGTACAAAGTGTGAATGTTTTATGTTTCAGAACCAAGGCTGCAGTGAAGTTGCCTGAAGGGCCAGAGCTGCCAGAAACACCTCATATTCATTACACATTTGATTTTTAATTAATTTTTGTTTGTTGCACATTCAGGAACTTTTTACTGTTGCCAGATTTGGGGGTCATGACCCACAGTTTAAGAAGTGCTAGACAGACTGATCTTTAGATTTTCTTCCAGTTCTAAAACATGATTCTATTTGATTGGTCTTCATGTACAAGAAGAATCAGGATTGTTTTCCTTACTTTGACCCCTGAAGGTAGGATTAGGTGGAGTATCATGTTTTGAATAAACATAAAGAAAAAACTTCATAACAAAGTTATCAAAAGTGGAATATAGTACCATGTATGGAATTTCTTACTCCTGGAGGTACTCTAAAAAAGTAAATAGTCTGTCCTTATTGAATCCCTTGTGATTAGTCTTTGGTATGTACCGTATATTTTTCTTGACTGTTTCATGTCAAATCTTCTATTAAGTTCAGGCTTTTTTTTTTTTTAATTTAACAAAATATTGAAAATCTAACAGTTGCTCAAATATCCTTTTTTTTTTTTCATTAGGATTATGCTTAACTTTGCTGGGTATGATATTATTGATTGGAGCCCCAGTTCTTTTGCTCTTCAATACATAGTGTTCCTAGACCTACAATTCTTTAGTGTCTCTGCTGCTAGGTTTTGTGTGATTCTAATTGTGGCACTATCCTATTTAAATTGATTTTTTTTTCTTATTGCTTTTAATATTTTATCCTTGAGCGGGACAGGGGGTGGTTGGGAGTTTGACTTTAATATTTCTATGAGTTTTCCTCATAGGAATTCTAACAAGTTGTGTTTAATGGATTTTTTTTTTCTATTTCTACTTTCCCCCCTTGTTCTAATGATTCAGGACAGTTTTCTTTAATTATGTCTTGTATTATTGTATCAAATTATTTTTTTGATCATAACTTTGTCATAGTTTCTCTTCTTGATATGTTCTCCCAATCAGTTTTCTTATAAGATGTTTCACTTTCTCTTCTATTTTTTCGTTCTTCATATTTTGTTTAATTAGTTCTTGATCTCTTATAATTGTTCTGGCTTTGCCTTGCTCAATTCTAATTTTCAATGTGTCATTTTCTACCTTAAAATTCTGGTTCTCCTTTTCTAATTGGCTGACTTTCTTTTCATAGTCTTATTTTTCTTGGATTGTTCTTTTTTTTTTCCTCCATCTCTCTCATTTGAAGTCTTTTTTAAGTTTTTCTGTGAATTCTTTTTGGTTGGGAGACCATTTGATCTTTATCTTTGGGGGTAGAAGAGGGTTTCTTTGTTTCAATATCCTCCTCTGAAGATGAACCTTTGTCTTTTCTAGTCCCATAATGTATAATGGGTATTGAATTCTTTCTCCTTTGCCTGTGCATTTTTTTTTTTGTAGTAATAACTTAATTTTTGTAACCACCTCTAGCCCTGGAGTATGGGAGATGGTGCCTCTTGCCTCAGATCTTCAATTCTCCCCTCTAGCCTGGAACCAAAGCCAAACCTCCAGCCTCATATAAGTGCCCACAGCCAGGGGCTTTCTGCCCCAATGCTTCTGCACTCACAGGGTGTGCATTCCTTGTCAGCAGAGGTTCCCTCTATCTTCCCTGGCTCAGATGCTCAACTCCCCTCATTATCACTGGGGTAAAAAGTTCAGGTGGCTGGGGCCAGGCAGCCTTCCAACCCAGTTATCCCCAAGGCTTGCAGCTTATTGTTATAGTGTACCATAGCCTGGAGGTATTTACTCTTCACTGTGACCAAACCCCTTCCTCAACTTTTTCTTCTGATCTTCTTGAATTGTCTCAGGGAGACCCCTGCCATACACCCTAATGTACTATTTCATGTTTTTGTGAGGGAAAATCTTGAGAGTTTGGAATATTCTCACCTTCTACACCATCTTCCCAGAATCTCTCCACAAGAAGGCTTCTCAAAGGAAACCACAGTTGCCTCAAAATTAAATGTCATTCTTGGAATATTTGTGTTTGAAACTGTTATGTCCACATCTTGTCACCTAAATCATTATCCTAATAAATGTTATTCAGAATATTTCCATATAATCTTCTCTTATCATTACAACTTTCGCATAATCCCTATTTGCTCTTCACAACAAGTAAAAAAGGGATTTTTACTCTAATGTCCCAGATGAGGGAACAGAGGTTTAGAAACTTCCAAAGTCACATAACTAGTGGCACATTCAAAGCAGAACTAAAGCCTTCTGGCTTAGCCCTCTATTTTTCATATTAAATATAAATAGCTCTGTACATATCTTTGCTTTTTTTTTTTTGTAAAGGTAGTAGTGTGAGAAATAGAGAGAGAAAGCTGGCATTAAAACCATAAAGACCTGGGTTTGAGTCCCAATTCTGACACAATCTCTCAGTGCCCTAGGCCCCTCTCAAAGTCTGTAATTGGAAGGGAAGGTAGGTGTTGACCTTCATTGGTAGAGGGAGTTTCTATACCAGAGATTTCACTGGTCCTATACCAATGAACTCATAGGTCTAGTTCCTATCCCCAGTTGATTGTTTTCAAGAGTACTTTATTTTTAAGTTCCCTTTCTTTTACATATGGGACACCTAATTTAATCCTCCCAAACAGAAAACAATGAATATATCTACCTCAGCATCTGCTTCCTGTAGTCAATATGCTAAAATGCTTTATTTCACTAGATAGAATAAATGAAAGGTGAGATCTTAGGATTATATGATCCTTTGTCATGTACCTGTTCTCTCTGCTGGTAACTAGAGAGACTTTGTCATATAAAGTGTCCCAAAAATCTTAATGCTGTTTGAAACCATTTAATAACTTAAAACTGCACTAAGACTTTTGAGACTCCCTATATAGTGAATAGACTATTTGTTCGGCTTGTTTGGGTTCGGTCAGGCAAATTGGATTCAAATCCCTGCTTTGATACTTAGTCACTATGTTGTTGACTATTGTTATCACTGTATCTCTCTGATTTCCTACATATAAAATGAGGATAATAATATTTACAATACCCATCCTATTTCATACTTTATAAATATGAGCTGTCATAATTTCAACTAATATAGACAGGGTTTAAAAATCTCATCACTTTCTTTTATTTAAGCAGGTGAGGTCCTTCCCTCTTCTACTTGAATTATGCCTTCCTTCTGAAAACTCAACAGGGTATATGCATAAACTATTTAAAAAAAACCCCAATAGTATACACATATTTCAATTTGTTTACGAAAGAGTATTATCTATCTCTTAATGACTAGCTTAGCCATTACCAGCCTACCTAAAGGGATAAAAATCTTTTCCTATGTTTTTGGCAGGACAGGTCTACCTCTTTGACAGCTCTTTAAAGACAAGCCTACCATGCCTATAACATGCAAAAATAACTTTTAAAAAATGAAAGAGGTAGTATATGAACTGATCCATGCCTTAGGCTTTTTGTAACATTTATTATACAGTTCAAGATGTTGCTTAGTGTATCTTTTATGGACTAAAAAGGACCAATTTAAAAGCAGGGGGCATGTATTTCTTGAGGCTTGGAATAAAGATTATATATTACCAAAAAAACCTACAGTTTTTTTCTAATGATAAAGGAGGAATACCTTTTAAAATTCAAATTAAATAGAATAATGATCAACTAGAGTTTAGTAGCAGTATTGAACTCGCCACAATGGTAACACACTCCATTTACCAGTATGACACATTCATTGATCATAGACCATAGGCTCATGGAATGTCAGAACTGGAGAGACCCTTAGAGGCTGTGGACTCCAGCCTACTCAATTTAAAGATGAGGAAACTCAGGTCTAGAGAGAGGAAGTGATTTTTCCTGGAATCACATAGTAAGTGGCAGAGTTGGGAATTTAACTCTGTCCAGTGTCTGTTTCAGAGCATCAATGTTTTACTTAAGGTTAGGAGTTTTTATAGGGCAACTATTTAATAAAATGCTCCTAATATATTCTGGATGTTGCCAGTGGAACACTAAGGGTATGGTAAAATAATAATAATAATAATTATTATTAATGATAATAATAATTATTTTACCATATTCTATTATTATTATTAATGATAATAATAATAATAGAATACAACATCTAGTTAAGCCTCAAGATTTCCCAACCTGACCTGGGGATAAGAAGCAGCCCAGAATAAAAGCAGGGAGAGGTCATAGACAGATAATAAGGCCTAGACCTCCAGTCTGATACAGAGAGCCTTAGATATGAACTGCTTGAAGCTCTAACAGGAATGTTCTCTCCGTCCCTCAGAATGAGTTCCTACCTCTCCCAGAGATTCTACCAACTTTTCCACATACAAGGAAAGCCAAGCTTCCCCAGGCACTCTTTCCCATGCATGGTCTATAGCTAGAATTTCTCTGTAATTTTTATGTTGTTGTTCTAAGCGCATTGTCCCATCGTCTGAGTACCAAGACAAGGTTTGTTTTCTTCCCAGTTACTAGTGGGGCCTTGCTGGACATGTAGTAACTTGGAGCTGTTATCCTCTTGTTCCCAAATGTATAACATTTCAGGAGAAGGCAATGACAAGCCAGCAGCCTGTTGGAGCTGCTGCTATCTGAAAACCCTCCCCTCATCAGTTTTTCAGTTTATGAGTGAGCCTGATGGTCAGTGACACTCTAGGACCATCATGTGTAACTAAATTCACACAAGCTGTAACACTGTCCTCCCAGTGTTCCCCAACCTGACAGCAGGGAAAGCATTAAGTACAGAATGCTCAGAGGGCTTTGCGGGAAGGTCTAGTGTACTTTTGAAATCTTTTTCTGAGGTAGGAAGAAGAAAGATACCTCATTCTCATTTTGCAGACATGGCAACAGAGAGTAAGGAATGCAAGGCCACCCTTTCATTTCAAGTGGGAGCTGGAAGGAGGCGACAACGCCCAATTCTACATCCTGCAGTACTTTTTTTCAAACAGGTTGGAGTCATTTGCTCAGGCTCAGGGTTTATATTGAGCTGGATTCACTCTCTACTTCAGCAGAATCTTACATATAAGTGACAGGCCCCTGGCCTGTTTGCTCTGCTGTTTGTAGAAATGAAGGGGATGAGACCTTGAACTGAACTATGCAGTCCATCCCCAGACTTCTGGTAGGTTGTAGTCATGTTTTCTCTACCGGACTCCATATTGACTTAGTGGTGATCCAATGTTCTCAAAGGCTCTGCTTGGAAGTACATGTTCTGGTAGCTCCTACCCTGGTAAAAGAGCTTCCAGCATGGTTTGGGCTATCTCTGTTATCCACAGATCAGTAGAGCTCTACCTGAAAAAATGAACACTCGACCTTTAACCAATAGGTTAAGGATTTTTTTTTTTTCAGACAAAGCAATTCATTTAACATTGTAACAGGGAACAAAAGGGTTGCAGTCAGCCTCAGTGGAGAGAGTTCTTGTAGTAATGAAATCAGTTATCATATGAAATATTAAAATATACTTATGGTCAGTGGTTGCCATAAATGGAATGAGCTGCCTCAGAAAATGTAAGTTCCCCCCACCCCCAGCAAGGTCTAGATGGACATTGGCTGTATATGTGGGGAGTTCCCTTTTCAGTTACACTCACAACCCCAGAATTTTGTGATTTATTTTTTCTTTTGACACTGAGAAGTTCTTATATTTAAACCTCATCTTCTCTTAAATCCAGGATAGACTTGGAGCCTATGAACTTAAAAAAATTGATAACTATTTCAAAATACCGTTTTCATTATAATGCTATATTTTTAACATCTCATTTCTTTCTCCCAATCACCCAGTAAAGTAGGTGCTGTTATTATTTCCATTTTACAAATGAGGAAACTGAGGCAGGTTAAGTGACTTACCCAGGGTCACACAGCTAATGTCTAGGGTCAAATTAGAACTCAGATCTTTCTGATGTCGGGTCTAACAGTCTATCCTTTTGCTGCTTCTATTATTTTTCTTCCTTCAGTTATCTTAAAATTGTGTCCCCAAAATTGTGTTGTCTCCAGCATGGTTCTCTTATATACATTTGAGCTTCTTTAGACAATACGATATTACTTTATTTTAGGCAGTGATAGATTTGTGTTGTTTTTTAATGTCAAATTGGAGCTGTTTTAATTGCATGTCATAGCTTTATCCCATTTTTTAAGTGATGGAAGGTTTTTGTTTTTGTTTTTTTTGTTCTTCTGGCCCAACTATACATAGCTGATTTAGAAATGACTTTCACTGATAGTCATTTTGCGTACATTAAGATGGAGTTAGTTGCAATTTTGGTTGGTGCTCGCCATGTCCAGTGCCCAAATCTCTTCTTAAAGAAACTTTTATTTTTTGTCTGGGCCTGATGATTTCATCAGTGTTCGTTAATGCATATCAGTAGCAACTCCTCTATAACTTAGTGATTACAGGTAGAGTCTCTAACTTTAGAGGGTTAGTTGCATGGGTATCTGACAGGTTAAGTGATTTGTCCATGGTCATAAAACAAACAGCACATGTGTGAAAGAGGCCTTGAATTTAGCTCTTCTTAATTCTATCCATTAGGCAACACTGCCTCTCTTTAAAGCAAGAATTTTGATTTTGTATGTGTGTCATAGACTCCTTTGGCAGACTGTGAAGCCTATTCTTAGTGCAATTTATTTTTTAAATGCATAAAATAGAATGCATAGCATTACAGTGGAAACTAACTTTATTGAAATGCAATTATCCAAATATTTTCCCCATCCAAGTTCACAGTCCCCTTGAAATCTGTCTGTGGACCCATGGATATCATGTTAAGAACCCCTGCCTTAAAGTATTCATGATATTTAGACATTGCATAGTCTACCAGTCTTTGACCTTTTTTTCTTGATTCTGGAGTGAATTTTTCAGCATTTTTGGGGGGCATCATCCATCTTAGCATGCTAATTTTGAATTAATGTGCCCAAGAGAACAGTGATAAGAGATTTCTTGACATATGAGTAGAGATTGATGTTGAAAATGTGTGCATTTTTTTTGGCTTTTTGGAGGGCAATTGGGGTTAAGTAACTTGCCCAAGGTCACACAGCTAGGTTTTTGTTTGTGTGTGCATTAAGTGTCTGAGGTCGGCTCCGAACTCAGGTCCTTCTGACTCCAGGGCCGGCGCTCTACTCACTGTGCCAAGTAGCCGCCCCGAAAATGTGTGCATTTTAAGCCATAATTTAAAAATAATTTTATTTTGGTTTTCTGATAGAAATGAATTTTGAAAGAAAAGCCTAGTATATATGCCCTCTTTTTCTTCCCTTGGCCTCTCTTTCACATTATTTCCAAAGAAAAGAACTTTTTGTACCTTGTGTATCCTTATGCCCAGCAAAACTCTAAGAATTCTGAGAGTGAGAAACCAGAGTCTGGTTCTACCGGGAACTCTTCAGGGAAATACCTAAGCAGCCAGTATAAACATTCTCATTTAGTTAAAGATAGGTTCTTTGTTTTCCATTACACAAAGCAGTGAGGTAATGTAGAATATATAAGAAATCTACTGGCCTTTAATGAGTCTAACTTGTTCTGCTACTTACTGGCTGACTCAAATTTTATATGTTAAGAAAGCGCCATTTAAGGGCCCTCCTCCTTTACCCCACCATACATTCCTATAATGTATAGGTGTACATGGTGGCTTTGTTCTTTCATTTAAAATCTAATGTAATCTAATGGAAATGTTTAGGAGATAGAGCCAGGAGAATTGGTTTCTCATCCATGGACAAGATCCATGACCATGTACAAATGACATGTCTTCTCTGTTACTCCATGTGTGAGCTATGCGTAATTATACCCTTCCCAATACTAATTGTAATGATACTATCTCACACTCATATTTGTGTTTTACAAGACACTTATCTCATTTGGCAGATAATGTGGCATAGAAGACGTCATAGTAGTGTGAGCTGTATGATCTTAGGCAAGTTACTATACCTTTCTGCGCCTCAGTTTCCTCATATGTTCAATGAAAGGGTTAGATGAGCTGTAATGTTCTATAATTCTGCTGAAAGGAGCACTAATCGAGACTCCAGAAAACATGATTCCAAACCCCACCCACTCTTTCTTTTAGTAGTTTTCGGACTTTGACACATTTTGTTTGTTTTTGTTTTAAACCACATCATCTCTGAACCTATTTATTGCTCTAAATTACAGCATTGTTACGAAGATCAAATGAGTTATTATGTGTAATGTAACCTAGATGATGTTGGAACTTCTTATCCACAGGAAAAAAAACAAGCTATAAAATGTAAGAGAACTCCTATCGATATATTTATTTGTACCTGTAGCTATACTAACAAGCCTCTTATAACATTTGGTTCATGCTTGCCTAATGCCTCCTCTGTCTTATTCCACTCTGGCAGGGGGTAGAAGAGTAAACAGATTACTTACTGCGAGGAGGTTTTTCATGCTCTTTGGTCATTTAATGGATGGAAATGAATCATCACAGGGTAATCATCAGAGGTAATAGACCACTGCCTCCAGGATTAGAAAGGAAAACTAGCTGGTTGAACATAATGAAAAATTAGTGGGGCGGCTACGTGGCGCAGTGAGTAAGAGCGCTGGCCTCGGAGTTGAGATGACCTGGGATCGAATCCAGCCTCAGAAAATGAGCATCCACGCATAAATAATGACTGGCCTGTAACCTTGAGCAAGTTACTTAACCCCAATTGCTTAAAAAGAAAGAAAGAAAGAAAATTTAGCAAACTAAATGGATGATCTTGAAGAAGAGCTGTTATAGTGTATAAAAGAAGGCTTCTGAGTGTCCACCCTTCTCCATGCCATGGGTTTTTGAGATAGCTACATATTCAGAGTAATGTCCTAAGATACTTTCTCTCAGGAGGTTCTTAGAAGCTAGATGATTCATTTGAGCTGACCCAAGTAGTTAAGGAAAACTGTCCCATTAACGTTCTGGAATTTTGCAAAATTGTGGTTCATCATCATACTCTATAAACTGCAGAGTCCTATTGTAATGGGAGTTACTGTGAATGAGCCAGTTTATGTAAGTGCATTTCCCAAATAAAATCATATTTTCATTATAAGTGCCAAAAATGTTTTTTTTTCAATATCAACAATGTGTTGGTGGTAATCTTTCTAAAATGTGCAGTGCAATTGTAATAGCTGAACCCCACTGCCATTTAAAAAAATTATTGTTTGTTCTTCTCACAAGAACCTTGTAAGATTAATAGTGGCAATATTTTTTAGCATTGGTGATAAAATTACTTGCAAAGCCAAGACTAGCACCTAAGTCATGCTGCTGCTCTCACAGTCAAGACACTTGAGATTTCTCTCATTTCCACCACTGACTCATGTAATGAACTAAGCACAATACCTAATGCAGTGCCCTCAAGATTTTTATCTGAAAATGAGGATAATTATCCCTGTTCCCTTCCTATCTGTTGGTGCTATTGTGAAACCATTGGCATTGTCATTAGTTTCTTCAGATGAAAAGATGTAGAAATATGTTCATGTGTTCTTTTTAGCTCATAATTTACTTGACTGGCAAATTCTCCTTAGGAACTGTAATTTCTAAAAGTCTTTGAGGAACTAAAAAAAAAAAACCCCAAACATTTATTAAGCACTTACTGTATGTCAGACATTGTTATAGACTTTATGAATATGATCTCATTTGATCCTCACATGTAAGCTGGGTGTAATTCTTAGCTGACGAAACTGAGGCCTTCAAAGTTTAAATTAAAATTTAATTTAAGCCCAAGCAAGGACATGTAGTTGGCAAGTACTTCTGATGTACTAAGTACGTGTGCTTGAACTCAGCTCTTCCTAACTCTAGGTCCATTAGCTAATTCACTATACCATGTAGCTGCTCTAGGGATTAGACCTGGGATTTCATTCATCCAGGGGAATTTTCCTTTAATATGAGGAAACTCCTTTTAATAAATATACATTGAGACCTCAGTAAATTATACCAGGGGTTCTTAGTCAAAAGTCCATTGATCCCTAAGGTACTTTTTTTTGGAGGGCAATTAGGGTTAAGTAACTTGCTCAAGGTCACATGGCTAGATTTTTTATTTGTGTGTGCGTTGTCTGAGGCTGGATCCAAACTCAGGTCCTTCTGACTCCAGGGCCGACGCTCTACTCACTGCGCCATCTAGCCCCCTCCAAGGTACTTTTGAGTAGATTCCAGGGGATCTGTTAATTTAGATTGGAAAAAAAAATGCATCTAGCTGAATTTCCTCCAATTATAATTTTTTTTTTGATAAAAAAGCAAAACAAAACAAAAACAACTCATATTCAGAGAAGGCTTTCACTAACCTTTCAAAGAGGTGCATGATAGAAGAAAAGGTTGAGAGCATTGGCTGAAGCCCTGAGAGGTTCTGGTGATTTAGCCAATGTGGTACAATCAGGAGTCAGAGGCTGGACCTTAACTCAGGCCTTCCTGGCTTTCAGGCTGGTTCTTCTCTATTATACCATGCTGCCTGTATCATCTTGCAAACAAATGATGTTTAAGGAAAACTAATACCATATTCTAGACTTGCATTGGGGGAGGGGCAGGGGAGAAGAGGAGCGAATTTCAGTAACAACTCTTGGAAACCTTTTCCTTCAAAGTGAGTGTGGAAAGCAGCTTCTCTTGTACAATGAGTTTCCTATTTGTATACTGTTGTGCGCAGGAGCATGATTTTCAAAGTAAAACACAATTTATAGAGGATCTGGAACTGTTTTGCCTAAATAACTGAATTCTAATTTTAGGTCCCTTTATATATTATCAAAGCAACCTCTTCCAATCTGACATTGGACATTTATTAAGCACCTACTATGTGCCAGACACAGTGCTAAGTGCTGGGGATACAATTAATAAAAAGACAGTCCCTGCCCTTAGAGCTTAAAGCCAAAAGAAGGCAGGGAATGGGACACCAGGGGTTTACCCAAAAAGAGCATCTTTTTCTGTGGAGTTGAAACCAGGAAGAGCATCAGATGCAGAGGAGAGGAGAGGAGATTGCAGTTTCTATGAGGAAAGGCATTGGGTGGAGACTGGTGCTCCACCCTCTAGCCCTCCTATCAGAGGGGAGAGAGGAGGCTGGGGAAGTGGTGTCATACTGGGCTTGAGTTAGCAGCTTGGCCCTGAGATTAGAAGTGATGAGTTTATCCTGGGAGGGGCATCTTGTTGAATTGAAACCTTGCAGAGAAGTAGATGCATTATCTCAGTACAGCTAATTTTGCAATCTAAAAGTCATTCTAGTTGTCTAGCTAAGATGGAATTTTCACAGTTTTGCCTTTTTTTTTTAATAACGGTTTTGTAGAATGCATGGCTCCTATCCAGAAGTTCATTTTGAAATTGGTTGGACTTGGTCAAATTCTAGCAGTTGTTCTCAATAAAATTTCCAATTCATTGTAGAAGCAAATATGACCATTCAAAACTTGTTGATGAGATTAGAATTAGAATCTTTCCCAAGAAAGTACACCTTTGATTGGTTTTCTTGGACAAAAGGTTTCAAAAATTACCCAGAGATCTACTGGAATAACACATGTCCTTTTACCATTAAAACTCCCATTAATTCAGTCCTGTACAACTTGGCAGTACATAGTGGCCAAAATTAAAATAGGCTAAACTTCTTTGGGTCGCAGATAGGTTTTTAGCAACTCACTTTCCAAGTAAAGGTATAATTATTATATATCTATATAATATTATATATAATAATATATTATATATCTATTTTATATATTTATATAGGACACTTCTATATAAATAAATATTTATTATAATTATTATATTATATTTATTATATATAAATCTATATACAAATATAGATTTGTATATAATAAATATAAACTATTTTCCATATAAACCATAAAAGGGAAAATTTCAATCAATATCAATTAATTACATTTATTACTTAAGATTTTTATTTATCATGAAATCACATTAATGTTTAAAAAATTACCTTGCTAAATGGTACAAGTTTCAATACATTTTTCAGGTTTTCTTGCTGTTTACATTTAGTTAATGGGATCTATTACACTTCTTGTCAGCAGTTTATTGTACTCCAGAATCATGTTTGAAATCAATTTCTTTAGAAATCTGAAAACTAACCTTAATAGCTGCCTCATTTTCTGAATTTACTTCCTTAAAACACTTTTCTTCACTGAGATTTTTAACAATTTGCATGCTTTAACTTGTTTTTCATTGGTGTCCAATTTGCTTAAGTCAGGATGTTTTGATTCAAAATGGTGACAAAAGTTGTCTTCCTTCAGAATGGCTATTACTTCTCAGCAAACAAGGCACAATATTTTGTCTCTCGTGTAAGTAAACAAGTATCTATTTATCCACTTCAGATTAAACACTCTATGCTCTGATTCAATCTTTCATTTCTTTTCCTCACCCATTTTATAAAATCACCCCAAAAACTTTAATGTTAGAACTAAAAAAATCTCCACAGCAACTACTCCCATACAAAGAAATACTGAACTGAGTGTCTGACCTTGGAGAGAGCTCCAGACGCTCATGTAACTTGGAGGGCGACTGCACAGTGAGGGAGGGGAAGAAGCCCTCACATTGCTGCTCATCACATAGCAGGCATCAGTGCATTGGTGTGTGGCTGCTCTCCCTGTCCCTGATGATGGTTGGTTGGGTCAGGTCACATGACAAACAAGAGAGAGTGAGCAGTGAAAACCCACCCACCACACTACATGATGGACACAACAGTGACCAGAGGAAGGTGGATTGGGCAAGCACTCCTTATATCTTTACTTTCTTTTACATCCTCTCCATTAGTCACCGGGCTGCCTGAAATCCTTTGTCGGGTCACCTGGTGGGCAGGCCTGCCTTAGGGGAATGTTGTCCATAATATGTTCCTCCATTCCCTTTCTTCTTAACTCTGTACAATCTAGCTTCCTCTGTCATCATGTGACTGAATCTGTCTCTCCAAAGTTGCTTTTGATCTCTTAATTGCCAAATCCAGTGGTCTTCTCTCAATCCTCCTCCTTCTTACCCTCTCTAGAGACTTTGTCACAGTCCCTCAGCCTCTTCTCCATACTCTCTTAGCTATAGGTTTTCATGACCCTGCTCTCTCCTGGTTCTTCTATATAATTGCTCTTTCTCAGTCTCCTTTGGTGCATCTTCATCTAAGCCACTGGACTATCTTCTTATCTATTTCATTTGATAATTAAATCTATGGAAACTAATAAGATCATCATGTCTGTGCTGAGGATTCTCAGTTCCACTTATCCAACCCAGACCTCACATCTCTCATCTCCAAATGACTTTTGGACATCTCAAATTGGATATACCATAGACAGCTTAAACTCAATGTGTCCAAACCCATTATAGGTTTCCCCAAACCCTTCCTCCTTCCTTATTTTCCTATGACTGTGGAGAGTACCACCTGGCTGATAACCTATATGTCATCCTTGGTTCCTTACTCTCTAATCCACAAAGGAGAGGATGGCAGGAATGAGGAGAGACTTGTGCCAGGGAGGCCAACCAGCAGGTTTAGAGTAGGTGTGAGGCAATGAAGGCCTGCACCAGTGTGCTGTGGGCAGAGGAGAGAAGGGAACATATGTGAGACATGGTACAAAGGTGAAAATTTACAGGTCTTGGCAGCAGATTACTTTAGAGGAGAGGGAGAGACAGAGACAGAGAAAAGTGACACCTAGGGATCATCATCATCATGGTGAGCTGACCGTGTCACTCCCCTCTCCCCCAACACACACACACACACACACACACACACACACACACACACACACACACACACACACACACACACACACACCCTCAGTAAACTCCTAAGCTTCCTATCACCTCCCTATTCATTTGGTGTTCAAAGACCTTCATAACTTAGAGCTTCCTCTACTTTCCAATCTTCTTACACCTGGACATGAGCTGCCCCATGTATTCACCAGCCCACTGACACCGGCTTCCTTGTTCTTCAAAAAAAAAACATCCCATGTTCTGACTCTCCATTTTCATTTGTTCTCCCTGGTACATAAATGCTCTTTTTGTCTCAACTTCTTTCAATTCACAGGTAAAACCCACTTTCTATAAGAAGCCTTTCCTGATCCCTCTTAATTCTAGGAAACTTCCTTCTGTGGATTATTTCCAATATATCTTGTCTAGAGCTTGTTTTTACAGTCATTCACATGTTGTCTCTCACACTGGATTGTGAACACATCCAGGGCAAGGACTGTCTTTTGCTTTTCTCTGTATCCCCAGCACTTAGCACAAAGCCTGGCATATAGCAGGTACTTAGTAAATGTTTATTAATCTCCCAAAGAAGTTTATTCTAAAGAAAATTTAAATCAATATATAGTACTGCTAATTATGACATTCATCTAGTATTTCACATCTTTTGGCCTAGTCAGGAATAGTGGACCTTTCCTGTTTGGTCAGCCAGAACATGAAAATTCTCTAAAGTGAATATTATAGAATAACCATAATTGATCTTTAAAGCTTATAAAAGACTATGAATATTTTATCTTCACAACAACTGTCAGAGGTTCATGATATTATTATTCCCAGTTTACAGATGAGGAGACTGAGGCACAGAGAAATTAAGTGGCTTGACCACAGTTAACACAGCTACTAAAAATTAGAGGCCAGTTTTGAACTCATGTATTCCTTATTCCAAATCAAATGCTCTATCCAGTGTGCTACCTAGCTGCCCTTAGGATAGAATACTGATGCCAACTTCTCCGAATATTAAAAACGGTTATAAATTTCAATAGTTATCACCTTCACACCTTCACAGACAGACAATCTAGAAATGTTTATCTTTTAAAAACTAGTATTTCAGTTTCTCCAATATCCACTGTTATGTAGGCATTTCCCAGGGGTTGATACTGGCAAGTTTGTCCCTTCGTATCTATTTTGCTTTCTCTGTTGGATTTAAAATGTGCAGTCCTGTCTGTATTCTCATCGAGGTCACCCCCTCCCCTACCTTTTGCTACTATGGGGTTTTGTGTGGTATGTTCCCCACACTGCTGCTTGGCACTAACGTCCCATCTCCTCAGTAGGCAACAACCCATGCTGACTCTGGCACATTGATCTGTCTCCACTGTGCCATGCTGTTGCACTCAAGGCTCATAGATCACACTCACCTTGTTACTCCTTCCTATTGTAGGGGGAAATGGTAGTGGGATTGTTCCTAATCGTTTTGAAATTGCACTTTTAAAAAGGTGTAGATTATTGTATATTTATTTGAATGTAAAAATTTCTTTCTAACAGCCTTATGTGTCACTGTCAATCAGTGGGGGAAGCCGTTGCTTTCATGCTCTGAATTTACTTTTTGTATAACTGAAGCGATCAAGGAGGTTTTTTTTTCTTAGCTTCCCTCTACTTCTTAAACCACAACTTCCTCCCTCTGTATTAAAAGTCATTGCTATATGCAAAAAGTATCTTAAGATGGCTTCTGTTCTGTCTTCTTACTCTATAAGACTTGAGTGGTAGATGCTTGCTCTCCCTTTCTCTCTCCCCCCCGCCCTGCATATTTGATAAGTTGTATATGTTGGAAATAAAAAGCTTTTATGTAGTTACTTTTAAATCTCTAAACATAGTTATTTGGATGGCCAAAGGGGGAAGGTCACTTCCTGAAAGCTGTTCATCACCTGTTTGCTGTGAGTCAGCCGGCTGGTATAATAATAATAATAGCTGACGTTTCCATAAAGGACATTTATATGGTGCTTGTCATGCACAAACACTATGGTAAGCACACATTACAGTTGTTTTCTCACTTGACTTTCACAACTATCCTGGGAGATGGGTGTTATCATTATCCCCATTTTACAGATTAGGAAACTGAGGCAAATAGTGACTTCCCCAGGATTACATAGCAGGTAGGTGTCTGAGGCCATATATCTCTCTGAGCTTAAATTTCCTCAGCTGTAAAATGGGGACAATGAGAGCACAGTCTCGTTGGGATGTTGTAAGGATCAAGTGAAATAGCATACATAAGGTGCTGTGCAAACCTTACCATGCTACATAAATGCCGGCAGTGTTTCTAAAGCCAATCTCTGAAACATGGACTCTGGTGATATTTACTGTTGTGCAGTTTCTGTGACCAAAATGGAGTTCTGCCCATTGGATAAGGGATGCAGCCAGCCCATCAGAGTTCCCCACCAAGTCAGCCACTGTGCAGGCTGGTGGGGCTGGGCTGGGGCCACAAACCACAGCTTCAAGTGAACCAGCTGCTCAAAGCTGTCATTTCATCCAACCCTCAAAAACCAGGGTGAAAGCATGATGGGCTGGAAGGGAGCTTATTGGTCACCGAGTGTATTAAGAGGGCGCTAGAGAGATGGTCATAGACAAGATAGCATGAGGAGTGGAGCATGAAGGTGATGGTTTCCCTTTAGAATACAGTGTTGTTTCTGAAATACAGAATGGAAGTGAATACAGAAGTTATTTGTCAAAGAGCTTGAGTGTACAGGAGGGAACTTGGTGGTGGACTAGAGATATATGCTAACACATCATGGGAATTTGTTTTTTATTGTTTTTTTTTTTTTTCTTAACTACTCCCTGCCTTGAGGTCCCTACTCAGGAGGTCTTTTCTTTTTTCCCACAGTAGCAACATATTACAAAAATTGTTTAGTTTTTGACATCTTTAGCCCAAAAGGTTATTAGTATTCCTCTATCCTTGATCTAGTGTGCATTTTCATTAAAAACAAAACAGTAAAACAACATTCTTCTTGGTTAAATTAACATTGGCAGCCTTATGAATGAAAATGTTTAACTTAGGATAAGGGGCTTATGGTTAGCATAAATAGAGCAAAATGGAAATAGAGTAATTTTTTATATATTTTTTTAACTAGAGTAATTTTTAATCTCTTTGGCATATATTTTTACATCGTATCATAGCATGTAATTGTTAGGCAAAATTAGCACAAGCAACAGAGAATTATCCATACTTTGTTGCATCTCGGCTTCAGAGGCTGCATTGAGTGCCCACTCATCTGTAAATAAAAAACTCCTTCCACTTTGGTCTTGGTTTACATATAGCCTTTTCAGGTTGAAGAATTTACCACCAGCATTCAGCTTTTGTTTGATGATTTCCAGGGAATAGGTCCCCATTCTCTCTCAAAGCAGCCCATCCCACCTTTGGACAGCCTGGAGTTGGAGGTTTTCAAAGGCAAAGTGTTGTTTAATTCCCAGGCAGTGATGATCATTTGTGTCCCATGACTGATGTGCTAACAATGTATGTGTGCATTGATTTTCTTTACATGTTCAAAACAAAGTGATAGTGAAAGGTTGTGGGCATTCTGCAGATATTTCACAGGTATTAAGTGTCTTAATACAGACTCCAGGACTTTCAGAGTATCAAAGTTCCATCTAGAGAAAGGTAGCAATCTTCCACTTAGGTTGCCAGAGGGAAAAATCTGGCATGTGGTTAGGGGAAGGCACCTGGTCACAGCCCTGGGGTTCAGGAGAAGGAGAACCACCTTGCCTTTCCTGAGCTATTGGGTTCTGATGCAGCCCTGCTCTCTAGGTTTCATAAATAAAAAACTTAGAAAATAGGTGCAGCTCCCTAATTGCTTGTTGCATCTAGGTACAGCAGCTCATGCTTCTAAGAAGCTGTCTGGGAGATGCAGTGACATCAAAATACAACTTGAGACAGAGCAGATTGAAAGAAAGCACAGCAAGCTAGCTTTATTGGGAGTATGGGAAATTCAGAGTGCTGGGATAGACAGGGAGGACGGACACATGGGCAGGCAGTCTGCTGATGTCCTTAGTACGGGCAGTTGCCCAGTGTAGATGAAGTGAAGAAGGTGAAGCAAGATGAGGTGTTGGGATAAGGGGCCAGGAGACCTCAGAAACTGGAAGAAACTCAGGCTAGGAACTTGGGGGTGGGGGGTTGGAGAGGAGCAGGAGTAAATTAGACTCTGGTGATATTTACCGATAATTCAAATTTACCACCTACAGGAAAAGAGGCTTTGGACCCTGCTGGTTTTTCTCTGACAATGGGACTTAGGGATTTTGTGGGCTTCCTTGCTTAGCTGGTGTGGGAAACTACTGTAGTCTTTACAATAGCATACTTTAGAAATATTATGGGGGTGGCTAGGTGGTGCAATGAGTAGAGCGCCGGCCCTGGAGTCAGAAGGACCTGAGTTCGGATCCGGCCTCAGACGCTTAACGCACACACAAATTAAAAAAAAAAAAACCTAGCCATGTGACCTCAGGCTAGTGGCTTAACCCCAATTGCCCTCCAAAAGGCAAAAAAAAAAAAAAAGAAATATGGAATTATACAAATTTACGAGTTTCGATTTATGGCAATTTATGGGCGATTTATTGGTATGGGTCAACTAATCCAAGCTCCTCCCTAATCTCTTCAGCATATCTAACACGGGATTATCTGTGGTCAACTTTTAGTTGACCTTAGTTCTATGTAAATGCTTTGTACTTAGTGCTTAGTAAATTTAGTCCTACTAAATGTTAGCTATTATCATTATTCCACAAAAATTGTATCCTACTTAAATGATAATCCCTAAAATATTTGAAGTTATTTCCTTGAACTGCACTTGTGTATTCTATTTGAGGAAACACTATGTACAGTATAATTAAATACAGGATGTAGACAGAGTAATTTGGGGCAAGAAAGTCTCTTGTAGACGGTGGCACTTGCACTGAATTTTTCAAAGTTCAGGATCCTAAGGGCTGGAAGTACGTTCCAAGGGTGGGGGAAAGCCTGAGGAAGCCAGCCAGATTCAAGTGTTATAGAATAACTAGCATCATAATGAAGCTTCTGGCCTCTTGAGTGGGGACAGCGTTGAGGGGTGGACCAAGTTTACCCCACCTGGGCTGCCTAGTGGAAGAAGAAAGGTAGGCATGCCTCAAGAGTACTCAGAATTTCCGAGATCCCAGTTCCCATCAGCTGGTGACACTGTCTTATAAGGTTAACAATATAGGTGAGAATATATCCCCTACCTTTTGGATTTGGGGTTTGGTGCTCTTAACTTCTCACCATGGAGTTCAGAGTGTTTGATCACGCTTCATTCCGATGGCTGGAAGCTTCACCGAGAGGCTTGTGACTCCATGTGCTACCTATCTTGAATCAATATCCTAGAGATTAATGGTCCCGAATCATATAGTGTGTCTATCTCTGTATTTAGAAGATACTATAATTTCAGCAACACTTTTAAATGAATTAATATTTTGTTAATAATAACCTAAACAGAGAGACAGCAAAGCTTAGAAACCTGGCTCTGATACCTGAAGGTCTAAGCTGGTATTCCACCTCTGCAACATGGGGGGCTCTTAAACCCATCCCAAGTCACTTCACTTCCCCGTGCTAGACCATTGGTGTCAAATTCAAATACAAACAGGGGTCCCTGCACCGGACATGAGGATCCCTGCAGGCAGCCTGAATGTTGACTTAGAGAATCATGCATGTTTACATATTTATTTTTTAATTAATCTACCAGCACTTTACAACCAGATAGAAACAACATTTTCATTTATTTCTGGCCACACTTGAGTGTGTTGTGGGCCACATGTAATGGGTTTAACCCATTTACTTTAGACATTTATCTAAGACTGAGTTGCAAGAAAGCTATATTAGAAGTTTCCTCATTCAGGGATTTCCCACACCAGTGAAATCAGGGGTCTACTCCCTCTTCTGAACTTCTATATTCATTTTAGAAATATGTGTGTGAGTACATGTATATGTTATTTACTTGGTCTACAGAAGAGTATGCTTATTTACACGTGGATTTACAGATGTCTTGCAGAAATTTCATGGCCCCACGGGTAACATAGTCAATAGGTTGGGAACTGCAGGTCCAAACACAGCTATTAGGCAGGTGCATGATTGTCTTACAGTTTTAATATCAGTGAATCAGGGTCCTGTGCCCAATTTCATTTTGGCAGAGGACAGTAACATGCTGTAGGAAGGGAGCTATTTATGTAAGCTAAAGGATTCCTTCATCTTTGCTAACAAGAATTGGAAGAACATAGTTCCAGAAGAATGGAGGCCTGGGTTTTGGCAGGAATCTCTAGCATTGTTACCAGCCATCAGCCACGGAAGCACTTGATGGAAAAAGCAAGTTCAGAATAACGTCATTGCTATGGGGAATATCAAGCCCACCCAGGGAGGGACTTAGTTTCACTTATTTTATGAGTCCTGAGGATTTCTTCCCAACCCACACAGTTTTCAAATGAGATCAGCCTCTTTGAAAAGCCTGTCTAGTTGTCTTAGTGGAACTCATTCACTAGCTAAAACTCCACATTAATCTTCACTGTGGATCTGGTTGTTCCACCCTGTGAAGAAATAGTAATGTCATGTTGTTTCCTTTCTTCTTTTTGTTGTTCAGTTCTTCAGAACTGTGGGATTATTTCAAGAGTCAGCTGTAAGGTTCAGAAAAAAACATTTGAAGGAGCAGTCAATCATCTGAAGCATCTGGGAAAATTTTTGATTTTAAAGAGAGTTGTTTGGAGATCACCCCCACAGTAACCCTTTTCTCATCTCCTTTATGTCTTTTTAAAGTTCCTCTAGGTTCCTCCATTGTTAAATTTGGAAAGTCGGTTTGCATATGGGATGAACTGGAATTGGACAATGAAACATGCATCACTAGATTACAAATGTTCTTTAACAATGTCTTCCCTTATCTTCTAAAATTGCAGGATCTAATAGCAGCTGTTTCAAAGAAAACTGAAATTTGGGAAATGTGAGGGATTTTTGTTTTATTTTCAATTAGTCTGTGTTTGAGTAATCTTTAATAACTTGTGGATTTGAACCGTTTAAGGGACAGTAAAGTATTTCCATATCTCCATATGCCTCTTTTAAGGTACAAAATAATGTTGGAATTCTGAATTCAGCATCTTTTGGACATAAAAAATTGATTAAATGGATGTGCCCTTTTTGTGCCTACCACAAGAAGCGGATAACACTGGATTTGGTCAGTGGAGTTGAAGATATTGTGGGTCAGTTCTTAGGAAACCTCTTCCCCTCTGGGCTCCCAAGGAGGAAAGACAGGGGCATCTGGGTATCTGGATAGCTTCCTTCCCTCTCCCTCCCCTTTTATGTGTTGTCTTTCCCAACTAGAATGTAAGCTCTTTGGGGAAAGGGATTGTCTTTGTTTTTGCTTGTAGGGGGCATTCAATTAGCAATTAACAAATAACAATTAACAAATGCTTGCTGACGGAGAAAGAGACTGACTGCTGATTCCTGACTCTATCTACTACACTAACCATTCTCTAATGCCTATTTTGCACCTACCAGCTCGTTACCATTGAATAGTCCGGTAGGACAGCCACGTTGGTAAGAACTAAAGGCTTCCAAATTATACAGGATAAACTAGGGATTCTAAAATATAGAGATGTGAATAGAAAGGATTCTAGGCATAGGGGACAGACGACCTATGCAAAGACACAGAGGCAGGAGTTGGACAGTTTCCTGTATAGGGAACAGCACATAGGCCAGACTTTTAGATAGTGTATGAATACTATGAAATCAGTCTCAAAATGTAATATTGAAGCCAAACTGTGAAAGGCCCTAAATGTCAAAGAGAACTACCCTATTTTTACCCTAAAGGCAACAGGGATTCATTGAAGCTTCCTGTGCTCATAGTTACACTTGCACCTGAGGAATATTTATTTGGCTTCTCTACAGAGGATAAAAAAAGAGAAGCTGGCTGCAAGGAGACCATTTAAGAGATTACTGCAGTGGTCCATGCAAAAAGGAGTCATTATACCCTGGCAAGGGTAATGGTCATATGAACTTCAGGGGCATACGCAACAGTGACCATTACATTTCTTGCAGTTGTATCCCCATCGCCTTGTGTTGTTCCTGCTTAATAAATGCTTGTTGATTAATTGATTGATTGGACTGAGGAGTTATCATTAATATAATAGCTAGCTCTATATATGTTTTTCTTTTTTTTAATTTATGAAATAAAGCAAGCATTTCTATAACAGTATAATTAAAAAAAGAAAATTGCACATGAAACTGCAAATTGATTACGTATAACTTGATGTTCCTTTTAAATATACAAAAAAGTTGTCATGTAAATTTCTTTTTTTTCTTCCCTACACTCCCCCCCCCCACCATATAACCAGCATTTGACACAAATAGGGTGTGTGTGTGTGTGTGTGTGTGTGTGTGTGTGTGTGTGTAATTTATCAGTTCTGTCTCTGGATGCAGATAGCATCTTTCCTCATGTGTCCTTTATAATGAATTAGGATGTTTATAATAGTCAAAATGACTTATTTGCTCAAAGTCATGCTTAAATAATATTGCTGATACTGTGTACGATGTTCTCTTGGCTCTGTTCATTCTGCTTTTTTGTTGTTTCATGCAAGTTTCCATGTTTTTCTAAGGTTGTTGAGTTCATCATTTCTTATAGTAAAGTAGTATCCCATGACAATCATATGCCACAGCTTGTTCAGCCATTCCCCAACTGATGGGCATTCATGCAGTTTCTAGTTCTCTGCCTCCCCAAAGAAAACTGCTATAAACATTTTAGAATATGTAGGTTCTTTTTTCCCCTGATGATCTTTGGAAATAGACCTAGAAGTGGTATTATTGGGTCAAAGGGTATAAGCAGTTTAATAAGTCTTCTGGCACAATTCTGAGTGTTCCCTAAAATGGTTGGATCAGGTCTATTCTTTACTACCTGTGTGACGTTAGCAGGCAAGTCATTTCTCTTGACCTTACTTCACTTCTCTTTAAAGTGAGAAGGTTGGACTACGAGCTCTTTAAAGCCACTTCCACACTTAACCTGTTATCCTCTGAAAAGGAGAGGAAAATGATCAGAAGAAGAAAGGAATAAGCATTTATTAAGTGCCTACTATGTCAGACAGGCACTGTGCTAAGCACTTTACAAATATTATTTCACTTATTCCTCACAATGACCCTGGAAGGTAGTTGGGAATAATAATAATTATCCCTATTTTACAATCAAGGAAACTGAGGAACACAGAGGTTAAGTGCCTTGCCCAGGGCCAGATTTGAATTCAGAATTCCTGTCTCCATGACCAGTGCTTTATCTACTGTAACAGATAATAAAAACTGTACTGTTGGCCAAAGTGTGGCAAAGCTATCATAAGAAATAAATGAACCAAGAGAGGAGGAAGAAAGAGAACATAAGGGGAAAGATGAAAGGGGGAAGCATGTAGAGGAAAAACAAAAATAAAGGAACCATTGGTTTCAATTTCTACCATTGTGAATAGGAGGGCAGGAAAAGGTATTGAGGTGTAAAAAGCTAGGGGAGTTAGGGTGCTATTTTAGACTTTCAGGTTTTTTTTTTTCTAAAGTTACAGAAATCAGATTAAGCAAACAAGACCCACTTTCCATCTCTTGTGGTGATTTTGTTGACTGGGCTGCTGATAAGGATGTGGGTGGTTGTACAGGAAATATTTTCTTCTCCCTTTGTCTGATAGTTATAGATGGAACTAGGCCAGAGTGGCAGTCTGGGCTGCTGCTTATTTGGGGAGGGTGCGATTTGGGCCTGCTGAGTAGCTTTTTTTCTTAGCCCTTCCCCCTCTGTATTACTAAAGATTCGGCTTGACCTCTTGAGGTCTGTGTTTCTCTTTAGAAAGGGGTTAAGCTACCACTCACCTGTTTGAGGAGATGGAGAGAGTTAACATTCTTCTTGAGAGTCAGAGATAAAGGGTGTTGTAGCTGGGCAAAGCAGAGGAAGTCCCGGCTTTATAATAACCCCGGGCATCATGGTTACAATCTAGGCTAGACTAGAAATACCAGATAAAAGAACAACCAAACTGAGCCATTAACATAAATGAAACTCTGAGACTGCCTTTCTACCCAACTAAACTCATGTTGGGGTGAGAGGAGGCCAGATGACCTGCTGTTTTGGCTGCAGTGTTATGCCCCCAGGAGAGAACAATCTGAGTTGCTTTATTTACTCCCTTCCCTCCCTTCCATTACTGGATGCCAGAAATCAAAAGCAGAGAAAATGTCTGGGTTTTGGTCACCAAGCAGTTTTCAGGGCTGGCAGGTCAGCACTGTTCTCTCATTCTTCTTCACTCTCTCCGTTAAGGTAAAGTGGATTGTAGAGGTCCCTGGATAAATGTCTGATGGCCCTCTTCAAAGGTAGTCCGTGCTATGACATCATGCTACAATTTGGTTTCCATTTTCTTATACAGATGGATGACATACTGTATCTAATATTTTATTAATCATATTAATTATATAATATAATATAGTTATATTAATACCATTTATTAAGCATTTATTACACATCAGGCACTGTGCTAAGCACTAGAGATAAAAAAAAGGACAAAAACAAAAATGCCTTTCTTTAGGGAGCTCCCATTCTGATGGAGGAGGCAGTATGCAAATAACTACATATATTCAAGAGACATACAGTGTCAATTGGAGGTAATCTCCCTAGCAGTGTGTGACTGGGGTGGGGAAGCAGTAGAAAGGAGGAAGGCATTTATTATATGCCGGACACTGCTAAGTGCTTTATGGATATGTGATTATTGTGTCATTTGAGCTTCACAAAAACCCTGGGAGATATAGATGCTATTGACCCTCATTTTATAGTTGGGGAAACTGAGGTTGTGAGGTGACTAACCTAGGGTTATACAACCAGTAAGTGCCTGGGACTGCATTTGAACTTAGGACTTTTGATTCCAGGCCCAACTCTTACTTGATTACACCATGTAGTATAATTTGAACCAAGTCTTAAAAGAAAGTCAAAGAATCTAAGAGATGAAAATGAGAAGAGAGAACATTCTATGGGGGGATAGCAATAAAGAGGCATTGAGAGATGTTTTGTGATATATTCAAGGAAGAGCAATAAAGGACAGCAAGATATTGCATAAGATACAGTATCAGCTTTGGAGTCAGAAGGACCTGAGCTCAAATCCAGCCTCAAGCACTAGATGCGTGACCCTGGGAAAGTTACTTAACTCTGTTTGCCTCAGTTTCCTCATCTGTAAAATGAGCTGGAGAAGGAAATGGCAACCACTCCAGCATCTTTGCCAAGAGGATGCAACTGGAACAACTCAACAACGATAAAGCTAGTATCACTGGATCACTAGATTACATGGAGGGGAATAAAGATAAGAAAACCAGAAAGGGAAAAAGAAGCCCTGTTGTGAAAGGCTTTAAGAACATTTTGTAGATGATCCCCATGGTAATAGGGAACCTCTGGAACTTATTGAATATGGTGGTGACATAGAGCTATGCTTTGGGAAAAAATCACATAGCAACTAAGTGGGTGGTTATTGGATATGTGGAGGGAGTGGAGTATACATGGGAAGCCAAGAGGACACTGAGGTTGTGAGCTTAGGTGACTAGCAGTATGGTGGTGCCTCAGACAGCAATAGCAAAGTTGGGAAGAGGAAAGCTAATGAGCTCTGACCATGTTGACTATGAGATGCCTGTCAGGTGTCCAGTTTAAGACATGTAAAAGCCAAGTGGAGATGCATGACTGGAGCTCAGGATAAAGATTAGGGGCTAGATGTACAAAGCTGGAAATCATTTGCCTGGAGAGCTGATGAAAACACTAAATGATCTAGTATAGAGGGAGAAGAGAAAGGGACCTGGGGGGCTGGGGGCATCCAATTTTCTCTGGCCTTCTGAGGGTTTTGGCTGCCTACTTCATGTAGATAAACAAGTACCTGCTATATTGCAACGTGTGGTATTAAATATTGGGGGTCAGCACAAGGATAAAGATTTCGAAATGCTCGAGGAGTTTTCAGCCTCTTAACTTTGAGCATCTCCCCACACTCGCTGTTTGTGTGGGGGACATTATAACGGGACACACATTTTCAAAGTGCAAGGCTCAATTCTTTGCAAAAATAGTCCCAGAGTGATGTGAGATAAAGGGAACACAGGTTTGTAACCACATCTTAATTGTTAACGTTGTTTAGTATCTCTGTTAATCCCTTCCTTACATCCCACACCTATGCCAAATCCAGTCTGAGTCCATAGGAGGGTAAGGAAAGTGGTCTATTTTAGGAAGATAACTGCCTTTAAAAGATGTGATAGTTAAGTTACCCAGTGCTGCTCATTTAAAACTTCTCACCAAAATACCTTGATCATTAAGAATAAGAATTCATGTTTATACTGGGCTGGAAGGAATGAGATATTTGAGGGGTGTGTGCCAGCCCCCTACACACACACACACACACACACACACACACACACACACACAGTTACAATTGGTGCCTCGCCCTTTCAATCCCCTCCCCACCATACTTGTTGAAAGCTGCACCTTCACACTCATTTTTGAAAAAGTATTTTACCTGACTTTTTTTGACTGAAAAAATCATGTAATGTAAATATAATAGAATATTATTGCACTGTAAGAAATGAGGAAAGGGACATATTCAGAGAAACCTGGGGGGGAGGGGTTGGTGGTTATGAACTTAGGCAGAGTGAAATGAGCAAAACCAGAGCAATTTATATAATGGTTACAACACTGCAAAAGTTTTAAAAATATGTTAAATCATGAAGAATTCTGATCAACGCACTGATTGGTCATGACTCCAGAAGACTGATGAATCATCTTTCTTGCACCCCAGCTCCATTCTTCTTGGTTGGGGGTTGAAAAGACTAGAAGTACAGAGTGAGATCTGTGTTTTCAAACACATCCAATGTGTAGAATTATTTTGCCTGTTTGTTGTGAAGAACGGGGAAAGTGTGGGGATGATGACATTGATACTAAAGAAAAACAGAAAATCAGGTGAATCGTCTTTTAAATTTCAAAAGGGAGCAGAAGTTCAAAAGGGGCCCGTGACAAGCAGAGCAACATCGATACTCATATTTGAAATTGAAATATACTTTTTTGAAAAACAACTTGTACATAATGAATGTTCATGGTTTTATTGGCTGCCCTCTTTTATTCTTTGTATGTGGAGATGTTCATATTTGGTGATGGGTGTGAAGTTAATAATGATGAAAATGAACATTTTAAATAAATAAATAAATAAGCTCGCTTGCCTTCCTCCATCCTGAGGAATCCCTGGAATTGTACAGAGCATTTTAAAAATTAAGACCTGGTTTACTGGTAGCATGTGCAGGCAGCAACCAGTCCAAATCCATTATGCATTCAAGAGTCTCTCCACATTTACAATTAGAGACTTTATAATGCGTGCCATGACAGGTGACGGAACCACATTCCCAGAATAACAAGCAAAACAGCTTTTATGCCTATTGTTGGTTAGTGTGTGTGTGCCTGTTGAGCCTATAGTTGACTTCAGTGCTACAGTGTGAGTTATCTGGGGAAAGAAAATGTGTAAACCTGAAAGAAATACAAAGACTGGAGAGCAGATTCCAAGAGGGCTATTTGTATACTGTCTTTGAACTTCTGCTGTGTTACCAAGACACCTCCTATTCTAGCTGTGGAAGTACCATTCTGGTTGGGCCCTGGAGGAAATGCCGAGGTTAAGTGAGTTAAAAAAGCAAAATCAAAGTCTGGAGGGATTTGGAGGAGTGTTGATGTAACTAAATAATATGGAGTTATTTTCTTAAAGGAAGAATTTATCTGTGGCTTCAAGTACAAATGACTATTTTCCCTTTGTTGTTGAGGTGGGTGGAGGGAACGTGTTAAGCAGATGTGCCTTAAATTCATTCACAGGTATTTTCTTTTTTCATTGAAATATTGAAGAGGTGGAGTTTTGAGGAAAGGCTTATACATACAGATAGTTCTCCTGGCTGCTGCTACCTCCCCCTCCTCAACATTTTCCGTGTATTTACTTAATTATCTTAAGACTTGTGTTCCATGGTGGTTTTATGGTACTTTTTGAGACAGGTAAAATCTGTTTATTTCTCTTCTTCTGAAATACAGAATTTTGTCAAAACCTATTGCCTATAGTTATGTTACATTAATCATAAGGAATTTTATCTTTTTGTACTTATGAAATAGAATCAAGTTGTTTACTTCTTTCCTCTATACAGAATGTTGTCAAAATATGTTGCCTGTAGTCATGTTACATTAGACATAAGACATTTTGCCTTTCTGTACTTAAAAGGTTTCTCTACTGCTTAACCCTAACATTTCAGTTTAACAAACATTCATTTAAATATTTACTTGCTATGAGCACAGCACTGTGTTAGGCATTAGAGATACAAAGATATATAATGGCACAGGCCTTGCTTTCAGTAAGCTTATATATGTGCACATGTGTGCACACTCACGTGTGTGTGTATACACATGTATATGTGACAGGGGTGGGAGGTGGAATCAAGGAAGGCTTCCTGGGGGAAGTAGGAATTCAATTAGACCTTAAAAGAAGGGGGGGGGGTAGCAAGGTGACACCAACCCTGAAGCCAGGAGTTCAAATCCAGCCTCAGCCAATTAGCATTTACTAGTCTTGTGACCTTGAGCAAGTCAACCTCAATTGCCCTGCCTTCCCCCTCCAAAAAAAAACAAAACAAAAGAAGGGAGGAATTTCAGCAGATCAATTGGGAAAAAGTTCTTTACTGGGAAGAAAGGGAAATATTCTGTGTGTGTGTGTGTGTGTGTGTGTGTGTGTGTGTGTGTGTGTGTTTTAATAAATAACATTTATATGTAACATTGTATATATACATATATATATAATTAATCTATATATTATAACAGATGCATATGTTATTTCTATAGCTATATTATGTGCATTTAGCACCTCCTGGACTATTTCTTCAATTTAAAATCATAGTCACAGGATGAGTGTCCAAGAGGGTTGCCGCTACCCTTAAGTTCAAAGGGGCAACCTTTGTACTCCTAATGCTATTACCTCCAAGGCCTCACCAGTATTCTCTTCTCATTGACAGTCAACTAGTGGTTACAGATTAGCTTTTAATAAAGGTATTTATTCAAATGGCATCTTAACATAAGTAGCTACAGAAACTCCCTCCTTCCACACATGCAGTAAACTTGTGATGCACTTTTCCATTAATACACAGAGTGGAGAATGGGCACAAACTAATGGAGGTATACGTGTGAGAAGCACAAGTGGCCAGGGCTCACGACTGTATAGAGAATCAGTATCTATCTCTTTGTAGAGTCCATAGACAGCTCTATCCTGGGTAGTAACATCTTTGATGGATAAGGTTGCCTAACTGAGCTCCAGGGTCTGCTTCTCTCTGCAATGTGACACTTGTCATTCCTTAAATTATAATGTTAGTGCTAGGAAAAAACCTTTAAAAAAGGTTATCTAATCCAGTCTTTCAAAGCTATAATTTTAGATAAGGAAAATGATTTCTGAGGTTGTGTAAGCAACAGAGATGGTACTAGAACCAAGATCTTTTTCTCAGACTCTGAATTTATTCATTCCTACCTTGGAGCCTTCACAGGTGGCATCATCACTGCCAAACTCTACCTCTCTGCCAATACAACTCATTTCCTCCACGAAAATTTCCCAGGTGGTCCTGGCTCTGAGCACAATTTGTGCTATATTCAACACACACACATACACACACACAAACCCCTCTGCTTGGGGGTCAGGGCACAGGGAAGGAGGGAGGGAAGGAACTAGAGGGGATTGGATACCTAGTATAGTCAGATGAAAAGATCTATTTAAAGAACATGGGGATACCAATAATCAATCAACAGCCATTTTATTAAGTGCCTTCTATGTACTAGACACTGTGATAAGCACTAAGGACATGGACAAAAGCAGTCTTTGCCATCAAGGAACTTAGCACAGAATTGAGAGCCAGACATGGTGTAAAATCAGAGAGGTAGTATTATTTAACTTTTATAGCATATCTATGGTGAATTCCTTTAGATTATGCCCATTAACTTATAATCATCTTATGGAATTGGCTAAAAGTCATCTAGTAGCATCAGTTACCTTTCCTGAATTCAAGGCTGATGTTTGGTGGTTTGTTTTTTTTTTTTTAAGTTTTATTGATATGTTCCTTTTTTACATTGCAGACACTTAGAGATTGTCCCCACTTCACAAAAGGTCTCTTGTAACAAAGTATTAACAATTAAGGAAAACTTAAAATGTGGTGACCTCTTCTGAAAGTACATGCAGTAGTCTATATCTGTAGCACCCATCTACCTTTTTAAAAAATTATTTAAGTGAACAGAAATATATTTTTTCCCTCTTGCCCCTTGAAAGACAGAAAAAAAAATTTCCTTGCAGCAAATAAGCATAATCAAGCAAAACAAATTGCTTCATGTGATGTATACAAGACACATAGATACACACCTCATTCTTCACTCTAAATCCATCACCTTTTGTCATGTTTCAACCTTAGTCCACTGGAATTATGAATGGTCATTGTATTGATTATAGTTCTTAACAAACTTTCGACTTTTTTTTTGTTTATTGTGTTGTTGTTATATTAACTATTCTCCTGGTTCTGCTCATTTCATTCTTCATTAGTTTATTAAAATTGATCGTTTTTATAATATTGGTGTTATAAATTATTCTTTTGGTTCTGATTACTTCACTCTGCATCAGTCTATACGTCTTTCCATGTTACTTTAAAACCATCTATTTCCTCATTTCTTATAACAATAGTATTCCATCATATTCTTATATTGCAATCTATTTCAGTTATACTTTTTTTTTTTTTGGTATTAAATAGATCAGCTTATTTCTTCCCAGAGGATTTTTATTTTATTTTTAAAAATGTAGAAAAGAAAAACGTGTGTGACTATTAAGAAAAAAATTACATAATAGAAATATAATGTGAATGCCAAAAATAAGTACTACATAATTTTGCAGGAGGAATGTTGGGTAGTAATAGCATTAATGTAATATTTGTTCAGGGCTCACAGGATGTATGGCTCACCAGCTGTGAGTTTCTAAGTCATTTTAACTCAAACTTAATTGTACATGAAGCTCTTTTCTATTATGTAACTGAAATATTAGTTTTGAGTCTTCTAGAAAAGTGAAGGAACACCAAGACCATTCATGTAGTCCTTTACACTTTTGTATTTCCTGTGGAGTGGGAGTGAGTGAGTGTGCATGTGTGTGCGTGGGAGGGACAGAGACAGACAGACCAACCCTGGTTTGAT